>CM019151.1:63600017-64102394 GCA_009733165.1 Naja naja | reverse complement strand
GTTATGTATGTAGGTTTGAATGTCATTGGTTTAGTTTGAATTGTTCTTGTAAAATGTCAAATAGGATTGGTTTAAATAGTGCGGAAAACCCTGCACTCTGATTGGCTAACTTCTGCTGCTGGCTATAAGAAGCAGCCGTAGCCCAGCCAAGTCGGTCCATTCGAGCTGTAGTCACTTAATAAACTCTTCACTGAAGCTCTTGGCGTCTGACTCTTCATGCAAACTTAACACTGGCGATGAGGTGGGATTCCCCTGAAGAAGAGCGACGGAAGACAAGCAGAAGAGCGAGATGGCTCGCTGAACACCCCAGCCCCGTTCGATCCGGCGGCAGAAGACTGGGAATATATCGGATCGCTTCCAAATGTATTTGGAAGGAAACGACCTGCCGACATCTCGAGAAGCGGAAGAGGGCGGTCTTCCTCCATACTGCAGTCGCAGTCTTCAAGATGGCGAAGGCATTGGCGGAGCTGCAGACTTGAAGGTAATGGAATGGCCTGATTTAGAAAAGCTTTAAAGAGCCCATTACGCCCACAAGTATCGTGCCTCATTAAGAGACACGAGTTTTACCTGTCGGATCAAGGGAAAGCTAAAATGTTAACGACTTGTGGCAAGTTTAAGGGACATTGGGGTGCTTGTGAGTTTACCAACAGAAGAGCCATGCATGATCGGTTTGTTCTAGGCCTTAAAGATAAGGTCTTACAGAGCAAATTACTAATGAAACCTAAGATCACGTTTAAGGAGGCCATAGGAAGCTGTTTCAGCAGAAGCCACCAAGTCCTCAGCAGCAGCCATGAAGAAAATTAACAAGGCCTCAAGCCATTCTGATGTGGAAAAGTCCACAACAACCCATTGAGCAAATAGATTCTGATTCAGACTGTAGTGAGGTGGAGGAAGGAATTTATAGACTCAGAATGGAGAAGAAAAGGAAAGACCTTGGAAGAAAGAGGCAAGAATTTTATTGCAGAGGCTGTGGGGGGGGCACCCCCGCACTGAATGCAAGTTTTTAGACACCATCTGCCTCCGTTGTGAGAAAAGAGGTCACCTAGCAAGAGTCTGCAAATCATCCAGAACTCCACCTAGTAGGAAGAAATTTCCTGAGAAAGAATTCAAGCCCAACAACTTCAGTGAGAAAATGGGGCACAACTCAGAAGCAAATGGGAAGAATGAAACTCATCAAACAGTCACCATTGGTCATTCTTCACCCTAGAAGCAGAAAAGTACATGTGAAGGTACTCATTGAAGGAAGGCCTTGCCAAATGGAAGTGGACTCAGGCTCCTATTTATCTATGGTGTCATGGGACACTATTCACAGGCTACTTCCCAACATTCAGAAGAAACATTTCCAGAAGCAAGCTGACTCTTAAAGACTACCAAGGGAACAAGATTCCAGTAGTTGGAACAAGAGAATTCAATGTGAAGTTTAAAGGCCACACCAAGCGTTTGCCCCTGACCATCGTGGACAAGGATCGCCCAAGCTTGCTGGGACTTGAGTGGTTCAATCCACTAGGCATCGAGGTGACTGGCATCAATCACGTGAGCAACTCTGAATGGGAGGAGGCCTTGAAGTCTGAGTTTCCAGAGGTCTTCAGCGAAGGATTGGGCAAGTATATGGGGACCCCTATCACTTTCAACCTAGATCCCAAGGTGCCCCAATTCGTTTAAAGCCCAGAAGGGTCCCATTTGCTTTAAAGGAAAAATTGATGCACAATTAGACAAATTAATAGCTCAAGGGTTTTAGAGCCCACTGACCACTCCAGATGGGAGACACCCATAGTCACACCAGTCAAGACTGATGGGTCAGTAAGAATCTGTGGAGACTATAAGGGGACACTGAACCATGCGTGCAGCAGAGCATATCCAGTTCCAGTGGTGCATCATCTGTTACATTCACTTGGCAGGGGTACAGTCTTTGCCAAATTGGATCTGGCCCAGGCATATCAACAACTAACAGTTGATGATGCCACTGCAGAGGCCCAAACCATTGTGACTCATAGAGGTGCTTTCAAATGTAAAAGGTTACAATTTGGAGTAAGCGTGGCACCAGGCATCTTTCAAAGCCTTATGGAAAGAATGCTCCAAGGACTGCCAGGGGTAGTGCCTTACTTTGATGATGTGTTAATCTCTGCTGAAAATGACACTCAGTTACAAGAAAGACTCAGAGAAGTCCTTACCAGATTCAGGAAAGCGAGGTTAAGAGTCAAGGAAGAAAAATGCACGCTTAAAACTGACAAGGTTGAGTTCCTGGGCTACATGATTGACAAACATGGCATCCACCCTACTGATGCCAAGGTTAAAGCAATCAAAGAAGCCCCTAGACCTAAATGCAAAACAGATTTGCAAGCTTTCCTTGGACTCATTAACTTTTATCACATGTTCCTACCTCAGAAGGCAACCATTGCTGAACCATTGCACAGATTACTTGATAAAAAGTCTGTTTGGGTCTGAGGCAGGAAGGAACAATCAGCATTTAACAGTATTAAAAGACTAATCACGTCTGATGCTGTACTGATACAGTTCTCTGAGAATTTGTCTGTTGTACTGACTTGTGATGCATCCCCTTTTGGAGTGGGGGGTTTGAGCCACAGGCTTCCCAGTGGGAGAGAAGCCCTATTGCATTTTACTCTGCACTTTGACCAAAGCAGAGAGGAATTACAGCCAATTGGACAAGGAGGCATTGGCAATTGTTGCAGCTGTTAAGAAATTTCATGAATATTTGTATGGGAGAACATTTACCATTGTTACAGATCACAAACCTTTGTTAGGCATTGTGGCAGGAGACAAGCCTACACCTACTATCTTGTCACCAAGAATGCTGAGGTGGACTGAATTTCTTGCTGCTTATTCATACAAACTTATCCACAAGCCTGGCAAGGACATTGGACATGCTGATGCACTAAGTCGTTGCCCACTTCCTTGCCACAAGGACGAACTTGAACCTGAACACACACCTTTTTCCTAGAAACTGTTGCCAAGCTTCCAGTTCATGCTGCTGAAATTGCCAGAGAGACTGCCAAAGACACTGTGTTGGCTCCTGTTATAGGCTGGATTAAGAAAGGTTGGCCTCTTCAAGATCTACCTCACCTTGCCCAACATTTTAAATACAGGCAAACTGAATTATCTCTATTAAGAGGATTTATTTTGTGGGGTAACAGGGTGGTTATTCCTGCAAAACTGCAAAGAGAGGTTTTGGAAATGTTACATGAGGGTCATCCTGGTATTGTAAGGATGAAGGGATTGGCCAGGAGTTATGTATGGTGGCCAGGTATTGACAAAATGGTTGAAAACTGGGTTGCATCTTGTCCCAACTGTCAGGTAGTCAGGCCTGCCCCACCTCTTGCCCCCACACAGGAATGGGAATGTCCTAGGGGCCCGTGGTCCAGGATTCACATTGATTTTGCTGGCCCTACCAGAGGGCACACCTTTCTTATTATAGTAGATGCATATTCCAAATGGCTAGAGGTAATCCCTATGGCATCCACCACAACTGATGCTGTCATCAAACAGCTCAAAAACTTTTGTAACCCACGGGTTACCTGATGTTCTTGTCTCTGACAATGGCCCTCAATTTACATCCAACCTTTTGAATCCTATTTAGCACAACAGGGTATCAGACATGCCCTGACTGCCCTGGGCACCCTTCGCTAACGCCGGGCTAAACGCATGGTACATTTTACCAAGGAGAAGCTTCAGCAACTGGGTCCTGGGGACATCACTGAGAAAGTTGAAAAACTTCTTAGTGTTCAGCACATCACTCCTAACCCATCTAATAACTTATCCCCAGCAGAGTTGTTGATGGGTAGGAAACTTAGGTCTTCCCTTAACCACCTTCATCCCACTTACGCACCCAATGCTCCACTAGATTCCACTTCCAAAGTTCGCACATTCAGTGTGGGTGATTCTGTTTATGCTAAGAACCTTATAGGTGAACCTTTGTGGATTCCTGCTGAGATAACTCAGATCACAGGCCCTCGTTCTTACAGGGTACAAACAGAGGATGGACTCCTCTGGAGCAGGCACATTGATCAAATTAGATCCAGGTTCTCTCAGGAACATCGCACTTGTTCCTCTCTAGTTCCCTCACCTGATGTCAATTCTAGGGGGGAAGGGGAGGAGCAGGAGGATAATCAGCAAGCAAGAATCCATCCCATGTCTAACGAGCCATTATGACAGGAACCATTCCAAAACCTGTCACAATGCCAAAATCCATCCTTAGAAGTGGAAGATTGTACATCACTACCTGACTTGGGTGCTGACATCGGGATGGAGATGGGTTGGGAGGAGAGACAAGATTCTAACAGTCAAACAGGGTCTTCTTTCATAGGAAGTCCCAGGGGAAATGTCAGCAGACACATTTCCTCTCTCACTGGGTGAGAATGTTAAAACTTCTGAACCACGAAGGTCTCAACGTACACGCAAGAGCCCCACCTATTTAAAAGAATACATTAGATAGGTTGGGGTTTGGTATGGACTGAACCTAGTGGGGAAGGGTGTTATGTATGTAGGTTTGAATGTCATTGGTTTAGTTTGAATTGTTCTTGTAAAATGTCAAATAGGATTGGTTTAAATAGTGCGAGAAAACCCTGCGCTCTGATTGGCTGGCAACTACGGCTGCTGGCTATAAGAAGCAGCCATAGCCCAGCCAAGTTGGGTCCATTCGAGCTGTAGTCACTTAATAAACTCTTCACTGAAGCTCTTCGCGTCTGACTCTTCATGCAAACTTAACACAAAGGATAACGAATTCAAAATCCTAGTTGTCCTGCTTTGGATACCACAAAGGCAAGCTGTTTTCCTGTTTCTCTAGGCCAGGGAGATTACGGCAAGTTACCCTACATGGGTCAAAACTAGAAGGTTATTAATATCCCTATTTATCCCTATTTTTCTATTTCTCTCTCTATCTCTCTATTTCTCCCTCTATTTTTCTTTCTATTTCTCTCTCTTTCATCTCTTTCCATTTATCTATCTATCTGCCTGCCTGCCTGCCTGCCTGCCCTGCTTGCCTCCCTGCCTATCTATCTATCTATCTATCTATCTATCTATCTATCTATCTATCTATCTATCTCTATCCATCCATCCATCCATCCACCCATCTATCTATCTATCATTTATCCATTATCTATCTATCTATCTATCTATCTATCTATCTATCTATCTATCTATCTATGCAGGTCTTGGCGTGTTTGGGTCCTTTCCCATGTAAGATTGAGAGTATCTTGGTGACGTTTCGACAGGTCCAACTTGCCATCTTCAGACTGGTACTTTCGGCTTCGTGCTTGTGCGAGCAAAGCATGATCGGAGCTGCCGTCTCTCTCTCTCTCTCTCTCTCTCTCTCTTATCTATCTATCTATCTATCTATCTATCTATCTATCTATCTATCTTTATCTATCTATCTATCTTCATCCATCTATCACTTCATGGTCTACAAGAAACTACTACAGCAAACTGGGTATTTTGAAGGATGGAGCAAACATTGGATGATGGGGATAATGGCAATCTTCATTTGTAAATGTCACAGCTTACATCCTCACAATAGACACTGGAATATAACTATCTCATAATGAGATTCTGCACAGTAACACTTCAGGTATTGTTATTTTGGTGGCATGCTGCTGCTGCTGTTTCTACTTATCTTTTCCATCACTGCCTAGACATGTGCTCACTGTAAGAGAACAATCTCTAAAAGCAGCAGACTCACAACCCACCATCTGTGGATACACAACATCTCATGCATATAAACACATTCTTTCTCAATGTAATTACTTATAATTATTTGCATACATGTATGATGACTTTACCTCTATCATATTGCATATCTTCAGGCTGTAACCCACAAGCCAGTTCCTGCTTTGCCTTACTATGAAAAGGAGAATAAGTTCTGCCATCTAACAAGGATTTTCTGTATGTTTTATGGTACATAAGTAAACTCTTGTCTCCATGAAAACCTTTTGTGAATAGCAAAAGGTTGCTTCAATCTATAGATAAGTAGATTAAAATAAGAGAGTTAAGAGAATAAGAGAGTTAAAAAGTGCATATATCATCCACTTCTGGAATAGTTTCAGGGCATTTTTAAAAATGCAGTGAAAACAATAATAAAGCATACTGAAAAGGCAAGGAATATAAAACATCAAAACCTAAAACAGTGAATACTTAGATTTAAATCATTGAAGTTTTAAAAGGCCTGGATATCTATCTATCTATCTATCTATCTATCTATCTATCTATCTATCTATCTATCATTCAAGAGAATTAGTGAGAGGATGTAGACAATTTAGAAACCTCTCAAGATTTATTTTGGATAGATTCTGCCAAATAACTTTAAATACACACACACACACACACACACACACAGGGGAGGGAGAGAGGAAGAGGGAGAGAGAGAGAGAGAGAGAGAGAGAGAATAGTTTAATCCTTATATATTTAAAAAGGGGATTTAGCAGAATCTATCTAAAATATATCTTGAGAAGTTTCTTAGTTGTCTACATTCTCTTACCAATGCTCTTAGATTTGATTCAATTCTAGTTTGTAAGCTGAAGGCATTTCATTTAATGAAATTCATATGGGTGGGGGGGAATGCTGAAGAAATGTCCTGATTATGTGATGAAGCAGCACACACACACACACATATACACATTAGCTAACTATTCCATATGTTTTTGCCTATTATTTTACACCAGCATCCTATGTGTACCCAAACAAGTGTCTTGTAGTCAAAGGCATTATTAGTGTCAGAAAGATGATGAAATGTCAAATTAGCTTTTTAAGTGCTTCTATTTTAAAAGGAAGGAGAAAAAACTTCTAACAGGGCAAGATAACTGAAATATCTTGTTTTCCAAAAGTGAACTAAGTGAGGCCTCCATTTCTCACTTCTCTGGATGAGTGATGAAAGATCTATTTCTGTAAATTAAAAATTGCATTGTAGAGAATTAGCATATAGCCTTCCAGTGTCATTTTTAGAAGAAGAAATGCATCCCATTTCCTGTTTCTATTTTGAGTGGAAGGAGAGACTGTTATGTATGTAGGTTTGAATGTTATTGGTTTAGTTTGAATTGTTCTTGTAAAATGTCAAATATGATTGGTTTGAAAAGTGCGGGAAAACCCTGCACTCTGATTGGCTGGCAACTACGGCTGCTGGCTATAAGTAGCAGCCGTAGCCCAGCCAAGTTGGGTCCATTCAAGCTGTAGTCACTAAATAAACTCGTCACTGAAGCTCTTTGCGTCTGACTCTTCATGCAAACTTAACACTGGCGACGAGGGTGGGATACCCCTGAAGAGAAGACAACACGGAAGACAAGCAGAAGAGCGAGATGGCTGCGCTGAACACCCCCCAGCCCCGTTCGATCCGGCAGCAGAAGACTGGGAATCGTATGCGGATTGCTTTCAAATGTATTTGGAAGGAAACGACCTCATCGACATCTCTGAGAAGCGGAAGAGGGCGGTCTTTCTTACGCACTGCGGTCCGGCAGTCTTCAAGATGGCGAAGGCATTGGCAGGAGCTGCAGACGTGAAGATAATGGAATGGCCTGATTTAGAAAAGCTTTTAAGAGCCCATTACGCCCCACAAGTATCGTGCCTCATTAAGAGACACGAGTTTTACCGTCGGGATCAAGGGGAAAGCGAAAACATTAACGACTTCATGGCAAGCTTAAGAGACATTGGGGGTGCATGCAAGTTTAACAGTTTGGAGGGGGCCATGCGCAATCGGTTTGTCCTAGGCCTCAAAGACAAGGTGCTTCAGAGCAAATTGTTATTAAAACCTAAGATCACATTGAAGGAGGCCATAGAAGAGGCCTCCTCAGCAGAAGCCACTAAGTCCTCAGCGGCAGCCATGAAGAAAATTAACAAGGCCTCAAGCCATTCTGACGTGGAAAAGTACACAACAACCCATAGCGAGCAAATAGATTCTGATTCAGACTGTGGTGAGGTGGAGGAAGGAATTTATAGACTCAGACTGGAGAAGAAAAGGAAAGACCTTGGAAGAAAGAGGCAAGACTTTTATTGCAGAGGCTGTGGGGGGGCCACCCCCGCACTGAATGCAAGTTTTTAGACACCATCTGCCTCCATTGTGAGAAAAGAGGTCACCTAGCAAGAGTCTGCAAATCATCCAGAACTCCACCTAGTAGGAAGAAATTTCCTGAGAAAGAATTCAAGCCCAACAACTTCAGTGAGAAAATGGGGCGCAACTCAGAAGCAAATGGGAAGAATGAAACTCATCAAACAGTCACCATTGGTCATTCTTCACCCTTAAGAAGCAGAAAAGTACATGTGAAGGTATTCATTGAAGGAAGGCCTTGCCAAATGGAAGTGGACTCAGGCTCCTATTTATCTATGGTGTCATGGGACACTATTCACAGGCTACTTCCCAACATTCAGAAGAAACATTTCCAGAAGCAAGCACTGACTCTTAAAGACTACCAAGGGAACAAGATTCCAGTAGTTGGAACAAGAGAATTCAACGTGAAGTTCAAAGGCCACACCAAACGTTTGCCCCTGACCATCGTGGACAAGGATCGCCCAAGCTTGCTGGGACTTGAGTGGTTCAATCCACTAGGCATCGAGGTGACTGGCATCAATCACATGAGCAACTCTGAATGGGAGGAGGCCTTGAAGTCTGAGTTTCCAGAGGTCTTCAGCGAAGGATTGGGCAAGTATATGGGGACCCCTATCACTTTCAACCTAGACCCCAAGGTGCCCCAATTCATTTAAAGCCCAGAAGGGTCCCATTTGCTTTAAAGGAAAAATTGATGCACAATTAGACAAATTAATAGCTCAAGGGGTTTTAGAGCCCACTGACCACTCCAGATGGGAGACACCCATAGTCACACCAGTCAAGACTGATGGGTCAGTAAGAATCTGTGGAGACTATAAGGGGACACTGAACCATGCGCTGCAGCAGAGCACATATCCAGTTCCAGTGGTGCATCATCTGTTACATTCACTTGGCAGGGGTACAGTCTTTGCCAAATTGGATCTGGCCCAGGCATATCAACAACTAACAGTTGATGATGCCACTGCAGAGGCCCAAACCATTGTGACTCATAGAGGTGCTTTCAAATGTAAAAGGTTACAATTTGGAGTAAGCGTGGCACCAGGCATCTTTCAAAGCCTTATGGAAAGAATGCTCCAAGGACTGCCAGGGGTAGTGCCTTACTTTGATGATGTGTTAATCTCTGCTGAAAATGACACTCAGTTACAAGAAAGACTCAGAGAAGTCCTTACCAGATTCAGGAAAGCGAGGTTAAGAGTCAAGGAAGAAAAATGCACGCTTAAAACTGACAAGATTGAGTTCCTGGGCTACATGATTGACAAACATGGCATCCACCCTACTGATGCCAAGGTTAAAGCAATCAAAGAAGCCCCTAGACCTAAATGCAAAACAGATTTGCAAGCTTTCCTTGGACTCATTAACTTTTATCACATGTTCCTACCTCAGAAGGCAACCATTGCTGAACCATTGCACAGATTACTTGATAAAATGTCTGTTTGGGTCTGAGGCAGGAAGGAACAATCAGCATTTAACAGTATTAAAAGACTAATCACGTCTGATGCTGTACTGATACAGTTCTCTGAGAATTTGTCTGTTGTACTGACTTGTGATGCATCTCCCTTTGGAGGGGGGGTTTGAGCCACAGGCTTCCCAGTGGGAGAGAAGCCCCTATTGCATTTTACTCTCGCACTTTGACCAAAGCAGAGAGGAATTACAGCCAATTGGACAAGGAAGCATTGGCAATTGTTGCAGCTGTCAAGAAATTTCATGAATATTTGTATGGGAGAACATTTACCATTGTTACAGATCACAAACCTTTGTTAGGCATTGTGGCAGGAGATAAACCTACACCTACTATCCTGTCACCAAGAATGCTGAGGTGGACTGAATTTCTTGCTCCTTATTCTTAGAAACTTATCCACAAGCCTGGCAAGGACATTGGACATGCTGATGGACTGAGTCGTTGCCCACTGCCTTGCCACAAGGAGGACTTTGAACCTGAAACACACACCTTTTCCCTAGAAATTGTTGCCAAGCTTCCAGTTCATGCTGCTGAAATTGCCAGAGAGACTGCCAAAGACACTGTGTTGGCTCCTGTTATAGGCTGGATTAAGAAAGGCTGGCCTCTTCAAGATCTACCTCACCTGGCTCAACCTTTTAAGTCCAGGCAAACTGAATTATCTGTATTAAGAGGATGTATTTTGTGGGGTAACAGGGTGGTTATTCCTGCAAAACTGCAAAGAGAGGTTTTGGAAATGTTACATGAGGGTCATCCTGGTATTGTAAGGATGAAGGGATTGGCCAGGAGTTATGTATGGTGGCCAGGTATTGACAAAATGGTTGAAAACTGGGTTGCATCTTGTCCCAACTGTCAGGTAGTCAGGCCTGCCCCACCTCTTGCCCCCACACAGGAATGGGAATGTCCTAGGGGCCCATGGTCTATGATTCACATTGATTTCGCAGGCCCTACCAGAGGGCACACCTTTCTTATTATAGTAGATGCATATTCCAAATGGCTAGAGGTAATCCCCATGGCATCCACCACAACTGATGCTGTCATCAAACAGCTCAAAAACCTTTTTGTAACCCACGGGTTACCTGATGTTCTTGTCTCTGACAATGCCCCTCAATTTACATCCAACCCTTTTGAATCCTATTTAGCACAACAGGGTATCAGACATGCCCTGACTGCCCCTGGGCACCCTTCAGCTAACGGCCGGGCTGAACACATGGTACGTTTTACCAAGGAGAAGCTTCAGCAACTGGGTCCTGGGGACATCACTGAGAAAGTTGAAAAACTTCTTAGTGTTCAGCACATCACTCCTAACCCATCTAATAACTTATCCCCAGCAGAGTTGTTGATGGGTAGGAAACTTAGGTCTTCCCTTGACCGCATTCATCCCACTTACGCACCCAACGCACCACTAGATTCCACCTCCAAAGTTTGCACATTCAGTGTGGGTGATTCTGTTTATGCTAAGAACCTTATGGGTGAACCTTTGTGGATTCCTGCTGAGATAACTCAAATCACAGGCCCTCATTCTTACAGGGTACAAACAGAGGATGCACTCCTCTGGAGCAGGCACATTGATCAACTTAGATCCAGGTTCTCTCAGGGACATCGCACTTGTTCCTCTCTAGTTCCCTCACCTGATGTCAATTCTAGGGGGGAAGGGGAGGAACAGGAGGAAAATCAGCAAGCAAGAATCCATCCCATGTGTAACGAGCCATTATGACAGGAATCATCCCAAAACCTGTCACAATGCCAGATTCCATCCTTAGAAGTGGAAGATTGTACATCACTACCTGACTTGGGTGCTGACATTGGGCTGGAGATGGGTTGGGAGGAGAGACCAGATTCTCACAATAACAGGGTCTTCTTTCACAGGGAGTCCCAGTGGGGAAATGTCAGCAGACACATTTCCTCTCTCACTGGGTGAGAATGTTAAAACTTCTGAACCACGGAGGTCTCAATGTACACGTAAGAGCCCCACCTATTTAAAAGAATATATTAGATAGGTTGAGGTTTGGTATGGACTGAACCTAGTGGGGAGGGGTGTTATGTATGTAGGTTTGAATGTTATTGGTTTAGTTTGAATTGTTCTTGTAAAATGTCAAATATGATTTGTTTGAAAAGTGCGGGAAAACCCTGCACTCTGATTGGCTGGCAACTACGGCTGCTGGCTATAAGAAGCAGCCGTAGCCCAGCCATGTTGGGTCCATTCGAGCTGTAGTCACTAAATAAACTCGTCACTGAAGCTCTTCGCGTCTGACTCTTCATGGAAACTTAACAGAGACGTTACAATAATTTCCATTGTTTTCTGCCTTTCCTCCTTATCCCGGTAAGATCTCTTGTGTATTTTGTCTAAAGCCCTTGATCTACAACTATTCATTCAGTGAGCGTTAGAAATTATGATACCACCGAAAAAGTGACTTATAACTGTTTTCACACTTACGACCGTTGGAGCGTTTTCATGGTCATGTGACCCAAGTTCAGAAATCAATAGTACTTAGACTTGTATACTGCTTTATAGTGCTTTACAGCCCTCTCTAAGCGGTTTATTTACCCACCTCGGAAAGATGGAAGGCTGAGTCAACCTTGATCCTGGTGGGATTTGAACTGCCAAATTGCAGGCAGCCGGCAGGCAGCAGAAGCAGCTTGCAGTACTGCACCCTAACCACTGTGCCACAGAGGCTTGGCAACAGCTCATATTTATGATGGTTGCAGTCTCCTGGGGTCATGGGATCATCTTTTGCAAACCTCAGACCAGCAAAGCCAGTGAGGAAACAAGATTCACTTAACAACTGCAGTGATAAATTTAACAACTCTGACAAGGAAAATGGAGCAAAGCTCACTTAACACATTTCTCGCTTAGTAAGAGGAGTTTCGTGCTCAGTTGTCAGATGTGGGTATTCAGCAGGTTCTGACCAGTTCTGGAGAATCAGTAGTGGAAATTTTGAGTAGTTCAGAGAACTGGCAAATACCACCTCTGACTGGCCCCGTCCCATCTATTCTCTGCCTCCCGAGTCCCAGCTGATCAGCTGTGTCTTCTTTGGTTGCCCTGCACAGGAGAACAGGGCTGGAAAGCAGGTTAGTTGGGAAGGGAATGAGATGTTGCAGTAACTTTCTCCCAGGAGTGGGGAGGGAATGGGGATTTTGCAATAACCTTTCCTCAGGAGTGGGGAGGGAATGGGGATTTTGCAGTAACCTTTCCTCAGGAGTGGGGAGGGAATGGGGATTTTGCAGTAACCTTCCCCCAGGAGTGGGGAGGGAATGTGGATTTTGCAGTAACCTTCCCCCAGGAGTGGGGAGGGAATAGAGATTTTGCAATAACCTTCCCCAGGAGTGGGGAGGGAATGGAGATTTTGCAGTATCCTTACCCTGCCACACCCACCAAACCATGCCCACAGAACCGGTAGTAAAATTTTTGAATCCCACCACTGCACCACTGGTTAGGATGTGTAGAACCAAATATGTGTTATCCTTTTTGTAATTTCCTGGAATCATGCCCAACAAAAATGTCTCAGGTTTCAGATCTATTTGTTGTCTTATCATATTTTTCCAGCTGTGTGTGTATTTTCTTCCAGTATTTTTTGGCTTTGGGGCATGGCCACAACATATGGTAGTATGAACCTGGTGTCAGGTCATCTCAACACGTGTGACCAGACACTGAAAGGAATTACCAGAGAAACGCCAGAACACCTAAATGGACAATGTAATCTGTGACAATAGAGGGACGAAACTGTCTATTCTTTCGTTATGTTGAAACCACAGGAAATAATTAGAGATGTTTGAATGTTCATACACGCTGATATGATGTACTCTGAGTTGCAAGTCTCAGAGTGCTGAATTGATTGGGTTCATTCATCAGAATGTTGACACCTGCCTTCTGGAACATTCTCCCTTCAGTGAGGGCTCTTCAAATTAAGGTTGCAAATGCAAACCACAAGACAAAACTTTTTATTATACGTTAATTCAGATGATTTTAAAGATTAAGATACAACTGAGAACAGGGATTTTTCTTTTGGGGTTGATGTAGAAACAGTAGGGGAAAAGTCAAAGAATTTTGTTGTTGTATGTGGTAATTGCAGTGATGCACATCTCTATGAGGGAATGAGCCAGTCTTACCCACAGTGGTTGTTGAAGATGATAAAACTTTCTTACATGGCTAAACTTACATTTTTGATAAGAGAAAAGACCTTCTTTACTATATTTTCATTGCTGATTGGAAACCCGTTATTTTGCATCATCATCCTCTTTTAATGACCCCATAATCCCTTGTGGGGTGAAGTGTGGGCAAATGTATGAAGCTGAGTGTTTACTGGTCGGATGCCCTTCCTGTCACCAATGCGGAGTTTTTTCTTCAGCAGATATATTCCCAGCGTGCCCAGAGAGAGAAATATCCGCCTCTGACTAGGATCGAACTCACAGCCTTCTGATTGTGAGGAAAGAGCTCCCCCTCAAGGTCATTGCACCACTTTGCATAAAACAGAAAAAAAATGAGCTCATGATTTATGCTTTTGATGATTTTATAGGCTGGCTTATAGAAAGAAATGAGTTATGTTGTAACCATAGAATAAGAGGTAAATTTATAACCGTACTAACAACTGCTGTAAATAATATTGAAAGTCTTTTCTTTGTATCTTTTATTTCTTTCTTTTCTATCCTTCCTTTTCTTCCTTTTTTTGCATTTTCAGCTTTTTCTTTTGAATGCTTCCTTTTCCCTAATTTATGTTGATTTCTATTTTTAATCTCCCTTTATGAAAAACATTAATGGAAAAAAAAAGAATAATTTGGATAAACTGCAATGGATGCAAAAATAAACAACGAAGGGAATTTAGGTTGACTAGTAAAGGCTAAAGGAACTTTGTGTGGCTTAACTGGACAAAATAAGACTAATCCTTTTTCAAATGCCCAGTGGGGTGTCACACAAAACAGTGCAAACCTGGTTCCAACTCTAACCCTAATCCTAGCTCAAAAGCGGTTTAGAGGAAGGTAGCGAAGACAGCCTGATTATCAAGTCCTGCAAAGAGAGATTGAAGAATCTCAGGATGTTTAGCTTTGAGAAAGTGGAGTGGAAATCTGAGAAAGAGAAAAATATACTCTTGATATACTGAAAGAGTGCCATAAAAGACCACTTCTGCATTGTATCAATAAAAAGGGGCAGGATACAGAATTATGGATTTATCTTACAAGAAGGCAGTTTCTAAGTGAATATCTACTTAAGTGGCAGAAAAGGTAGACATCTCAATGGATGCTTTCATCAGATT
This sequence comes from Naja naja, assembly GCA_009733165.1. Classification (NCBI taxonomy): domain Eukaryota; kingdom Metazoa; phylum Chordata; class Lepidosauria; order Squamata; family Elapidae; genus Naja; species Naja naja. The sequence goes on along the minus strand of CM019151.1, from coordinate 64,087,642 downwards.
TCTGTAAGGAGCAGGTTGTTGACTGAGCAAATATTATCGACTAGCTCAATACCTGTGCTTCGCTACGAAACTATGTGGTTGGGCTTAGCTTTTGGGGAGGAAAATAAGGGGGGGGAATTCTGCTTCTACCTACCAGCTTCCATCGGTATTCATCTGGCTAGCGTCCTGTCAGTGTGTGAGAGGGTCGAGGGCTGTTTGGAAACTGAAACAGCATTTGCTGTGCGAGCAAGGAGGCAGCAAGGAGCCTGAGCGTGGTTTAGCTCAACTGTTCTGTACTAAAGCTGCTTGGTGCTGTGAAACTAAAACTGAAAATGAAACTCCTCTCCTTTTCTTGTGTTTTGCATTTGGAAGAGATTTTTTTTCAGGTGGGGAGGGGGAATAGAACTCCTTAGCATCAGAGCATGTTAATAGTAATATAGGAGATACTAATGCTCTGATGGTCATTTCGAAAAATCCTTTCTTAGTGAGCACCTAAAAGCCAAGAGGAAAATATGTGCCAAATTTCAAGTTTGTAGGCTTTAAGGTTCTGGAGATTTTGTGATGATATGTGAGTGGTATTTCGCTTTATACATACATACATACATACATACATACATACATACATACATACATATAAACATGAATATGTAGAGAACAGGGAGTGACCTTGAAGCCCATAATTCAATGTTTTATTCTCTCTTCCTTCTGTCTAATTTAATACATCTACACAAGTAAGCATAGTTCTGTGTACACATATAAACGTGTGCATATACAGAAAGAGAAATTTACATTCCTAGCCATTTTAACCACTTATAGAGCTATTTAGAATATTTATTGCTGCAAAATAACCAGTCACAAAATTGCCTACTGTAAATACAGCATCCTGCACACATCCTTCAAACCCCAAGGCCTGAGACTGAGGAAGACGCATACCACCCATAAGGGTTAGAACAGCCGTGGGCAAACTACGGCCCGGGGGCTGGATCCGGCCCGTTCGGCTGTTCTATCCGGCCCGCGGAGCCGAAAGAGCGGAGGGTTCTCTTGCTCTCCCAGAAGGCTACGTGAAGTAAACTAACTTTGAATTTATATTAGTTCACACAAACACTCCATCCATGCTTTTGTTCTGGCCCTCCGGTCCAGTTTAAGAATCCATTGTGGCCCTCGAGTCAAAAGGTTTGCCCACCCCTGGGTTAGAAGGTAATTTTATTTATATTGGTGTGTGTGTGTATGTGTATGTATACATGTAACATCTTCAGTGGAATTAAGGTGATGTCAATGTTCTTAAGTGGGCTTCGTGTGGTCAGGAAGTCTTTTTGTGAGGGTGTTCTGACCCAAACCTTGTTCCAAGGAAACAAACACAAAACTGAGGTAACAGCAAAACCTTTTAATGATTCTTTACGAATTCCGTTCCTTCCCAGATAAAAGGCTGTTTCAAACTAATTGTCTCTGATAAGAATGAGCCTTGCCAAGGTTGTGCAAGGCTGCCAAGAACACTAGATAAAGTTGCCAAGAAATATTTCAAACACAAAGAGTCTCCAAACACAAACTAAGAGAGTCCAAACATCCAAAAGGCTTGAGTACAAAAACTTCTTTGCTTCCTGCAAAGAACTCCCGTTTCTCAGTTGGCTTTTATCTCTTAAGGGAGGGGCCATTACCTTGCAGCCTTACTCCTGAGTTGCCCGTGCTGCTGCAGCTGCTCTTTCCTTCGAGCAGCCCTGTGCACACGTGCAAGTTAGCACAGGCTCCCCAGGCTCTTCTTCATCACTGCTGCTAACCTCCACAATCTCCAAAGGCAGCATTCCACTCCATGCAGCCCCATCCCTGCATCACACACAGGCCCCTCATCTGAGTCCTCCCTCTCTGAGACCTCAGCCATCTGCATCTGCTGCCAGTGAATGACAACAGAGGGTCACATCAAGTTAGGGTCTTGTGATGAGTCTTGTGATAGTTCTGGTGTGGGTCACATCAGGTGAGGGCCTTGTGAAGGATTTTGTGATGGGGAGGTCACATCAGGTCAGGTTCATTGGGGGTGAAATGCTGGTTGGAGGGATGTGTGGGTTGGTTGAGGGTCAGTGCCATCGCTAGTTGGCTGTGCAGTTGATTTGAATTCTCAGGGATTCATCGGCTGGCTGTAGGTTGATGTGTTTCCTTGATGGAATTGCTTATGGAGTGCCAAGCTTTGATAAACTCATGAGTATGGCAAGTGGTAGCATGGTCATCCTCTTCCCTATAGGTTGTTCTGACTCTGCTCCCCAAACACGACAAAGTTATCTCAAAGATTCCTTTATTAGGTGCTTCAGCAGCCCTGGAAAAAGTTTCTCTCTCACTGCAGGCTAACAAGTCTGTCCAGCAGGGAGATGAATAGTTGTGTGCTACATCTGTTCATCTCCGCCCCCTGCTTTTTATCCCCAGAGCTAGGGTGGGGCTTTGCTAGCAGCGGTGGCTCTTCCTTCCCAAGGACCGGCCCATAGATTTCCACTGCTCTCCTCTCTTCTGCCTTCTGTGCATCCGTGTGTCAAGCACTGGACCCAGCTGTTCCTCTTCTTCCTCATCAGCCACCTCCAGACCTGGGGGCTATTGACTCTCCATCTGAGGGCTGATGGATGGCCCAGGCTCCACCTCTCTCTCTCTCTCTCTCTCTCTCTCTCTCTCTCTCTCTCTCTCTCTGCCAGCTACATTCCCTCTTCCCCCTCAGAGCTCTCAGGCTGCCCTGATGCTGATCCTGACTCCCACACCTCCTCCTCCTCTGATTCGGCTGCTGGAGGGGCTGACAGCTGACAGGCCACAACATAGGTGGTCTCTATCTTCCTCAATTTTAGGTTCTCTACTGGAAGCCTGGGAATTTGAAGGTTCTACACAGCATATTAGTTGTTCCTGGCCCTTTACTCTTCTGGACTCTCTAGTTCTTCCTTCAAGTCCTGCTGTTTCCTCTGTTCTCCTTCTTCCTGATGTTGCTGACACATAAGAAGAATAGATAGATCCACATAAGGATAGATAGATAAATAGATAGACAGATAGATAGATATAGATAGATAGATGATAGATCATAGAAAGATAGATAGATAGATGGATGGATGGAGATGGATGGATGGATGGATGGATAGATAGATAGATAGATAGATGATGATGATAGATAGATGATGGATAGATAGATGGATGGATGGATAGATAGATAGATAGATAGATAGATAGATAGATAGATTAGATAGATAGATGATATAGATGATAGATAGATGGAAGAGATAGGATAGGATAGGATAGGATAGGATAGATAGGATAGATAACATAGATAGAAGATTTAATATAATTTATTTCGCCTCATTCCAAAATTAAACCACAGGTTGCCACTCCTATTAGTGTTGCTATAATTTTCCCACTGTATTATGCAGAAGTAGAGATGTATTTTTATAACCATCGTGCTCCTCATATATGTATGTCATCCTGAACAGATGCTTTATTTAGTGTTAACATTATGCATACTTTGACAGTTACTGTTTTTTAATTATTTTTATTAACATCTGTGTTTGTTATCATGGCATTTTTGCTTTGGGAAGATTAGACTTGAAGGGCAGAGTTGAAAACTTTATCTATCCCAGTTTTGGGGCAATCAATATACCAATGTCAGAATGTAGACAGAGGTGATAGCAGTTGGAATAAGGGTGATCCATATGACCCTCTCTTCTTTGTGGCACCCCCTCAACTACTGGAGCACTACTATCATGTGACCCAGTCCTTTTTTTCTCTAGACTAGCCATACCCAATTGCAGCAACCATTCTTTGTGTGTTTTAGTCTCCAGGCCTTTACTCATCTTAGTTGCTCCTCTCTGAGACTTTTTCCAAAGTCTCAACATCCTTTTTGTAACATGGTGACCAAAACTGGATGCAGTATTCCAGGTGTGGTCTTATTAAGGATTTATAAAATGGTACTAATACTTTATGTGATTTTGATTCTATGCCTCAGTTTATACAACTAAGGATTCTATTAGCTTTTTTGGCTGATGTGGCAAACTGCCAGCTCATATTTAATTATTTGTTCACTACGACACCAAGGTCCCTGTCATGGTTACTGTTTTTGAGCAAGTTTTCTCCTAATTTGTATAGATGGCTCAAGGACTGCAACCCTGAAAAATTGAACTAAATCAAGCTGGTACTTTTGCCCTGTAGTCATTCAAACTTGGAAAGAAATAATTAAATTCTTAGTTGCAGCTTAGGCATTATCTCCCTAACCTGTTTACGTCCAATACTCTTTTATTAATTTATTTTACGGTCTTATTAGTTTATTGTATCATTTGCAGTATTTATATGGCCCATACTATGTTATGACCTGATGTTACAACAATAAATTCATTTATTTACACAGGCAGAATTCTTTCAGTATGATTACTGGGAAACGACAGTACAAATTAGTTCTTATCCATTCATTCGCATTCTGTAGATATTATTTCAAAGGAGAACTAAAGATTTGAATTAAAAAACCTCCCTCTTTTTTGCATGCTTGTTTTTTTCACCTCCAAGTTAATTGTTTATTGCATTATGAAATGTGAAAAATTCATTACAGAATACAGAAAATAACTGTGTAGAACCATATTTATGCAACAGAACCTTGAAAATGTTAACACCATGACCATTTAGACAAATTATACTTTTAAAGATGAGGGGGAAAAGTTCACATCGATGTTAAATATGATTTCTAAAATGATAATGAACATAAGGTTGTTTACATTGTACAATTAGTGCTGAGAAGGACATTGATGAACAGTTGCACGATGTTAATTTATAGGATGACAAAGGATTCATTTTTTATACTTAATATTGAAGTATTGTTATTTACACAAGTTAAAAGGAGAAAGAGAGAAGAAGAAAGGGAGCTGCTTGGAAAAAGTAGATAGGTAGTTAATTTCTGATTTTATTCTTCTTTATTCTCTGAGTGATTCACAGTGCAAGAAATTTCCAAAACTCTGATCTGGCTTTGTGAAGGTGATGTTGGTAAAAATCTACACATTGGTAAAAAAAATCTATATACCAAACACAAGCTAGGTAGACATGACCTTGTTTATGACCCTCACTCTGTCAAGGACCTTGAGTTCTCATATCGAATGATCTAAGCGCCAAAGCTCACTGCAACAGTATTGCCAAAAAGGCTTTAAAAGTTGTGAATTTAATTTTACGAAGCTTCTACTCTGGTAATACGGATTTGCAAACTAGGGCATTCAAAACCTTTGCTAGACCAATACTCGAATTCAGCTCTGCTGTCTGGAATCCGCACTGTATATTAGAAATAAATACAATTGAGCGAGTCCAGAAGTATTTTACTAGAAGAGCACTACATTCCTCTGTTCACAACAGAATACCCTATACCACCAGACTTGAGATTCTAGGCTTAGACAACCTTGAACCACGCCGTCTAAGATTAGACTTAAGCATAGTACATAAAATCATATGTTACATCGTCTTACCAGTTAATGAATATTTCAGCTTTAACAACAACACAAGAGCACAAAAACAGATATAAACTAAATGTAAACCACTCCAAGCTTCATTGCAGGAAGTACAATTTCTGCAACAGAGTGGTCAATGTCTGGAACTCACTACCTGATTCTGTTGTCACCTGCTCAAACCCCCACTTCTTTACCCTCAAACTAACCTCTATTGACCTCACCCCATTCCTAAGAGGCCTGTAAGGGGCGTGCATAAGTGCACAATCATGCCTACCATCCCTGTCCTATTGTCCCCAATTATTAGTTCCTATTTCTTGTATTTAAACTTATGTTTGTTCTTGTTTCTGTTATATTGTAAGCTCTTGACAAATAAAATAAAATAAATAAATGTCAAATCTCTCCTAAAGGCTGACATAAAAATTCATAGAGGGAAGTGACCAGTGGTTGGTAAGAAAGCAGCATGAGCACAGCAGTAGAAATTGGCCAATACAGGTTTCATTAATATTTCTTTATTAAATATATTTTTTTAAATTAGAAAGTGAGTCGTAAGTGGAAAAATATGGACATTTTCTGCTATTTCATCTAGGAATGTAAATGTACAACTTTTCTGAAGCAAACCCAGTGGGGAGAGAAAGGAATAGTCTATATAGTGTAATTTCAGGCAGAAGTGTGGCAAATGTTTTTTTGTGAGGAGTATTTCCCTCCTCAAATATATTGAGAAAGGTGGTGGAACCCTCTCTTTCTTTGGGTGTATCATTTTGATTTGCACTCAGGGACAAAAAATATGAGATTTCTGGGTTCCTTGGTTTGGTGTGAGGTGAGGAAAAATGAATGTTTCTCTTGCAAAGAAAGGTTCTATTAACTCACTGTCCCATTGGTAATAAGCACAAATGTCTAACTACATAATGGTTGATTGCTCCCACACAGTTTGTTATTTCCGATAGCTAACTCTACTCTACTGACTGGAAACAGTACTCTTTTTGAGGGGGTGGGATTTGGAATTGAATCATAGGTTGGTAAACAGGGCTATAAAGTCAGCTTTGGAAGAAGAGAGCAAAGGTACCATAACCCAATGATTCATTTAGAGTACCAATAAAGAAGAATATTTGTAACTCAAGACTGAAATGAGGGGTTCTTGGTGCTCTCTCAGCTTGGTTGTTTTCTTGCAGACTTTTCACTACCAGATATAGATAACATCATCAGTGCCAGAAAGGAGGAGGTTTGCAGGAGGAGGAGGAGGAGGAGGAGGAGGAGGAGGAGGAGGAGGAGGAGGAGGAGGAGGAGGAGGAGGAGGAGGAGGAGGAGGAGGACAACTGTGAGTCCTTGGTGATCTCTGAACGGTTGTTTTCTTGCAGACTTTTCATTACCAAAACTGGGTAACATCAGCAGTGCTAGTAACGATGTTACTTAGTTCGGGTAATCAAACGCCTGCAAGAAAACAATCAAGCTCAGAGAGCATCAAAGAACCCTCAATTCATTTACAACTCAGTTGCGTGATGTTGGGAAAGCCGAGATTCAATTTTCCTTGGAGGCTTAAAACATAAAAAGCAAAGGTCCTCTAAGGTGGAGACGTTAAGTACAGCTTGAATGTTGCCTAGCAACTTAGTGAAACCACAGCAGCAGCCACACTAATATTATTTGCAAAATGTGTGTATCCGAACAACTCTGTGGTTGCTCTAAATCTTGGTCTTAATACGATGTACTTTTTGAAAGCCTGAAAACTTTTTAATTTTCTTTATATGAATCCATTACATCTATTTTATTTCTTGGAAAGTTGACCTTGTTCTTTGCCAACTAGCCGTTTGATCAAGAGACATTCTATTCAAAAGTTGGTTACTGTACTAGATGAAGGAAGCCGTCCTGTAATCAGCCTATGATTTTGATTGCATTTAAGACATATACAGGGGATAGCTCAGAAGTCTCCAAACTTGGCAACTTTAAGACTTGTGGACTTCAACTTCCAGAATTCTCCAGTCAGCTATGTTGCCAAGTTTGGAGACCTCTGGGATAGCTGGAAGAGGATGGTTCCAAGAAGAGATTGCTTAACCACTCAAAGTTTAGCATCATTAGGTCCTATGACAGCTGGAATTCAAACTCTGGAAATCTATGGAACTTCTTCCTTGAGTATGGGGAGGGTTGCTGTCTGTCTGTCTGTCTGTCTGTCTGTCTGTCTGTCTATCTATCTATCTATCTATCTATCTATCTATCTATCTATCTATCTATCTATACCAAGAGCCTTGGTGGCTCAGGCTGTTAAATGCCTGCATTTAAGTTCCAGCTGTCTACAATTACTGTAGGCTCGAATCCCACCAGGCTCAAGGTTGACTCAGCCTTCCATCCTCTCGGGGTAGGTAAACTGAGGACCCAAGATTGTTGGGGGCAATAAGCTGACTTTGTAAAAATGCCACTTAGTAATAAGCAGGCATATACAATGGAATGAAGGCTATTGCTGAGCACACTGGGTTGTATCCCAAAAATTGTAAGCTGCCCTGAGTCTTGGAGAAGGGGCATATAAATGTAATTAAAATAAATAAATAAATAAATAAATAAATAAATAAATAAATAAATAAATAAAATAAAATAAAAATATCTATCTATCTATCCATCCATCCATCCATCCATCCATCCATCCATCCATCCATCTATCTGTTAAAAAGCCTGGAGATAGAGATGGATGGATGGATGGACGGACGGATGGACGGACGGACAGGCAAACAGACAGACAGACAGACAGACCTGCCCAACTCAAAAATAAGTGACTCTATCTATGAGCCACGGTGGCGCAGTGATTAGAATACAGTATTACGGGTTACTTCTGCTGACTGCCAATTTGACAGTTCAAATCCCACCAGGCTCAAGGTTGACTCAGCCTTCCATCCTTCTGAGGTCAGTAAAATGAGGATCTAAATTGTTGGGGGCAAGATGCTGACAATGTAAACTGCTTAGAAAGGGCCTTAAAGGACTGTGATCCATACATAAGCCTAAGTGCTATTTCTATCTATCTATCTATCTATCTATCTATCTATCTATCTATCTATCTATCTCCAGGCCTTTTAACACATCAATAGATGGGTGGAGAGAGAGAGACAGGTAGACAGACAGGCACTACCAGTATATGGCTGTATAGATACTATGAATAAAGGTTTATTAATTCTTGGTTTAAGGTTTGCCAGCTTCCAGGAAATTACATGATCAATCACAGATTACTCATGAAAAAGCAACCTCCCTTCTCATGGGGATGGGAGACTACCTCACAACTACATTATACTTCCTCAAAAATACTCAGAGATCAGTAGTATCACAAGAATATTTTGCATGTCTACTTAGGAGTAGATTTTTCATCAATGAAGATGATTAGTTTTGTGAAAATTGTTTATTTGCTTTAGGCAACATTTGCCTAATGTGAACTCAATCTGGAGAAAGCAATATTTCTAACATTAAAAAAAGTCATGGTGCAACTGTGTTTACAATATATAATAATAATAATAATAATAATAATAATAATATAATACAATACAATACAATACAATGTACATTGATATATCATTCAGTTCTTAGTGGGAGAATGGACTAGGGCATGGTGAAAGGGAATAAGATTTAATGAGTGGGATCTAGAGATGGGATGAGAATTTGAACACTGATACCTAATTTTTTGCAGGAGAAATGCTTCCTACCATGTTCCTCTTTCAACTCAGTAATAGATGAAAATTTGGAGTGTAGCTATCACTACTCATTGTATATAAGATATGACTAGTGTTTTTCTCTAGATTTCATCCTCAGATTGAAAATCTGAGCCTATCAGTCATAGGAGCTGCTGAAGACTTTCCATCTCTCTCAGATGGCCTCTAAAAAGATGGTGAGATGAGGATATTCCACATTGTCTCTATTTATGGACAAGATGGCATCATGGGGAGGTACAAATTTTCCTCATATTGGTAAGAAAACTGCCTAGATGAAAGGTTAAAAAATCAAAGTAGAAGATTCATGAATACTGTATGTACACCGGGATCTTTTTGTAGAATTATTTGATGAATTTGTTTGAGCTCTACTTTTCTATCAACTCCTGATTTTGAGAGAAAAGAGATGAAAGAGAGAGACGAGGGAGAGAGAGAGAAGAGATATATAAATGAAAGATGACAGAGAACAGAGGACAAATAATGGATGGATGGATGGATGGATGGATGGATGGATGGATGGATGGATGGCCAGTAGATGGATACAGTAGATGATAGATAGATGATAGATGATAGATGATAGATGATAGATGATAGATGATAGATAGATAGATAGATGATAGATAGATAGATAGATGATAGATAGATAGATAGATAGATAGATAGATAGATAGATAGATCCTATTTTGTTTTTATTTCTGGGAAATGTATTCTTCTCTGCTTCCTACTATACATGCCCTAAAAATCTATGCTGATGAAGTTTATTTATCATTTTTGCACAGGGATTTTTAACGTTATATGAGAAGTTTGTTATTAAACTGGAAAAAAAAGGAAAGCCAAAATGTTTTGACATTAATCACACCAATTATGTAGTCCATTTAATTAAGAGACAATTATTTTTCATGACACCACAATTAAATTTGCCAGGTTTTTTTTTAAACATAGGAATGTATATAATTTTCTGCAAACCAACATTAATTGGGGCTCTAACATTTCAGTTTTTATTGGAAAACAAGGAAGGAAGGGAGGGAGGGAGGAAGGAAAGAAGACTAAAAAGGTAAAGATAAAGGTTCCCTTCACATACATGTGCTAGTGATTTCCAGCTCTAGGGGGCAGTGCTCATCTCCGTTATAAAACCAAAGAGCCAGCGCTGTCCAAAGACGTCTCCGTGGTCATGTGGCCAGCATGACTAAACACTGAAGGCACATGGAACACTGTTACCTTCCCACCAAAGTGGTCCCTATTTTTCCACTTGCATTTTTACATGCTTTCGAACTGCTAGGTTGGCAGAAGCTGGGACAAGTAATAGGAGCTCACTCCATTATGCAGTGCTAGGGATTCAAACCACTGAACTGCCAACCTTTCTGATCGAAAAGCTCAGCATTTTAGCCGCTGAGCCACCACATCCCTATAGGAAGGATGCAGAAAAGGAAGGAATAAAGGAAGGAATTCTTAGTTTGTGTGATTTGTGTGAGGATATGGTGATCAGGAAAAAAAGAAATTAAATTAAATTATAAACCAAAAAGCAAAGAGGTTTTCCACCATAGGATTAACAGGTAAATGCCAGTGCATACAAAGGTATTCCTGCCACTTTTACTTTTTGACATTTTATGAAGGAGCTACAGTTTGAAAGACCAATCAAGAGATCTCCATTTGATACGTTGTCCATCCACTTGCACCATAAATAGTAGTTGTCAAAGGCTGACCTGTTTTAGACATTATGTGATTTTTCCCACATCCTGACTAATTTTCCTACTTCCCTCTTCCTGAAATGAGTTTATCAGAATCCCCATTACACTCCCACATTTATGGCAAGTCCTGGAGCAAAGCGCTCTCTCTCCCTCTCCCTCTCCCCCCCCCTCTCTCACACACAGAGCAGCCTCTGGCTTTGAGTAGTCCAGCAAAAAGGTTGTTAGCACAACAGCTTCAAAGCAAGAAATCCAGTGACACAAAGGAAGGCAATGAGTCCACGAAACAAGGAGTAAAGCTATGAGTCCATGAACCAAGGAAGAAGGCAAGAAGTCCTGCAAACTCCAGATGTTGGCAACGGCACACAAAACTCCACAAATTCAGCATTTGTTCCCAACAAACGCCCCTCCCCACAGCGTCTCCTTAAGTCTCAGTCTCCAGGTGAGTCTTGTGAAGAGGGGCAGGATGCTCTCCTCCCGAGTTGTTGGGTTGGCCTGCACTGTTCCCACACCCTGTCCACTCTCTGTGTTTGGGGGCAAGGAGGGGGTGGTCCTTGCTCATCTCCTGAACTCCATTGCTTTTCATCTCTACTGCCTGCGCTCTCTCAGTCATCCTGCCTCCATTCTTCCCTGCTGACAAGTCGTCCCTAGTCCAAGGGACCCAGGGGTGCCTCCTCCTGCTCCTCCCCACATTCCTCCAAAGCCAACAAGGTCACCCCCTCAACCTCCATCGGCCCCAGCTCTGGCTCATCCTCCTCCGCAGATTCACAGGGGGGCATGACAGCAGGACTTGAACTCATGGTTTCTTGCTTTCCAGCCTAGTGCCTCAACTCTTAGACTGAACTGGCTCAGTTGGGTATTGTTGATATCAGATTTCTAACCAGTCTTTGGGAAAAAGGATGTAATTGCTGCTGTGAAAACACGAAGTCCATAAGTCCTAGAATATATCATCAATTATTGTTAGCGTGCATGAAACTTAGACAGGCTGACAGAAAAAGAAAACCCAAGCAGCCATCCAATATCTGTTGGGATATCTAGGGATCAAGCATTAACACAGACAAAGTAGATGGCATTTATGTGTAAATCTACTTTAAAGAAATATGATGTTTGGACCACAGGGTTGAAAATATTCCAGCTGCTATGGCTGTAGTTTCACAAACATTTGAAAAAGAGTCTTTTGATATCAGTGAGATTTATTTATTTTTGTGTAAATTGGTTGTTGGCTTCTCTGGAAATACTGCAGTTGAAAATGAATTGGTACCATGGCTGTGGATTATTTAAAAAAAAAACAACCCTAATTTTAGCAGATTGGTACTACAATCAATTTTAATGCCCTATATCCATGATGGTGAATCTTTGGCACGTGGCATGTGATGGCACAGGTGACACGCGGAGCCATTTGTGCCAGCACGCAAGCTATAGGCAAACTTACCTCACTGTGCATCTGCATGCCTCACAGCTGATTTTCAGCTGGTTTGAGGCCTTTTTCGGCCTCCCAAAGGCTTGAGGAAGGCTTCTGCAGGCTTCTGCAAGCTTTGCAGGCCGAAAACTAGCCCCGTCTTGTCACTTCCTGTTTCTCCAAAAATATCGGAAGTGAGGAAGCAGGGCTAGTTTTCGGCCTGCAAAGCTTGCAGAAGCCTGCAGAAGCCTTCCTCAAGCCTTTGGGAGGCTGAAAAAGGCTTGAAACTGGCTGAAAATCAGCTGTGAGGCACAGTGCAGATAAGGGGACAGTGGGGAATGGATGGGTGGGGATTGCATGTGCATGCATAGGGGGCATGGGGGGTGCGCATTGCCTTCTGGGTGCTGGCACATGAGCACCAGCGTGCAAACGTACGCATAATTTTTGGCACAGCAGCCCAAAAAGGTTATCCACCAGTGCCCTACATAAAAGACAGGAGCACAAAGTTATAGTGGTATCACTATCTGTACATATAAATTGAATGACTCTATCAATATTGTTAAATTAGCAGTTGGAAATATGTAGGTACTTTACGCCCTATTTTCCTTGCAGTACACGAAAAACATATTGCTTAACTGTGGGAAGCCTTACATTACCAAATATGGATGCATTATAAGAAACATTTTTTTTTCTTGTTTTGTTTTGTAAGGGTTTTCTCTTTTGGGTTTCTGCTGTGTACTGAAGCAATAACTGAAGCTATTTTAGGACTGCCATCTTTCTTTCTTTCTTTTTTTTTTGCAGCCTAGGTCTAGTAGTTGTATCTTCACAGAAAGAAAGGACTCGACACACCATGATTTATTATTTGCTATTTGTTGTATCCATAGAATGTGTTGTACATTAGTAAGTTTGAAACAGCAGAATAACAGAGTTCAAGGGACCTTGGAGGTCTTCTAGTCCAACCCCGCTCAGGCAGGAAATCCTATATCATTTCAGACAAATGGGTGTCCAGTCTCTTCTTTAAAATTTCCAATGTTGAAGCACCCACAACGTTTGGAGGCAAGTTGTTCCACCGATTAATTTTTCTAATTGTAAAGAAATTTATCCTTGTTTCTAGGTTGCTTCTCTCCTTGATTAGTTTCCATCCATTGCTTCTTCTCCTGCCTTGTGGTGCTTTGGAGAATAGCTTGGTCCCCTCTTCTTTGGAGCAGACCCTCAAATATTGGAAGATTGCTATCATGTCACCCCGGTCCTTCTTTTCATTAGACTAAACATACCCAGTTCCTGCAACCCGCCTTCATATGTTTTAGTATTCAGTCCCCTAATCATTTCTGTTGCTCTTCTCTGCACTGTTTCTAGAGTCCCAACATCTTATTTTATAATAATATAAAATAATATATATAGGAGCCTCTGTGGCGCAGTCATTAGAATGCAGTACTGCAAACTACTTCTGCAGCCAGCTGCCTACAATTTGGCAGTTCAAATCCCACCAGGCTCAAGATTGGCTCAGCCTTCCATCCTTCCAAGGTGGGTAAAATGAGAATCCAGATAGCTGGGGGGCAATATGCTGACTCTATAAACCGCTTAGAGGGCCGTAAAGCATTATAAAGTGGTATATAACTCTAAGTGCTATTGCTATTGCTATTATATTGTGGTGACTGAAACTGCAATATTCCAAGTGTGGCCTTTGCCAAATATTCCTGAATTCCTGTCTGCCTTAATGTTTTAAGGAAGGACACTTGGTATCAGGGGTGGGCTTCAAAAATTTTAGCAACCGGTTCTCTGCCTGGTTGCTGGGTGGGCGTGGCCATGGTGGGCATGGCCTAGTCAGCCTCCTGCACCATGGTGGTGGGGGAGGTGTTTTTGCCTTCCCTGGGCACCAGAGGCTTTCCTCGAGCCTCCAAGAGGAAGAAAATGGCCTCTCCGGGCTCTGGAGGCTTTCTGAAAGCTGGAAACAGGCTCATTTCTGGCCTTCCCTAACTTCCAGGAGGCCCATTTTTCACCTTCCCCAAGCCTCCGTGCATGCCCTGCACTTGTCTGCATCCAAAACGGGCCATGTGGGGACTCCTGGGAGGGGCAGGGCAGAGTGGACGGGGCCAGCTAGAAGTGGGGATTTGGGGGTTCTCCAAACTGCACAGAATCTTAACTAAGGGCTCTCCTGAACCCCCGCGAACCCCCAGCAGCCCACCCCTTCTTGGAGTCCATCAGTCTACAGATAATGCTTTCTTAAAGAAGATTTTAAGAAGTTCCTCTCCTCTCCCTCCACTCTCCTCTCTCCTCTTCACTTCCCCTCTCCCTCTCTCCCTCTCCCTCTCTTTGTTGTTGCTCAGCCCAATAAAATCAAGTTTAACCATTATGTCCTATTCCCACTTTTACTCAAGCTGTATAGGATGTAACAAATCCCCATAATTTTCAACGTACAGGTGAAACTCGAAAAATTAGAATATTGTGCAAAAGTTCATTTATTTCAGTAATGCAACTTAAAAGGTGAAACTAATATATGAGATAGACTCATTACATGCAAAGCAAGATAGTTCATGCCGTGATTTGCCATAATTGTGGTGATTATGGCTTACAGCTCATGAAAACCCCAAATCCACAATCTCAGAAAATTAGAATATTACATGCAATCAATAAAACAAGGATTGTACATAGACCAATATCGGACCTCTGAAAAGTATAAGCATGCATATGTACTCAGTACTTGGTTTGGGCCCCTTTTGCAGCAATTACTGCCTCAATGCAGCATGGCATGGAAGCTATCAGCCTGTGGCACTGCTGAGGTGTTATGGAAGACCAGGATGCTTCAATAGCGGCCTCCAGCTCTTCTGCATTGTTCGGTCTCATGTCTCTCACCTTTCTCTTGGCAATGCCGCATAAATTCTCTACGGGGTTCAGGTCAGGCAAGTTTGCTGGCCAATCAAGCACAGTAATCCCATGGTCATTGAACCAGGTTTTGATGCTTTTGGCAGTGTGGGCAGGTGCCAAGTCTGCTGGAAGATGAAGTCAGCATCCCCATAAAGCTCGTCTGTGGAAGGAAGCATGAAGTGCTCCAAAATCTCCTGGTAGACAGCTGTATTGACCCTGGACTTAATGAAGCACAGTGGACCAACACCAGCAGATGACATGGCTCCCCAGATCAACACAGACTGTGGAAACTTCACACTGGACGTCAAGCATCTTGCAGTGTGTGCCTCTCCATTCTTCCTCCAGACTCTGGGTCCTTGGTTTCCAAATGAGATGCAAAAGTTGCTCTCATCAGAAAAGAGGACTTTGGACCACTGAGCAACAGATCAGGTCTGTTTTTCTTTAGCCCAGGTAAGACGCTTCTGACAACATTTGAAGCCCATATCCAGGATCTGTCTGTGTGTGATGGCTTTTGATGCAGTGACTCCAGCCTCAGTCCACTCCTTGTGAAAGTCCCCAACACTTTTGAATGGCCTTTTCCTGACAATCCTCTCCAAGCTGCAGTCATCCCTGCTGCTTGTGCACCTTTTTCTTCCACACTTTTCCCTTCCACATAACTTTCTATTAATGTGCTTTGATACAGCACTTTGGGAACATCCAACTTCTTTTGCAATTATCTTTTGAGGCTTTCCCTCCTTATGGAGGGTGTCAGTGATGGTTTTCTGCACAACTGTCAGGTCAGCAGTCTTTCCCATGATTGTGATTCTTACTGAACCACACTGAGAGACCATTTAAAGGTTCAGGAACCCTTTGCAGGTGTTATGGCTTAATTAGCTGATTAGAGGGGAACACTTTGAGCCTAGAATATTGCACCTTTTCACAATATTCTAATTTTCTGAGATTGTGGATTTGGGGTTTTCATGAGCTGTAAGCCATAATCATCACAATTATGGCAAATCGCGGCTTGAACTATCTTGTTTTGCATGTAATGAGTCTATCTACCTTTTAAGTTGCATTACTGAAATAAATGAACTTTTGCACGATATTCTAATTTTTCGAGTTTCACCTGTAAATCTTTTTTCAATAAATTTCCTGTAAATTACATACTCTCTCCCTTTCCTTTTCTCTATAAGTAAATCAAGTAAGCTACCTGAATGAACGAAGTCTTTATTCCTGCCAAGGCAAGCAAATTAAAAGAGCCTACAAAACAAAATGGCTGGAAAATAATACAACACACGATAAAATAAACAATAACAGATAAAGTCAATAGGAGGTAAGGTGCTACAGGGCAGAAAGAGGGAGATAAATTCCTACTTCTGCTGGTGTCTTCCCCTTACCTGTTACTGCATTCTACATTTTGCTTCATTATACACAGTAACAGGTCACCTGCCACAAACAAACCCAAGGGAAATAATTCATCCGGGCGTTGATATTTATTGCATTCTGTAGAATTTCTACAGGCTAGCAGAATAGTCTACCAGAGCCTGCCATTTTTTTTTAACTGCCCCTAGATTGCAAGGGGAGGTAATGTATGGCCCACTCCATGTTGCCAGTGGGAAATGGTACTTTGCATTTTGTCATACCTTAAAGATTTAAACTGGAATTAAGTAGGTTAAATATTGAATCCTGGTCTTTGATGGCACAGGACACTTGTTGGAAGATGGAAATACTGATAGCAACACTGTAGATCAGACCTATGCACCTAAGGGATTGCAACCAGTGGTGGGATTCAAAAAAAAATTACTATCAGTTCTGTGGGTGTGGCTTGGTGGGCGTGGCATGGCTTGGTGGGCGTGGCGTGGCTTGGCGGGCGTAGCATGGTTTAGTGGGTGTAGCATGGCAGGGGAAGGATACTGTAAAATCCCCATTTCCACCCCACTCCAGGGGAAGGATCCTGCAAAATCTCCATTCCCTTCCCACCCCACTAACCTGCTTTCCAGCTCCATACTCCTGTGCAGGGCAACAAAAGAAGACCCAGACAATTAGCTGGGACTTGGGAGGCAGAGAATAGATGGGGGTGGGGCTAGTCAGAGGAGGTATTTGCCGGTTCTCCAAACTACTCAAAATTTCTGCTACCAGTTCTCCAGAACTGGTCAGAACCTGCCGAATACCACCTCTGGTCTCAACATGTTATCATTCAATCAGAATAGAGCTGGAAGAATCCTTGGACATCTTTTAGTCCAACTCCCTGCTCAAGTAGGAGACCCAATACCATTTCACATAAGTAGCTGTCCAGTCTCTTCTTTCAAACCTTCAGTGATGAAGCTCCTACAACTTCTGAAGACAAGCTGTTCCACTGGTTAATTGTTATTTCTGTTAGGAAGCTTCTCCTTACTTATTTATTTATTTTATTTATTTTATTGGACTTATAGGCCGCCCTCTCTCCCGAGGGACTCAGGGCGGCTTACAATAAAAGCAAGAATACAAATATTAAAATACTATTAAACTAGTCAAATTAGCCCAATAAAGATTAAAACCCAATTAAAAATTAAAATCGATAAAACCCCACCCCGCCCCATTCAGTCCAGGCTGGCCTGTACTTCCAGGTTGCTTCTGTCTTTGATTAGTTTCTATCTCTTCTGATTCTTTGGAAAATAAGTTGACCCCCTCTTCTTTGTAAGAGCACCTCAGATCCTGGGAATGCTGCTGTCGTGTCCTTCTTTTCTCTAGACTAGTCATACCTAGTTCCTTCAACCGTTCTTCATGTGTTTTAGTCTCCAGGCTTTTAATAATCTTAGTTGCTCTTCTCTGCACTTTTTCCAAAGTCTTAATATCATTTTTTGTAGTGTGCTGACCAAAACTGGAAGCAGAATTCCAGGTGTGGTCTTACTAAGCTTTTCATAAAGTGGTACTAATACTTTTTCACTCATGCCTCAATTCAATATTGGATGTTAATCCAATATTTTTTAATTGGTGTATTTTCTTCCATGACCAATCCTTTTAGCAATTTCAGGATCTTTTAAATCTTAATAGTTAATCCAAAATCTTGAAATCCTAAAGACAAAAGGCTGAGGGGAAAAATACCTCTCTAATTGTAAAATACTAGCCTAGCAGTCCTTCCTAAGCTGAGGTCAACAAATACATCTAAGTAACAAGAGCTAATTGGAAGTGAAGTAATGTTTACAGATCTCTGGTTGACAAATGCTGATCTACTAATTGAGTGTAGAAGAATCTTTTCAGGTAGCCAGCTTTTGTCCATCTGCATTTTAATCCCATTGCATTTATATCTGCACTCTTTCCATCAGATGGTAGGCTTCCTCAACCTTACCCACAAATGAATATTGCTTATTTCATGCAGAACCTCCTCCTAATAAAAAGATTGCATGATTTGGATAAAAATGAAAATGGAAGATAGAATGATAAGGAGGAGAGAAAAAGGATGATGGACATAAATAGCAATAGCATTTAGACTTATATACCACTTTACAGTACTTTACAGTCCTCTCTGAGCAGTTTACAGAGTCAACATATTTCCCCCAACAATCTGGGTTCTCCTTTTACCGACTTCAGAAAAATGGAAGGCTGAATCAACCTTGAGCCCGTCAGAATTGAACTTCAGTGGGAATGCTGATCTAAGTATTGTCCCACTGGCTCTAAATGATTACCTTTTTGAACGCTTTATATAGGAGGAGGGATGCGGTGGCTCAGTGGCTAAGATGCTGAGCTTGTCAATCAGAAAGGTCGGCAGTTTGGCAGTTCGAATCCCTAGTGCCGCATAACAGAGTGAGCTCCCGTTACTTGTCCCAGCTTCTGCCAACCTAGCAGTTCGAAAGCATGTCAAAAATGCAAGTAGAAAAACAGGGACCACTTTGGTGGGAAGGTAACAGCATTCCATGTGCCTTCGGCATTTACTCATGCTGGCCACATGACCATGGAGACATCTTCAGACAGTGCTGGCTCTTCAGCTTTGTAATGGAGATGAGCACCACCCCCTAGAGCCGGAAACGACTAGCACATATGTGCGAGGGGAACCTTTTCCTTTATCTTTATAATATAGGAATCTCTCCAGTGTGACAGCTGACACTTGGGAACAAATAGATAAGGCTTTAAGGAATTTGGGTGAGGGTCAGTCCTAATCCTTTTGAGACACTGATGGGATAGGGGAAAAAGGCAAAGAAAGGAGAGTTTTCAGATTTATGATTTCCACTGACAAGGAAAGAAGAGAACAATCTTGTAAAATGTTGTGTTTCAAGGACCAAATAATTATGCTGGTTTTATTACATTCCCTGCCTTGGGAGAGTCATGTATGGATCAAACTCAGGCAGCAAAATGTCTCCTATCAGGAGCAATTGCTCTCCTAAATAGAATATGCCTTTTATAGACGGCCATTATCTCCAGATTTCTTTTTTTAAAAATTAGGAGACTATTGTGATGAACCTTACATTTGCATAACCATCATTAATCCCCTTCCCTCCACAAACCAGAATTTAAAGCAAGGACTGTTGATCACTGCTTGATTAGCCAGAATTTCACTCAGCTGCTAATTATACTCCTTCCTGTTATTCTACCGCATGCATTCAATTTTGCCTTTGTAAGAAATCATCCTTGTTGAAATATAAATAACATCTGTTTGTAATCTCCTTAATGCTGGATTATCAGCCTCTGGTTACTCACTGATATCTTCTAAGCGGTTTGGGAATCCTGACTTGAAATGGCAGTACCAGACAGACAAGTTTCATTTAACAGAGGGATAGAATCAAGATCACGTGAAGTGTTAACATCAGTTTATAGTTTGGAGTGTAAGACCACACTTGAAATATTGCATCCAGTTTTGGTTTCCATGGAATTTAAAAAGATGTTGAGACTCTAGAATGAGTGCATACAACAGCAACAAAGATGATTAGAGGACTGGAGGCTAAAACATTCAAAAAAACAGTTGCAGGAATTGGGGGTGTCTAGTCTAATGAAAAGAAGATGTAGGGGTGACATGATAGCAGTGTTCCAATATCTCAGGGGCTGCCCAAAGAAGAGGGAATCAAGTTATTCTCCAAAGAAACTGAAGGCAGGACAAGAAGCAATAAATGTAAACTAATCAAGGAGAGAACCAACTAGAACTAAGGAGAAATTTCCTGACAATTAGAACAATTGATCAGTGGAACCACCTGCCTCCAGAAGTTGTGGTGCTCCAACACTGGAAGTTTTTAAGAAGAGATTGGGCAGTCATATGTCTGAAAAGGTATAAGGTCTCCTGCATGAGCAAGGGTTTGGACTAGATGGCTTTCCAATGCTGTTATCCTGTTATTTGTTCATCATGAGTCATTAGTATGGACTTCCACAGTTCTAATATTTTGCTGATAAACATCCTTACTCCTGCATATGAGTAATGTCTCCAGTATTAGCATTAGGAACATCAAACAATCCCTTCCCTTATGTTGCCCAGGTTGTCTCTATGGATCCCTAAAATTGTAGAATAATTTTTTAGTGAGGACATCTTTCCTCTCCTGAAATCAATCGCTTTTTCTTTATATTAAAATGTCGACAGTGGGCAGCCTAAGAGAGATATGAAACATCTGATCCACAGAGGAAGTACAGAAGAAAATAAAACCAAGATTCATAGACATGTCATCACAATACTCCATGATAACTAGTCATCCTTTTTATCCACATCAAACTCCTGGTGAAAATTCTTCATGAATTTGGCTCAAGAGAGAAGCCAGCTAGGAACAGGAACATAGATGTTGAAAAATTATTTAATGACTTCAGCATTATTTGCAGAAAACTTTTCCTTAAGGGAGATGAAACTTTAAATGAACTTCAAGAAAAAACATTTTGATTTTCGTCATGAACTGCATTGATCAGAACAGGAGAGGGAAAAAGTATTTTAAAATCATTGTAATAAATAACAAGGCATTCATTATTCATCCACTTTTGATTTAACAAATAGTTTGAGCAATAAATACATTCTCTAACTAATGAAAATTGGTATAATAATTCATAAATAGCAAAGTAGGTTACTTGAACATTCAAATCTATGCTTCTAGAAATACATTAGGTGTTCTTATTTTTAATCCAACTCCTTATCAGAAGTTGTGACATATTAAAGTTGTCATGAAAAGTAATACTGCAAAATCACAAAGGATGACAAAATCTTCTTTTTTTAACATTAACTGCACTTCTAACATTAACTATAACTTGGTAAATGGTGGTATTTTGGATTGACAGTGCAAGCCAGTAAACACAAAGATAATTGTCTTCAATTCAATGTGATTTGTTTTGATTCTTTGATTGATTGATTGAAGTTTTCTCCATTTCTTGCCAAATCAGCTGAAAGATTATCAAATAAATTCTGCTAGCTATAATTATCAGTGAAAAATATATCCAAAGCTAGGATCAGAAAAGAAAACCAGTAATCTTGTAGAGTTGAATTCCACAATTCCAACATTATTAGCTAAAAACACAAATAGGAAAATCACAGCAATGAATTATACTCTGATCATATAGAATATTTATAAATGCTGATAAGATGCTCCTACATAGAACAACAGAGTTGGAAAGAGACCTCAGAGGTCTTCTAGTCCAACCCTTTGCTTGAGCAAGAGGCCCTATACCATTTCAGACAAATGGTTGTCCAGTCTCTTTTTGAAAGCCTCCAGTGATGGAGAACCCATAACTTCTGAAGGCAAGCTTTTCCACTGATAGATTGCTCTCACGGTTAAGAAATTACTCCTGAGTTCTAGGTTGCTTCTCTCCTTGGTTAGTCTCCAACCATTGTCTCTTGTCTTGCCTTTTGGTTCTTTGGAAAATAATTTGACCCCCTTGTTTTTGTAAGACCCCTTCAAATATTGGAACAGTGTTGTCGTATCATTCCTAATCCTTCTTTTCATGAGGTTCTAAAGATGTTCTCAGTAGTTGGTGTCAAATATGGGTGATGTCATTACTTGCCATATCATGAGAGAACATGCATATGTGATAGCCTAGAAATTGAAACTATTGCTCATGTTTTGTTTGATCCCAGTGGGGCTGTTCTTTATAGATGATAAGTATCTCAGAGAGCATGTGATTGCTCTCTGAGCTACTTATCATCTCTGTTGGGAAGAGCAGCCCACTGGCATCTGAATCATTGATTGACTTATTTTCTCCTAGGCTCCAATGTATATACTGTAAGCAGAACAGCTAAGTTTGCCATTAAGGCCATTGAGGAGATTCATCAAACAAATTGGGGTACACTGTAAGGGAGGTTCACTTATCTGATTGCTGCCTCCTCGTATTACCACATAGTAATGGCAATAGGCCTTAGACTTATATACTGCTTCACAGTGCTTTACAGCCCTCTCTAAGCAGCTTTACAGAGTCAGCCTCTTGCCCACAACAATCTGGGTCTCATTTTACCTACCTCAGAAAGGTGAAAGGCTGAGTCAACCTTGAGCCTAGTGGGATTTGAAATGCCAAATTGCAGGCAGCTAGCAGGCAGCAGAAATAGCTTGCAGTCAGTGGTGGGATTCAAATAATTTAACAACCGGTTCTCTGCCCTAATGATTTCTTTCAACAACCAGTTCACCAAACTGCTCAGAAAGCTAACAACCGGTTCTCCAAAACTGTTGCAAACTGGCTGAATCCCACCACTGCTTGCAGTACTGCACTCTAACCACTGAGCCACCGCGAATCTTAGAGGCTCTTACATAAGTATCTTATCACTCTATTAACTTCCATCTGAAATCAGATTATATATTTTATTTTTCTTTGATCTTATTGAGAAGGTCACAAGACTAATCAACTAACAGTATTCACACAAACACAGCTGAAGTACTTGGAGATCTTTTCATTGGGTAGATGCTATATAAACATGTCAGGAATGTTTAGTGCCATTCTCTTTTTTGTGTGATAGTCTAATATCTGCCTGTTTCGCCAACTGTTTCTGGATTCAGAATTATTTTATTTGGCTTCTCAATAATCAGAGAAACAATGTGAATGTCTCAGTACTCCATACTCTCCAGTGTTCCTTGCGTGTGCTGCATGGACTTGATGTTTTTACTGCCAGATAAAATGAAATCATATTACAAAAGTTGTTGATTGTTTCTTTGTATTTTAAATGCATTGTTTTGAATTCAGACTAGGTTACTTGCATCAAGACATCCGTTTTGAACATCCATTGTGTATATTTGTTTGTTTGTTTGTTTATAATTGAAAAGTTTATCTCAGCACTGAATCTTGGAAGCCTAAAATTGCATTTACTGCACCCAACTCTGTGTGTTTGTGTGTGTACATGTGTTTCACAAGTTATATGTATAAAGTTTTATTGCTCTTGAAATAATAACAGAAAAAGGAGCAAAATTCCAAAAAGGAACAATAGACACAAATCTTATTTGTGTGCTTATCTATACTTATCTAATAGTGCAACAAGGTACTATTATCATCTCAGAAGAAGCTTCTTGGATGAGAAGCAAAACTCCTTGAAAGAAAAACCAAAAAGTCCAGTTGCCTCTTGAAAAAAGCACCTTTGGAACAACCATGACCTGAATGACTGAGAACCTCCATAGACATATCAACAAGAAAGATAAGGCGATTCTGATCCTAGATTCTTTTTTAATACAGGCATTGCTCAGAGTACTTTTAACAGATGAAGGGCAGAAGTTTTTTTAAAAAAATATCAGAATTCACCGTAGTTAATTATTTCAACTTTCTGGTTTTAGGGGTAAGTGCCCTTGACTGGAAAATGTCATGCAGAGATTTGTAATAATTGCCTGAGATCCAGAAAAGGAAAACAAAGAAAAACCCTGTTTTTATTTTTCCATCCAGATTCATAGAGATGCTCAATTAATTTGCTGACTTCACTGAGCATCGTGGTACCCAGTTCTTTAAAGTTCTGTCCATAATTATTTGAGTAGTCCAAAACTCTAGCCCAGGGGGAAAAAAAGCTCTTCAAAATTATGCCAAGATTATGATGGACATGTGTATAGGTTTAGCATTATTGTTTTGCTTAAAAACCTCTGGAAAACCAAAAAGATAATTTTACCCAATTTTCCAACAAAATGAACATTATTGCTATCTTCTTTCATTGAGCAAAAGTGTTAGGAATATTTGGAGCATTGCTTACTGTCATTGAAAATCACACATACACACAGAGAGACACATGCACATACACACAATGTATAAATCATGTATATACAGTATAGTGATTGCAAATCGTTTCATTCTGGAATAAAAAAGTGGCTGTTCCAAGGTCAACCAGTTGTTTTGTACCTTGCTTCTTTCCTTGATTAGTTTCCATCCATTTCTTCTTGTCCTGCCTTCAGGTGCTTTGTAGCAGAGGTGGTATTCAGCAGGTTCTGACCAGTTCTGGAGAACTGATAGTGGAAATTTTGAGTAGTTTGGAGAACCGGCAAATGCCATCTCTGACTGGCCTCACCCCCATCTATTCTCTGCCTCCTGAGTCCCAGCTGATTGGCTGGGTCTTCTTTGGTTGCCCTGAACAGGAGAATGGAGCTGAAAAGCAGGTTAGTGGGGTGAGGAGGGAATGGGGATTTTGCAGTATCCTTCTCCCAGGAGTGGGGAGGGAATGGAGATTTTGCAGTATCCTTCCCCTGCCACACCCACCGTGCCATGCCACACCCACCAAGCCACACCCACAGAACCGGTAGTAAAAATATTTGAATCTCACCACTGCTTTGGAGAATAGCTTGATTCCCTCTTCTTTAAGGCAGCCCCCTGAGATATCAGAACACTACTATCATGTCACCCTTCATCATTCCCGCCCCCCTCTCTCTCTCTTCTAAAGGACACACTCCTTCTAGTCCAAACCAGTGGACAGTTTAGCCAGCTTTAGGTCCTATAAGTAGGAACAATACAGGCCAGTTCTTGCTATTTTCTTTGCTCACAATCACATACAAGATATCGTACAACTAGGTTCCACCTGACTGAGCAGCTGGCTTATAACAATCTTGGCTGTCTCTTTTAAGAAAAGCAGTATTTATTTGTAAAACCCAAGGCTTTCTACAGATTTGTTTTTCCCAGGTCTGTCTGTTGCAAATCTCCACATTTTTTTCTCCCCCTTGAGATTGTTACATGATATGGGTTATGTCGCTGAAAGAGATCTAAAGTGTTTTTCGGTGCAGGGCTCCTCAAACATGAACTGGAGTAATAGATATTCATTTCAGAACCACAGTACAAGCACTCATATAATTGTTTCAGAGAATTTAACCAGTCCTTCCCCAGCACCTGTCTTCAAATAAAGTTTTGATTCAGGGCACAAAGTTAAGCTACCATGATTCCTCACATACCACAGTTAGAAGGCCTTGACTTCAGGGACCTGATTTATGAATCATTTTCTGATGTGAAGGATTCTATTTGTTTACCATGGTGCCAGAATAACAGAAGGGACCTTGGAGGTCTTGCAATCCAACCCACTGCTCAAGCAGGAAACCCCCATTGAAGACAAATGGTTGTCCAGTCTCTCCTTAAAAACTTCCAGTGCTGGAGCACCCACAGCATCTGGGAGCAAGTCGTTCCACTGATTAATTGTTCTAATCATTAGCTCTGTGGTCATTTGAATTGCATCAGCATTTTTTCTCTATTTTTCCAAAGCTTATAGCTTGGTCATTAAAAAAATCACTCTGCATCATACATCACAATCGAAAAACTTATTTTCAGCTTTGCTTTACTTGAAATTTATTGTTGTAAACAGGTTCCCCCCCCCAACAGTACTATTCACAGACCTCCATTGTCTCTATAGATTGCAGAATGAAAATGACTTATTGATATTTTTCTCCAAAATTCTGAACTGATGGCTATGGCTATAAATACAGGCAGAGGAATGTATTTCTCTCTCTCTCTCTCTCCCTCCCTCTCCCTCTCTCTCTCTCTCTCTTTTGCTATACCAAGATTGCACAGGCTTCCTCATATTGTCTCTGTGATGACCCCGAGGTGTGACACAAAAATAACAAAGTCACAAAAGTAGAATAAATTCCCTTTAATGCCTCCAACTTGGCCCCAATGTCCAATTATCCTTGGCTGGATAACAAACTCTTCAAAAAACAGTCTACGAAGGGCAGAAATGCAGACTGAACCCAAAGTAAAGATAATTAGAAATTATAAAAAAAACCCAAAACAAACCACACTGAAGTAATTAACATGGCAGGCCAGGATGATAAATTGCAGAATTTCAAAGGATAGCACAGCACCCACAGTTGGGAAAATGCCAAAACCCAGATAAGCCTTGCCAAAGATAATGCACGCTTTGCTTCCAGCAAGGTGCTGTGTGCAAACGTTCCACTTATATCCTGTTCTCCCAGCTGCAACTAATGAAAGGGATCAGGGCCCTTTCCTCCCCATAAACCACATTGCTCCCTTCTCCATTCCTCCCTGCATGCCCTAGGATGAAGAGGGGGTAGCCCTGGGTCTTCCTCTGAATGCCCAGCTGGACTGTGCCCTTCTCCCACAGTTTCTTCCACAGCCACTGGAGCAACACTCCCACTCCCTCTCAGCTGCTCAATCTCTCCCTCAAAATCAGACTCCAACAAGGGCATGACAGTTTCTGTAAATAAATTTATTCTGGGTTTTACAGAAGAAAAATACAACCGCTGAGGTATGTAAATGAAAGATGAGTCCATGTAAATGAAGATAACGCCCATGTTAGAGTAATGGATAGCCTGCTCAAACCTGCTTTCAACTTCATTTGAGGAAGGTCTTCAACTCAAATGGTGTGTCTTACAATGTCTTGAATTGAAGTATCCTAAATGGCTCAACTCAGTTCAGCTTTGACTTTTCTTTCTTTGAGTAGAGATAAAAGACAGGATTCAGGGCAGGCAGGAAAATTTATTTGTTTGTTTGTTTGTCAAACATGAACAAGATAACAAGTATAGGTATAAACATAACCATGAACAAAGGAAGTAAATCCAGATAAATAGGGACAGTAAGACAGGGACAGCAGGCACGCTGGTGCACTTATGCATGCCCCCTTTAAGGACTCTTAGGAATGGGGTGAGGTCCACGGTAGACAGTTTGAGGTTGAAGCTGTGAGGGGTTGAGGCTGTAACAACAGAGTCAGGTAGGGCGTTCCAGGCATTGACCACTCTGTTGCCGAAGTCATATTTTTTGCAATCGAGTTTGCAACGATTTACCTTGAATTTGTATCAGTTGTTTGCTCATGAATTATTGTGGTTGAAGCTGAAGAAGTCGTTGACAGGTAAGACATTGTAACAGGCAATTTTGTGAACTATGCTTAGATCGGACTGCAGGCGATACAGTTCCAGATTTCAGGCCTGTTAATTATTTTAATAATTTGAACTGTGTTTTTAGTTCTGGATCGTTAAGCCTTGTCTATCTCTAAAGTCATTCAAAGAAATACTGAGCCCAGATTTTTTCAAAGTAAAAGTCTTTTATTTTTAACAAGCAGAACAATTAATAAATAATTATGATAATTATTTACAGAGTCCTTTTCTTTATTCCAGGTTATTCTTTTCTTCTTATAACTGTACAAGTAGTTATAGGTTCACTTTTAGTTCCTTTCAGCTTAGGTATTTAGAGTCAATTGTCTTTCAGCCTAGGAACTCGTCTTTTACTGTTTCCTCCTTCTCTACCAGAAACTGAGGTAGTTGTTTGAGAGAAGCCTATGCTAGATATTCTCTTTTAAGCAATGCCTTAGAATAACCCCCTTTAGAAACCTTTGAATTCCTTTCTGTCTCTTTTATCTCTCTCTAGATATAACAAACCTCACACAGAATATCTCTCTCGTGGGTTGTGGATCTCATTTGAATCTCCTCAGAATCTCCTTAGAATCTCTTTAGGCCTCTAACCTTTGTTTAGGCCTCTGACCTCTGTTTAGGCCTCTGTTTAGGCCTTTGACCTCCCTCCTTAGGTAAATTGCCTGTTGGGCTGCCCCTTATATACTAAGGGGCATGGCTTGTGATGCCATTCCAGGGTATCTGCTGTTACCCTGTCATTGGTGGATTTGGTTTGCCTTCAAATCCCCACAAACTTGTAAACTGCATAGCAACACCAGAAAGTTCTACTTTCTGACGAGGCCCAAAATTTCAAGCCTGGAGGCATAAAGGATTCAATTGTGAGTAGAAGAGTGGAGAAATTCTTGCGTAGAGTTTAACCAGGTTGAGATTCCTCACTTTGGAAACTGAAAATCCATTCCTAGCTCAACACAAGGTCAACTTAGGCTGCAAAGTACCTGAGGATAGGGCAAGAAGTAACAGATAAAACTTTTAAAGGCAAATATTTGTAGCTCAAGGTTGAAATGAGGAGACCTTGGTGCTCTCTGAGCTGGCTTGTTTTCTTGCAGTCATTTCTGCAAGATGAAAGAGATCCAACCTATAATTAGGGTGGGGAAGGACTGCCAGTGAGAGCAATTTAATGAATTTTGCCTTTTTTTGACTATTTACTATTTATCTTGATTATCTTTATTGATTTTTTTAGAGTTTTACTTTGCTAAAAATTTCTTCAATGAAAATTATTAAAAAGAAAGAAAGAAGATGAATTCAGATAAGGGAATACTCCCTACCTAGTTGGTTTGGCTTAGAAAGTATCAAATTATCAAAGGTGGTATTCAGCAGGTTCTGACCAGTTCTGGAGAACCGGTAGCGGAAATTTTGAATAGTTCAGAGAACCAGCCAACACCACCTCTGACTGGCCCCGCCCCCATCTATTCTCTGCCTCCCTAGTCCCAGCTGATTGGCTGGGTCTTCTTTGGTTGCCCTGCACAGGAGAATGGAGCTGGAAAGCAGGTTAGTAGGGAGGGGAGGAAAGGGAGATTTTGCAGTATCCTTCCCCTGCCATGGTCACCAAGCCATACCCACCAAGCCATGCCCACAGAACTGGTAGTAAAAAATTTTGAATCCCACTACTGCAAATTATGTATCAAACCAACATGTCCAAATCATACATGTTGTTAAAGCAATTGTGATAAAAATTCCAAAACATAAAAATTCAGCAACATTGCAGAACCAAAATCTTTACATTCTCTTCCTCCCATTTGATGTTTGCTGTTAAAAAAAAATCTCCTCCCCCCCCCAAATATAACTACATATATATTTGCCAAGCTTTTGGCCTTATTAAATTTTCCAAGGTTATTTGCAACTGAGTGAAAATTTCATGCTGTGTATGCTAACAATAGCAACCTTTTTGTCATTAGATTCTTTGCTTGCTTCCTTTTATTTCTAACTATCGTAATCTTTATTGAGTCAAATAATACCATACAACTTGAAGTCTTTTCATTTCTTTTTTACCCATTCTCACAAGATTCATTCAAGCTTTTAACAAGGTACTTTTGTAAATTCAATATAAAAAATGATCCAGGTCATTCTGTAAGTTCATTTGTAATTACATTTTGATGTTTAAAGCATCAACCAATTCTTTTGTATTTCCAATAAAACTCCTTTTCCATATTATTCTTGTAGACTGTTATTTGTAGATCCACTTTCAGTATCCACTCTGCCTGTCTTCTCTGATAAAACCTGTTCCTTTTTTGGCCATGTCTTTGTTGATATTAATTCCTGATTCTGTGTTTTCAAAAGTATCCTTCAGTATTTCTGATGTAATATTTTGGATCTCATTCTGTAGCTGTTAACCAGCTTCGTGTATCATTCTCCTTTAATTAAGACTGTTATGTATATGTAAACAACGTAGTTGGGTTGGCAATATATTTTTTTTTTTTTTTTTTATTCATATTTATATCCCACCCTTCTCTGGAGACTCAGGGAGGCTTACAATTTTTGGAGCGCAACCCAATGCTCTCAGCAATAGCCTTCATTCCATTGTATATGCCTGCTTATTACTAAGCGGCATTTTTACAAAGTCAGCTTATTGCCCCCAACAATCTTGGGTCCTCAGTTTACCTACCCCGAGAGGATGGAAGGCTGAGTCAACCTTGAGCCTGGTGGGATTTGAGCCTGCAATAATTACAGGCAGCTGGAGCTAAGTGCTAGGCTATTATCAGCCTGCACCACCAAGGCCCTTATATAAACCACAAATATATATGTTTGTAGCTTTAAGGAACAATACTGTAATGTATTGTACTATGTTCTGGTTGGTTGAATATGCTGCAAGTTGCCATAAAAGGGATCATGGTTTAACTCTCTTTCTCACTGATGATCTCTCTTGATACTGATACTGACTACGGATCGATACTGACTAACCCTGTTTACTTTGATATTCTGTTGATGTCAAATGTTATTTGTTGTATTATGGTTTGATATTTGCCTGCTGTAAAAGATGTGAAACCGTTAAGAAGACTTTATAACTGGATATTTCTGGACTGTAAAAACATGTATGACATGGACTGTTTATTGGACTGTGCTATTTCTTCAAGTAAACATTAACACAACTTGATACAACTCTGTGTGGCTATATATTTATTCATAACTGTTCTCATATATGTTTCCATGTGCATATCCTTGTTATACAAGGGTTACTCTGGACATACCCTAACAAAGACCTTGCATTACCCCCAATGTCCAATGTTTTTTTTAAATTGTTCATCTTTCCAATGTTCTGGACAAAATTTAAAATAAGTTGATTTTCTTTACACTTAATTGCAAAAATCACTTTTCAAATTTATCTGGACCATTAATTCTTTCATACCTTTCTGAAATCAAAGTCTTAACTAATTTTTTGCTTTATTTCATTTTTTTAAAGTTCATTAGCTGATTACAGTTTTTTTTCAGACTGGTCAATCCAAATGTTTTTAATGGCTTAAAAGTAGTTTATAAGCAATTTCCAAACATGGTTAGAAAAGGAACTATGAGAATATGGTGTCCAGAGGTGGTATTCAGCTGGTTCAGACTGGCATACCAGTAGCAAAATTTTTGACTGGTTCAGAGAACTGGCAAATACCACCTCTGGCTGGCCCCACCCACCCGCCCACGCTCTTAAATCTCATCTTTTCTATATTCTGTTGTTTATTAGTTGATTCATGTGGCAGAATGAATTATGGCACCTCTGCAGAGCTAAGAAACAGTAGATGGTCGGTCTTAGACTCATTTGTGCATATGCAAAGCACACACACATTGAACCATGCATAAAACCAATAGGAAATTTTTTGAAACCCACCACTGATTGTGTCCTTTTAAAAGTGACATTGTGGTTTCAACAAGATGGTGATTTCCTTGTCTTCCAGTACTCAAAACCCACCAGAAACCACTGTCCTGTAATCCCTTCACAAGGAGCACCTGTCTGGAGCACTTGTGAGTGATCTCCTGTCCTCTACTTATCCAGAGAAAATTGAAGAGCCTGTCTATTCACCAACTCTTCATTCTTCATCAGGATTGCCAGCACTGTCATCAGTCTACCATTTCTTCTTCTGGAAGCAGGGGTGGGATTCAGCCAGTTTGGGCCAGTTCAGGCAAACTGGATGTTAAATTTACATCTGGTTTGCTGAACCAGTTGTTGAACTGACCAGCTGTCCCCGCCCACCCCACCCCATCCCTCCCAGGAGTCTCCATGCAGCCCATTTTTAATGCAGGTAAGTGCAGGGTGCACACAGAAGCTCTGGCCCTCCTAGAAGTTCTGGAAGCCCAGAAATGGACCTGTTTCCAGCTTCCGGAGGGCCTCCGGAGCCCAGAAGAGGCCATTTTCACCCTCCCAGAGGCCTGAGGGAAGCCTCTAGACACTGGGGAAGGCGAAAAATGACCCTCCCAGAAGTTCCAGTAGGCCACACCCACCAGGGCCATGCCCATCCAGCAACCAGGCAGAGAACCGGTTGTTGGGATTTTTGAATTCCACCCCTGTCTGGAAGTCACTATTGCTGATGCTGCTAGTTTATTATTACTATTGACAAAAATCCTTTGCAACCTACTTCACACATTGAGGCACGTTGCTGTTTCCTGGGGCACTTTTGTCCTTAAAATAGCACCTTTAAAATTAGTGTCTACCTAAGTAATTTATAATTCCTTGATTAAAAGTTGGGGAATTCACTCATCAGCTGTCATTTTTCACAAGTTTCATTATCATCGTGTGGAAAAAAATTTTTTTTGCTTCCCTTGGAGTGAGCTTGTTTTAGCCTAGCTTGGCAGATGGCATGGTGAGGAATGTGACTTGGCTTGTCATTTCCCATTAACCTGTTGTAATCCTTAGGCATATTTCCCCGTTGCTGGAGGAAGAAATAGCGATTCCAAACACAACAGGGAGGCAGCCAGGTTTTCTCTCAAATTGGCATCAATGGAGGGGGGGGGGAAGGAATGTGTACTTTTTTTTTCAGAATTCCTTTGCTGTTGGAATAGTATGAGATTCTCCTTGGATGCTTTCCCTCCCTTTTTCCCATTTATTTGGAGTACATAAAAACTGATTGTCTGCTTCATACTTCTGATTTGCCATATTAAGAATCATGTAGTTGGACCAACTGATTTTTTTTTAAAAAAAGAATATCTTGCCTTTTCTCCTGTAACAGCTATTTTTGAAAAGCTGCAAGATTCTTCTTCCATAGTAAAGAACTCCTAAAAATTCCAGCTTTTCTACCAGAGACATTTAGTGGGGAAATGTAAGCTGCTCCCATGGATTAAAGCACCATCCAAGTTTTGTCTTTTAAATAGCATTTAATTGGATTGCTGTCAGTGAAAAGATAGAAGATCTTCCTCTTCTTCTTTGCAGTCCAGTTATATATATGTGTGTGTGTGTGTGTGTATGATGTGTGTGTATATCTATATAATGTATGTATATATAGATACAGATACAGAGATAGATAGATCGTAGAAAAATAGATAGATATATCAGCTCTCCTGTGCAGCACTTTAAGATAAAATAACATTTATTATCCCTTTTCTTGTGTGAACACACTGGCACACATTAAAAATGGGGAAAAAATGAAATTTTGATGCCTGTTTTCAAAAGAAAATAAATACATGCACACACATATACATATGCCACACACACACACACACACGAGTCTCAACATAAAACATCCTCGCCACTGATTCTGATTTTTCACCTTTTGATCTCATATTGCATAAGAAATCAAGATAATGTCAGCTCTATAAAAAAATTGAATACAAGGTGCACATCATAGTTGTATGAATGTAGATAGATAGATGATAAAGATGGATATCTATTTAGCTAGCTAGATGATAGAT
The DNA here is from genome assembly GCA_009733165.1 of Naja naja. Classification (NCBI taxonomy): domain Eukaryota; kingdom Metazoa; phylum Chordata; class Lepidosauria; order Squamata; family Elapidae; genus Naja; species Naja naja. The sequence goes on along the minus strand of CM019151.1, from coordinate 64,054,555 downwards.
AGATAGATAGATAGATAGATAGATAGATAGATAGATAGATGATAGATAGATGATAGACAGACAGACAGACAGACAGACAGACAGACAGACAGACAGACAGATTTGTGTAACATAGCAACTGTGGCATACTCTTGATTCTTACAGTGTCCACCATAATCTGTCACTATACTATCAGACCAAACTATTATGGCTTCCATCTGGAGTTGTAGAAGAATTTAAAAATAGCTTGGAGAAGGCAGAAAACTTAAGACTGGTAACCAAGGAACTGTGCCATGCCTTCCTGCCATTTTGAGACAATCAACATAAAAAGAGCCTTGGTGGCTCAGGCTGTTAAATGCCTGCTGTCTACAATTACTGTAGGCTCGAATCCCACCAGGCTCAAGGTTGACTCAGCCTTCTATCCTCTCAGGGTAGGTAAATTGAGGACCCAAGATTGTTGGGGGCAATTAGCTGACCTTGTAAAAATGCCGCTTAGTAATAATCAGGCATATGCAATGGAATGAAGGCTATTGCTGAGCACACTGGGTTGCATCCCAAAAATTGTAAGCCACCCTGAGTCTTCGGAGAAGGGCGGCATATAAATGTAATTTAAAAAACATACCAAATCAGTATGCAATCTCTAACATGTAGTTTAATTTAAAGACAAACAGACAAACAGGCTGACCAAACAGTATCTTAGTTTTTCAATGTCCATCTGTATCATGTTTCCAGTAGCTATATCCATAGGGAAGAGAGAAAGTAAAGACACATAAAGATGGCTGCTGCCACCAGGCAATTGCCTGGTGTAAATGCATTCAGCAACAAAGCCTATACACGACAGATGGCTCTTAGATGGTGCTTACTCATGTTCTTCCAGAAAACATTCAATGTGTGCTCTGAGCATGCAAAATTGTCCAATTGTGTCTTATGATATGGCTTGAGTGTTTCATTCCTAAGGAATTGTGAAAGGCTGCTACTTAATGTGCATGCATACAGGTTCTCCTCTGCTTACAACATTTAGTAGCCATTCAAAGTTACAACAGCACTGCAAAAAAGAAGTATGACTTTCATACTTATGACCATTGCAGCCTCCCCATGGTCACGTGGGGTGCAACTGACTCATATTTATGATGGTTGCAGTGTCCCAGGGTCAGCTGGTCATCTTTTGCAACCTTCTGACAAGCAAAGTCAATGGGGAAGCCAGATTCACTTAACAACTGTGTGACTCACTTAATAACACAAATTAGGAACTGTGGTAAGAAAGGTCATAAGATGTCTCACCTCAACATAAATTTTGGGCTCAGTTGTGGTTGTAGGTTGTGTATTGCAGTCTACAGCATCAATCAATCAATCAATCAACATTTCTTATTGTCAAAGGCCAGCATAACCTCACAAGCCTAGATCTGCTCTTTTCAGTAGCTTATAATGCAGATATTGTTCCTGGAGAAGATAATCACAAGGGATGGAATGGGGGATGAATAGCAAAGATCACCCAAAAGGAAATTTATGTCTGAAATAAAAATCCATTCAGTGCAATCCTAAGGTTCCCCTCACACATATGTGCTAGTCGTTTCTAGCTCTAGGGGGCGGTGCTCACCTCTGTTACAAAGCCAAAGAGCTAGCGCTGTCCCGAAGATGTCTCCATGGTCATGTGGCCAGCATGACTAAATGCTGAAGACACACGGAACGCTGTTACCTTCCCACCAAAGTGGTCCCTATTTTTCTACTTGCATTTTTACATGCTTTTGAACTGCTAGGTTGGCAGAAGCTGGGACCTGTAATGGGAGCTCACTCCATTATGTGGCACTAGGGATTCGAACCACCAAACTGCTGACCTTTCTGATCAACAAGCTCAGCATCTTAGCCACTGAGTCACTGTGTCCCTCGTGCAATCCTATGGGTGTTTATTCTGAAGCCAGATATGCAGAAGTCAACAATAGCGATCCAAATATTCAGAGAGCTGGAATCTCATGCTTCTTTAAACTTTATTCTCCATGACGGAGTTGTCCTAGCTTTCAAATCTTGTTCTTTTCTTTTTCTTTTCCAAGATGGAATCTCATGCTTGGCATACAGTTCTCAACAGGTGTCTAAAAAAAGCCTTGTGGAACTAATGCATAAGAACTGCATGAATCGGAGGTTAGGCTCCCAGCTTAAAGAGACAGTATTTGCCACCTGTGTCTTCATGCTGTCAATGTAAACATTGCATCGCTTGCCATTTTCCTTCAAACTACCAATGAGACGGCACATATGCCAATAAAGCTGGAAAAAAAAGATAGCTGTGATGGAAATTATGCGTCCCCTCCCATACATGCAGACAACATCATTCCCAGCATTAAACAGCAATAATTGTGAAGATCAAGAAATAGTATCCATTGCTCATCGCAGGGAGGAATGCTCCTACTTTTCTGAAAGACGAGATTACCAAACTACATGTAGTTAAGCTGCTTACTCTGATGAAAGGAGAAATTCAATTCAATACTTCTATTTGTTTACATCTATGAATAAATATTGAATAGATTACTTAAATATCTGTCATGCCCCTGTCAGAATCTGATTCCAAGTGGGAGGCCGAGCATCTGACAGGAAATGGGAGTGTAGCTCCGATGGCTGTGGAAGAAACTGGGGAATGGCAAAGTCTGGCTGGGCACAGCAGGGAAGAGGTAGAACAAGAGAGAGGGAAATCGGAGGAAGACCCAGGCCTGCCCCCTCTTCATCCTAGGGCACACAAGGAGGAACGGAGAAGGGAGCAACGTGAGTTGCGTGGCTTACAGGGGAGGAAAGGGCCCTGATTCCCTTCATTAGCTGCACCTGGGAACACAGTGTTTAAAAAGGGAGATTGCACACAGCAACTTGTTGGAAGCAAATTGTGAGTTATCTGCTATTGTCGAGGCTTATCTGGGGTCCTGGCGTCTTCCCAACTGTGTGTGTTTTGCTGGCCTTTCAAGTCTGGAATTCCTTATCCTTCCCTGTCAAGTTAATTACTGCAGCATGGTTTGTGTGGATTTTTTTTTTTACAGTTTGTATGTACTTTGTTTTCGGACTGAATTTCCTTCATTTAGAGACTGTTCTTGGGAGAGTTTTTTCTCCAGCCAAAGGTAACTGGACATTGGGGGCAAAGTTGGGGGTATTAAAGGGACATTTCTTACTTATGTGACTGTGTTGCCTTTGTGCCATGCCCTGGATCATCGTAATATCTATGTTTGTTTACACACCTCTCCCTCTCCCTCCCTCCCTCCCTCCCTCTGTGTGTGTGTGTGTGTGTGTGTTTATTATCTGTCTATCTACCTGACAATCAATGTGGTGGAATGGTTAAGGCACTGTAATGGATCTAAGAGATCCAACTTCTACATATGGAAGCAGGTCCTTCTATCTCAATTCTATCCTTGAAAGTTGACAAACATCCATCTCCATGTTTTGGACCAACATGGTAGATCACGGTCCATAATCTTCTAGGAGGAGAGGCAGCTTTCTGTAGTGGTTATGGCAATAAGATAGAAAGACTGGGAGAACCATGAATTCTTGTTCTGCCTTAAGTCACAAAGCCAACCAGGTGTCCTTGTGCCAGTCACTCTTTCTTAACCCTAAAAAGCAGGCAAAGGCAATGTGTGAAAAACCCTGCCAAGAAAACTGTCCAAAACTGACTTGAAGGTACAAAAAGAGCCTTGGTGGTGCAGGCTGTTAAATGCCTAGCACTTAATTCCAGCTGCCTGCAATTAGTGCAGGCTCGAATCCCACCAGGCTCAAGGTTGACTCAGCCTTCCATCCTCTCGGGGTAGGTAAATTGAGGACCCAAGATTGTTGTGGGCAATAAGCTGACTTTGTAAAAATGCCACTTAGTAATAAGCAGGCATATACAATGGAATGAAGGCTATTTCTGAGCGCATTGGGTTGTGCTCCAAAAAATTGTAAGCCGCCCTGAGTCTCTGGAGAAGGGTGGCATATAAATATGAATTAAAAAAAATAAAACAAACAAAAAGTTTCAAAGAAGAGGTTTTCACCCCGTGGCTAAAGTCAAATTGATCTTACCTAAATATGAAAATACACATATATGTTGTTGTAGTTAGTTGCAAAGTTGTGTCCAACCCATTGTGACCCCATGGACAATGTTTCTCCAGGCCTTCTTGTCCTCTACCATCTTATGGAGAAAGCTCACACCTCCTGCTTCAGTGACTCCATCCATCCACCTCATTCTCTGCCGTCCCCTTCTTCTTTTGCCCTCAATCTTTCCCAGCATTCGGCTCTTCTCCAGGCAGTCCTTCACACATATTTAGATTCTATCATAATTTAATTTAGAAGTAAGGGAAAAACAACTACAGGAAATCTTCAATAACAATGATAAATGTCCCCAGTAAGGTAAATATCAACCTTGACCTGACTGAAGCCATCTTGACAGCTTCAGTGTTGCCACACTAGAGCTGAGGGGAAGGATGGGGGTGGTTTAGATAGTTGGGATTTTGTAGCCAAAACAAAATACTTTCTCTTCAGAACCAAGGACATTCTCACACAGGAAGAGTGGGAGATGTCACCTGGCTACCAGATTGCGCTGTGATTGGATCATTAGCACTGATTGTTTTGAGAAAGTGACAAACATTTAATTAGGTGAAACCGCAGAGCCAGTTTTCACCAGATCTGTGTCAATATGATATATCCAATAAAACTATTCTTCGAGAAATCCACCTGCTTTGGAGTTTTGCTTGCTATGGGTCTATGACTTGGAACTCTGACAGTAAATAATTGAGTTTACCAACTCCATTCCTAGTCCACATTTTGGCAACAACATGAAGTTCTGATGGGTAGTTTCCATTTCTACTTCCATGTTGGGATCAATATATTGGTCTTCAATTAACCAGGTGTGGTCCATCTTAAACTTTGTGGTAATCAGTCTGCTTTACCTAGGTCTCCTCCAGAGACCTATTAAGTGTTGTACCTTATGATTCTTGACTCTTGACGAATGTATCTTTTCTGTTATGTACACTGAGAGCATTTGCACCAAGACAAATTCCTTGTGTGTCCAATCACATTTGGCCAATAAAGAATTCTATTCTATTCTATTCTATTCTATTCTATTCTATTCTATTCTATCCTATTCTATGAACAACAATGATGCTTTTGTGGCAAGACTGAGTCCTAAGGGGTCCATGGTGCTCTCTGAGCTTGCTTATTTTCTTGAAGACATTTCATTACCCAAACTGATCTTAGCATCTTCATCAGGCAAGCTATTGATCTGGGCCTGAACCAACCATAGTCATTTTTCCCCATGCTTTTCATTATGGTTTTCTTTGTTAAGCAAAGAACAAGAGAAGCCTCTTTACCTTAATGTCTTTTGCTTTATCTCTTCTTATGTGAAATTAAAAAAAGAAATACCTAAGATGCAAGGTAGAGGTGACACTGGAAAGAAGCAACATATTTTAAAAGGGGTTAATATCATAAGTGGAGTATTGTCCACTCTACAATTCACAGAGATCATGAAGAAACACCATTTCCAAACAAAGGACTTCTTAAGAACCCAATTCTATTAATATCTACCCACAAGGGAATTGACTGGATCTTACTCCTGAGTAATTACTGATGGAGTAGAATATTTGTAGCTCAGAGTTGAAATGTTTACTATTTGTCTTCAGACTTAGGTGGGACGAATATAATGGAATGGAATGGAGTAGAGTGAAGTGGAGTGGAATGGAGTGGGAGAGAGAGAGGAGGAGGGGAGGGGAGAGGAGAAGAGAAGAGAAGAGAAGAGAAGAGAAGAGAAGAGAAGAGAAGAGAATTCTTTATTGGCCAAGTGTGATTGGACATCCTAGGAATTTGTCTCCAGTGCTCTTAGTGAACATTCAGACAACAAAGTGATAGGTCATATTTCAAGAGCACAGTTACAATTATTAAACATAAGATACAACAAGTAAGATACCAATAGGAGAAGGTATTAGGAAAGATTGGAAGATGAGAAAAATGAGAAGAAATAGAACAAACAGAGACATAAAACCAGGCAATCTGAAAAAAATATGTGCTGTACATCTGAGCCTTGGTCAGACAGAAGAATGGACAGATACAGCATTGTGCTCTCTGCCAGATGATTGTTGTCTTCTTAGATTCCCTCTCAAGAGAGCAACAAAGAACAAAGGTTTAGGGTCTATACATGGGCATATATGTTGCTAAAGAAGAATGAATTTACCGATAGAAGGGAATATTTGTAGTTCAAGCTTGAACTATGGGGACTTTGGGACACTCAGAGTCTGGCCAAACGTGGTGACATCTTCAGCACTAGAGCAATTCTCCTCCCTTCAAGCACTGATGATAACAGAATAGCAGAGTTGGAAGGGATCTTGGAGATCTTCTAGTTCAACCCCCTGTTCAAGCAGGAGATCCTATGCCATTTCTGACAAATGGTTGCCCAGTCTCTTCTTAAAAGCTTCCATGGATGGAGCACCCACAACTTCTGAAAGCAAGCTGTTCCACTCGTTGATTGTTCTAACCATCAGGAAATTTCTCCTTCATTCTAGGTTGCGTCTCTCCTTGATTAGTTTCCATCCATTGCTTCTTGTCCTGCCTTCAGTGCTCTGGAAAAGAGCTTGACACCTTCCTCTCTGTGACTCTCAAATATTGGAAGAATGCTATCATGTCTTCTGTGGTCCTTCTTTTCATCAGAATAGCCATGCTCAAGTTCCTGCAACAGTTCTTCATATGCTTTAGCCTCCGGGCCTCCAATCATCTTTGTTGCTCTTCTCTTCACTGTTACCCAGTTTGGTAATGAAACATCTAAAATAACCAAGTTTAGAGAGCAACAAGGACCCCTCCTGAGTAATTGTACACAATCTGAGTACATGGCCTATATGCCCATATCCGCATTAATGATCACAGGCATCTTTTTGTGTCCTGGCAAATTAGAAACAGAAGAGGATGGATGCTGTTTGCAGAAACAAAGAAACCTGCTAGGTTTAATGACCCCAAGCATTAATCTGGCACTTTTTTTTATTAGCAGCTATATAAAGGACCCTTTGAATTTTTTAAAATACAAGGAAGCTCTTTACTTTACAAAGTGTCAGTACAGCAATATTCTTGCTGACCTACATTTGAGAGATTGCTTTTATGTTGTGTAGTTTCTCTCCTAATGGTTTAGAAAACACAGGCAAACAGACCTAGAAAATTAGAACCCAGCCTTTCCTTTCCAGGGCCAGTGAGAAAGACCTCCCATCCTGGAAGATCATATTCTGATCTGATGTCCATAGGCTATCAGAGGAGAAAAAAATTAAGGGAGCTCCATTCCTAGCCGATGACAGAGTTTTAGATAGAAGCAGCATACAATTTTCTGCCTTATGAGTTCTGAGGGTTTCACATTATCCCACTTCACCACAGGGTGGGACTTTCTATCGGAACTGAAATTCCTTGAAGAAATGAAATGTCAGCAAGTGTGCAGGCTGGTGGGATCTATTTTTTTTCTTTTATTCTTACTGAGGTAACACAGGAAGAGCGGGACCATCCTTTCTTTCTTCCTATGTTAGTAAAAAAAAAGATTGCTTGTGAAAGTACAAAAGGTGTCCATTTAGTCCTGCCAATAGGACTAATACACAATGGTTTAACATATATGTATGTGTGCATGCATGTATAGATATAGATATGGATATGGATATAGATATATAGATATAGGGACAGAGACAGAGACAGAGGCAGAGGCAGAGATATAGAGATAGGTAGGTAGGTAGGTAGGTAGGTAGATAGATATAGGTATAGATATATAGGTATAGTATAGATATATAGATATAGGTATAGGACAGAGAGACAAGAATAGATAGACAAGAGATGAAGAGAGATAGGAGAGGAAAAGAGAGATAGAGGAATAGACATAGATCGATAGATCGATCATAGCAGATCGATCACACAATATCGAAATCAATCGATAGATGGAGGAGGAGGCAGGGAGGGAGGGAGGGAGAGAGAGAGAGGCTGGTAGATAGGTATTATATAGAGACAGAGATGACCTAGAGAAAGCCAAAGACCTAGAGATAGACATAGAGAAAGACATCAACATCGACAGATAGTTAACAAGGACCAGAAGACAGTGGTGGTGATAGATGTAGTGGTGCCAAATGACAGAACCAACAGGAAGCAGGAGAATGAGAAGCTGGACAAGTACCAGGGCCTCAAGGAGGAATCGGAGAAACCATAGAAACTAAAGGCCAGAGTGGTCCTACTGCTGGTGGGTGCACTTGGGGCTATAACTCACAAGTGGGGAGATTGTCTCCAACAGGTGCCAGGAACAACCTCAGAGCTCTCTGTCCAGAAGAGTAAAGGGCCAGGAACAGCTAAGGTACTTTGTAGAACCTTCAAACTCCAAGGCCTCTGATAGAAGCCCTCAGATTGACCATCCTTAAGAGTGAGAAGGGAATTTTATTTATTTATTCTCTTCTATTCTCAGAGTAATCTAGTTCATACATCAAGAGTAAGACTAAGAGAGATAAAACCAGCATGATTAAATCATTGTAACCAGGGGTGGTATTCAGGGGGTTTGAACCAGTTCTTGCATCCAAGTAGGGAAAAATTTGATTGGTTCGGAGAACCAGTAAGGAAAATTTTGAGTGGCCCCACCCACCCACCCCCAGCTGATTTGCACAGCAGACCGGATTGCTGCTGATAGTTGGTGTTGCTGTTATCTGCGCATGCACAAATCGGGGAAGGTAAGAAACAGCTGATGGTGACAGTTTGTCCCATCAGTGTACACGCAAAGCAGGGGGCAGGAGGCAGAAAAGTTCAGTCAAATCTTCTCTTCCTTCTCCTTATTTTGTTAGCCCAAGTGCAGAGGGGGGGGAGAAAGTACATAGGCAATCACCTTGATGTTACCCCAGCTTGCCATGAGTGACATTGAGTTGTCCACACCCACCCAGTCACATGACTGTCAAGGCAAGCCACACCCACCAAGCCACGCCCACAGAATCGGTGGTGGTAAATTTTGAATCCCAGCACTGATTGTAACAATGACTGGGCTCGCAGAGCAATGAATTCTCTTTCTGTAACGTTTTGAGATTGTTAGCAAGTTGAACTGGCAGCTTTAGAGTATTCCCACCAATCCATATGGATAGTCAATAATAACCTTGTAGCAAAAATACTTCAGTGCTGAATCAATGCACAGCTCTTAGGCCACCGTTTTCACACCTGCAAAGTCCACCCCACCCAGTGAATATTCTTATTATGGTGATCTGTGTCAACCTTTGGTTTTTTGGTTGGGATTCTGTTTTTCTCTCTCCAAAACTGACCCTTAGGAAAATTACAGCATTGCTTGAATTGTCAACCAATGAATACGTGAATATAAGCAAATCAGGGCACGAACATAGTGACAGAATGTTTCAATAATAATCCATTTGACAAAGTGGCATGTAATAGCAATAGCACTTATACACCACTTCATAGTGCTTTACACCATTCTCTAAGCCATTTACAAAGTCAGCCTATTGCCCCCAACAATCTGGGTACTCATTTTACTGACCTTGGAGGGATGGAAGGCTGAGTCAACCTTGAGTTCTGTCAGGATCGAACTCCAGACTGTGGGCACTTTGCCCGCAATACCGTGTTCTAACCATATGCAAACACGGCTTCATGTGTACATACTGTGTTTCCCCGAAAATAAGACACTGTCTTATATATTTTTTGGCTCCCAAAAACACACTAGGTCTTACTTTCGGGGTAGGTCTTATATATTTATGGTGCCAAATAGTGTGTGTGAGTGTGTGTGGGGGTGTTTGGTGCACGGTTGCTCCCTGAAAAGTCTTCCTGGAACTGGAGATTTACACTAGGTCTTATTTTCGGGGTAGGTCTTATATTAGGGCAGGTTTAGAAAATAGTGCTAGGTCTTACTTTCGGGGTAGGTCTTATTTTCAGGGAAACACGGTAGAATCTAATGTTTTCACTTTAAACCAATTAGCAGAATTTCAAAGAAATTGAAGGAATCTCACCTTATCAGTGAGATGGGTGGCAAATTAAATATAATTAAATAATTAAATAAAATTAAAAATTAAATTAAATAAAATTATTTTTTTAAATGCATTCATACATACATAAAAAATAGTTGAGTATGGGCTAGTGAAGTTTTTTCAGAAACAGACTACATGTCTTTGCTAGTTATCAGATTTAAAATTGCAGAGCTGAACTTTGTTATAACCTAAGTCAAAAGTCACCAGGTCATTTTCAAAGGAAGCCCAAAATGTTTTTTTTTTTTTAAAAAAAAACTCTTGAAAGGGTTGGACTTTTCCTACATTTCTTAGTTAGTTAATTCTGAATGTGTCAGCGAAAGAAGGAAGTAGGGGTGGAATTCTGTCCAGAAAAAAAATTTGGTTACTGAATAATTGATTCATTGAATAATAGCTAAACCTTTTAACATCATCTGCAATCCTTTCACTGGATTGTATCACGATGTCATGAGAATAATATGCTCAGAGTATTGCAGCGTAAATTCAGTGCCAGAAAAGTAAACACAAATGACTGAGGCTTCATTTAACTTCTTTATAAACGTATGAAGTAAATTTTACAAACCAGTTGTAGATTTCTCCAATATGGAGCAAACTCAAACAGAAGCAGCAGAGGTGGTATTCAGCCGGTTGTGACTAGTTCTGGAGAACCGGTAGTGGAAATTTTGAGTAGTTTGGAGAAGTGGCAAATGCCACCTCTGAATGGCCCCGCCCCCATCTCTTCTCTGCCTCCCGAGTCCCAGCTGATTGGCTGGGTCTTCTTTTGTTGTCCTGCACAGGACAACAGAACTGGAAAGCAGGTTACTGGGGTGGGGAGGGAATGGGGATTTTGCAGTAACCTTCCCCTGCCATGCCCACCAAGCCACACCCACAGAACCAGTAGTAAAAAAAATTGAATCCCACCTCTGAGAAGCATACTTGTTATAGGTTCAGAGTAGGGCAAGCAAGCTAGTTTCTCTTTCACTTTAGAGTTGAGCACAGAACAGAGATAAACCACGCCCAGATTTTCTCTTTACGTTTTAGCCCTCAATTCAGCTCTCGTTGGATGACCTTGTTACTAAGCTCTATTCCAGTTCATGAATCTACTCTGAGATAATAAGATAGAACTGATTAATTGTCCTTTCGTGAATGTGTCGGTGATTTCCAAATGTTCAAGTTGTGGATTGCAATGCTTATACCACCATCATACCCATGTGGCTGTTCTTGAAAATGACCCAGAAGTTTCAATTGATGCAAAATTTGATTTGTTTTGAGCTAGCATAGATTTGGACACAGATTTGCGAAACCTGTGTTGGCTGCTGATTTTCTTCCTGGACCAATTCTAGATGCTGGTTGTCACCTTCAAAGCCCAACATGGCTTGGAAATGGTATATTCGAAGGACTGTCTCCTCCTCGTCCTATCTTCCCAACCCAACAGAGTGAGGAGGCTCTGGGTATCTAAGGAAGTCCAACTATTGGGTCCAAGAAGAATAGTTTTCTCAGTGAGGGCTCCTTCCCATGGGTGGGCTTCAAAATTTTTAGCAAGGTGTTCTCTACCTGGTTGCTGGGTGGGCGTGGCCATGGCAGGCATGGCCTAGTTGGCCTCCTGTACCATGGGGGGGTTACCCTCCCCAGGCTCCAAAGGCTTTTCTCGACCCTCCAGGAGGGTGAAAACAGCCTCCCGGGCTCCGGAGGCCCTCTGGAGGCTGGAAATGAGCCCATTTCCAGCCTTCTGGAGCCTCTGGAAGTTTTTTGCCCTCCCCAAGCCTCCACGCATGCTCTGCACCCACCTGCATCCAAAATGGACCACGTGGGAACTCCTGGGAGGGGAGGGGCAGGGTGGGTGGGGCCAGCCAGGAGTGGGATTTGGGGGTTCCCCCGAACTGTGCAGAATCTTAGTGAGGGGTTCTCTCGAACCCCCACAAACCCGCAGAAGGCCAGCCCTGCTCCTTCCCCATGGAACATCATCCCTACAGAAACAAGATTTCCTCCCATTTTGACGTTCATTCACAAGACCCCGAAGACATGGTTCTGCCAAGGGATCTGGGGACCTCAGAATGCTATGGAGCCCATCAAGTGGCTTGATTGTTGTCACCAGGAGTTGGTGGGGGTTACTGGTTTTTGAATTGGGGTATTATTATCTGATGAGCTCCCCAGATTCACCAAGGGGGAATTGGGCAGCCATATAAATTTTCTTAATAATAAGTAATAAATACATACATGTAGTATTAGATAGGCAACCCAGGATAGGATGTAGCTTATTTGTGCATTTAAAATTATTTGCCCATTTTTCATTACATGCTTTATTTCTTTCCTGCTTGATTGCTTGATAGATCTCTATTGGCACTTTAAAAAGTGTGGCCTGCAGCTTTTAAATGGAAAAGATATCAGAATGAGAAATTGCATATAGGGATGGTAAGGAGACAGCGGCTGACTAAAATAGTAATTCACTTAAAAAACAAGTTATGTACACTGATTTTAATGACAATCCTAGCTTTAAAGATAATACGAGGACAATATTCTTTCCTATAACAGCTGAAATGAGTAACACAGTGAACTACTGAGGCAATAATAAAAGCGAAAGATTGTAAATCCACTCAGGAGGGAAGGGAATCAATTTTCAGTGCAGGAACATTGCCAAGAATGTCATTTCATTCTTGACTTTTAAGCTGAACAAAATTCAGATTGAATTTCTCTTCATTTAGGTTGCACGAGCACTTCTTTACATAGTAAGGAACAATACTGCCCGCTGGCCAAACTTTGCACACTTAGAGCTGTGTTTTTCTTTGCAAATTGGAACTAAGAAATGAAATGATAAAGCTATCCAACTTGTAAACCTATATGCTGTCCCTCAACATTGGCAAGCCATACTCCCAGTGGTGAGATTCTATCGGTTCAGGTCAGTTCGCATAAACTGGTAGTTCCGGTGAGCATTTGGTCCCGCCCACCCAACACTTCCCTTTCCTGTGCTTTATTTCCTGGTTTTTAAGCACAGCTGATTCAGAGGCAGAGCAGCTTCCCGGGCCTGAGCTGTTTTAGTTACTGTGGCTGCAGTAGAAGAATGTATCCAAAGAATGCTGCAGTGTCAAGTTTTTGTAGAAACTCTTTTTCAAAAAAACAAACAAAACCTCCATGGTAAAAATTAGACTTAAACTTAAATGAAACTTGCAATAAATCAACGTATTTTAGAAACAGCATGGGAATTCAATGATATCTTAATGGCTTTAAGACTAGGAAAAATACTCTGGTATTTAAAATAAAGTAGAACAATTGATTTAGGTTAGTATATCACATGGCCTTCTTAATCGATGGGTTGCTGGAAACTATGTTGATTAGTAAAGCAATCTGTGGAAATCCTTGTTTGCATGAAATAGTGGAAGGTTGTTTGGAGTAGGTTTGATAAGAATATAATAATCAATGTATAATGTTTTCCTTACTCTCAGTAGGGAATGCTGCATTGGAAACTTATGACTGTTATGGTTACTTAATCTACCATTTTCTCTAAATTATCATTACCTGTTACACTGAGAATTTCCATAGACATTTAGCTATGCAATTTTGGGGTGAACACCCTTTGTGATAATAATCACAAAAACAACCAGAGACTGTGAATAGGAGATTTATTATTAAGCTTTTGCAAAAGGGAATTCTGCTCATGGCAGAAGACATTTTCCCCAGGAGGGCTGGGGTTTATATACAGGTTCAAATATGCAGTCTCTGCCCCCTTCCTGGGTTCACAATCTATCCAAGCTATGTATCTCCCTACGTCACACCCATAGTGTAACACCTTTTCCCTTATCCTTGGAAACTACCCTTGTTCTCATGGCTTCTCTTCCTGTTATATCCATCTAAGCACAATGGATCATTAACTAGTTCCATTCGGGTCATGATGGCCCAGGATCTCCCACATATATCCTAACACCAAGAAATACAACCCCCATGTTCCAACCAAAAACCTGACATTTACTTTAGAACATAACAAGTTACAAAACAGTACATGTTTATTAGGTATAGTTAAATAACTGTCCAATAATCATTTCATAGTTCAAATATTGCATAAACATGGAATATCTTCTGTTCTTCATTATCTCAGGTGTAACTTTCAATATATAATTTCCACAAATAACACCCTTCGATATGGTGCAGGAGTATGAAAGGAAAAATTGCAGACTACAGGATTCAGGAGACCCTAAGGGCAGAGATAAACTTTCAAGTGGCCTCAACAAATCTCAGAAAGAGCACTAAGGACCAGATGACTGCAAGGGATATAAATACTTCCACCCCCACCCCCACCATTCAGTCAGAACTGAAGAAGTTTCTTGGATGAGAAGCAAAACATCTTCTAGCAACACAAGGAAGTCCAGTTGCCTTTCGAAAGAAAGCACCTTTGGGACAATCATGTTCTGGATGACTGAGAATCTCCAGATATGTTACAGAAAACCTCATTTGACCAAGTTATGATAGGCAGGGGAAGTCTAATGTACATAGATATCCAATAATGAATAATGATGACTATATTGAGTATCTGTTTAGAAAAAGCTCTGATTGGTTTAAATATGGGGCTTAAGTTTGTTTGAGTGGAAAAAGAATCAATTAAAAAGCATGATTGGTTTGATCATTTATAATGAAAGCATGAGAGAACTAGTGAAGGATATGAATGAATGTAGGACTTATGCAGAGTTTTGCAGCATTAATTCAGTTCCAGAAAAATAAACACAGATGGTTGATGTTTCATTTAACATCTTTATAAACATAATAAGTAGATTTTACAAACCAGTTGCAGATTTCTCCAACATGGAGCAAACTCAGACAGAAGTAGACATGTTACAAGTGCAGAACTTCAGCAGCTCAGAAACAGACATCAGTGTCACTTTAGTTCAGCAAGCAAGCAGAAGAGAGAAGCAGTTTCATTTTCAATAGAGAGACTCAGAGCTTAACATAGCTTCAGAGCTGCAGAGCTTAATATAGAGCCACGCCCAGGCTACTTTTAGTTTCAGTTTCCAGCCTAGGCTACTTCTAGTTTCAGTTTCCAAAACAGTCCTCATTGGCTGACTTAGTTGCTATGCCTATTCATTGGCTGACCTTGTTACCAAGCTCTATTCCAGTTCATTAATATACTCTGACAGGACTGAATGTAAGATTGCTTGGTAGAGTTTAAGTGGATCTTAGAGAAAATATGGATAAGAATGAAAAGGAAAAAAATAGATGATTAGGTATTTTATTTTTTTATTTTTATTCATATTTATATCCTGCCCTCCTCCGGAGACTCAGGGCGGCTTACAGTTTTTGGGATACAACCCAATGCGCTCAGCAATAGCCTTCATTCCATTGTATATGCCTGCTTATTACTAAGCGACATTTTTACAAAGTCAGCTTATTGCCCCCAACAATCTTGGGTCCTCAATTTACCTACCCCGAGAGGATGGAAGGCTGAGTCAACCTTGAGCCTGGTGGGATTCGAGCCTGCAATAATTACAGGCAGCTGGAGCTAAGTGCTAGGCTATTAACAGCCTGCACCACCAAGGTATAAAAGTGGATATAAATGCAGTGGTGAACACAATAGTTTGCAAAAATTAGAAGTTAACAGAATAACAGAGTTGGAAGGGACCTTGGAGGTCTTCTAGTCCAATCCCCTGCTCAGAAGGAATCCCTATACCAGTTCAGACAAATGGCTGTCCAGTCTTTTCTTGAAAACTGCCAGTAATGGAGCACCTACAACTACTGGAGGCAAATCATTCCACAGATTAATTGTTCCAACCATCAGGAAATTTCTCCTTAGTTCTAGGTTGCTTCTCTCCCTGATTAATTTCCATCCAATGCTTCTTGTCTTGCCTTCAGGTGCTTTGGAGAATAAGTTGACCTATTAGCCACATAACCTATTATTATAAGTTATGGGGAGGGAAGTGTAATAAATAATATTGATATAACCCAACTTTAATTATATTCCCTTTGCCTTTTGTACTGTGTCTTTTTCTTTTGCTTCCTATTTCTTACACCCAGCTATGTGTTAATATCGTACCTTGCAACTCGTCAGTTTTTTTTTAAAATATCAGCCGAATATAGTTGTAATATTAAAAAAAAGGAGGATGGAGTAGCCCACCAAAACTAAAGTTATTTGAAGATCAGAGAGCTTATCTTTTTATACTTCTGATGGTGTGTGAAATAAAGTATCTTTGGATTTAGCCTAAAGCAAAGTTTCAATTTTAATGCAGTCTAAGGCAAGTGTGGTTTGCAAATGGTATTCTTTTTTTTCTTTTTCAAATCCCTTTTTCCACCAATGCTTGCTATGAAGTATCTTTGGTATGAAATATGTTTTTCCAGTTAGAACTATTGTTGGTTTCTTGGCTGCCTCAACTTCATCAGAAAGCAAGATTCTTCAACTCTTCAACATTTAGTCAAAAGAGGGCTCTGAAAATATTTACAGACCCCTTACACTCTGGACATAAACTGTTTCAACTCCTACTCTCAAAACAATGCTATAGAACACTGCACACCAGAACAACTAGACACAAGGACAGTTTTTCCCTGAACATCATCACTCTTCTAAACAAATAATTCCCTCAACACTGTCCAACTATTTACAAAGTCTGCATTACTATTACTATTAATCTTCTCATCGTTCCTATCACCCTCCCACTTGTGACTCTATGAATGTAACTTTGCAGCTTGTATCCTTACAATTTATATTGACTGTTTCCTAGTATGATTTGATTGCTTATTATACCCTTTGACTATTATTAAGTGTTGTACCTTATGATTCTTGACTCTTGATGAATGTATCTTTTCTTTTATGTGCACTGAGAGCATTTGCACCAAAGACAAATTCTTTGTGTGTCCAATCACACTTGGCCAGTAAATAATTCTATTCTATTCTATTCTATTCTATTCTATTCTATTCTATTCTATTCTATTCCATTCTATTTATTACAAGTACATAGGAAGAGGTTACTGAACTATCATCAACCCACATTTATGTCTTCATCAACCCAAACTTTTCTCTTCCCCCCAAGTTCCACTGAGTCATAACAACAGCAATAACAACAGAGTTAAAAGGGACCTTAGAGGTCTTCTAGTTCAACCCCCTGTGAGTCTTACTTAGGCTGACACAGAAAATGACATTTCACACGATTGCTTTGTCAGGAAGACAAGTGGCAGTTCTTGATTTTGTGTCCCATGGCTTCTGAGATGTTTCAAAGTTTCATAGCACTTGGGGAATGCACCTACATTTCTTTAAACCATTCCTATTACAGAGAAGCCAGGTTTCAGCTAATAACATCCCATTCCATCATATTTCCATGTTTCCACCCAGGTCCATTTCATTTCCAGTTGTTCAGCTGATTTTATTTCTCCTCACATCACAAAGTTTTCCTGTATTCTTGCAAACTACAGCCTACCTTGACCTGTTCTATAAATATTGGGTTTAGCTGTAGTTTTCCCCTGCTCTTTTCTTTTTGTTTTTGAGAATAAAAAGCATTTCAAACTCATGCAGATCGAGATAAAAGTGGAACATGATTTCAAACTGGACCCTAGTGAAAATATCCCTTGTCCAATTGACATTTAATGTAGATAATTATAAATTGTTCATTGTGTCAGTGCCAAAAACAAGAGATGTGTTTAGAAGAGTTGCTGTAGATTTGGAAATGAGAGAACAATTAGGGTCAATGTGTCACTGCGTTTGTTTGTTTTTTGGTTTGTCTGTTCAAGCTTCTAAGCTCATATTCTAGCAAGCAGGTGTCTGCTAGCCAGCACTGTGTTATCTTGTCTCCATAGTAATAAGATAAGAAAGTCTTGTGATGTTTTGATCCACTGCACATGTGTACAGAGTCTTGACTTCACTTCCTTTGCAACTTCCGTTGTACTTTTCCTTTGTTCTTTTTCTATATGCCTTGGTGGAGATTAGGTTGCAAACATGTAGCTCCATTAGGTTTTCTTATTTTATAAATAAAAATGTTTTTAGATTACTTTCCAGGTCTCATTTTTATCATCATTGACAGCAGAGAAGAACACGGTTTATCACCTCTAATTAGCAGGGATGTTTTGGAAGCTTTTTTACTCCCTGGCAGAAGGTTTTTCCAAGACTTTGAAAATGGTAGCAGAGAAAGGCTTGACACAATGTTTTGACAACCACCACATTTTTTTTGTTAATTATGCTACCAAAAGTCCTATTATTTTTATGAATGAAAGCAGTTATTGGGATAAAAACTGTGCTGAAAAATCAAATTAATAAATACTATCAGAAGTATGCCAGAAGACAGAAATAATTTGTTCAACAGTAACCAAACAACTATAGGAGATGACCAGGCTGAACATGAAGGAGGGGTAAGGCATTATAAGTCACAAATTCCTGAGTGCTGGCAAGCAATCTAAGTCCAGCTCACCTTGAATGCTTTTATTATCTCCTGCTCATTTCCCTTGACTGTTAGTTGGTCAGATTCTTGTAGAGAGCTTAAGTTTGCAATAAATCTTTAGACCCATTTCAACTGCCTGAATCTCCTGATTTCCTGGTGCTTGACAGCAACCATGCCATAAAACAAGATGAAATTTTCCTCGGAGGGTTGAGGGAAATTTCCTTGACATCTTTTCTCTTGTACATTAATTATTCGAACTGTAAAATATGACAGCTCTGAAGAAGCTCATCATAACATGTTAGTACCCCAGATAACAAGTTGATGGTTGTTTAAATGATTGTGTGTGACTAGGGAAAATACACATTCCTGTTTAAAGCTCCAAATTCATTATGCCTCAGTAGTTACCAAGAGAAAATGTCTGCTCTAATCATTAACATCTTTCTTAAAAAAGGCTTTTGGTGTGAATACCAGAATCAAATGTTGGCTTGCAAGTTATCTAATTGATTTTTTCCTCTTCTGATGTGTCACTTGAGTCATCAATAAAAAGATCATGGAATTATAAAATGATTAATCTGAAAATTTTGGCTGGATTAAAGAAAAATTGGATGGAGCAATTTGCATGCTACCATCTCTTAACTTCTGAGTGGCTTGTTAATCAGGATTCTGATAATTCTGACAATTGGTCAAAAGATTCTTACTGTATGTTGAAGTGACAGAAATAAAATTGAGGCCTTTAAGGTTGTGGGAAGTTTCATAAGAAACCACAACCTGTGCATTAAACATGTGATCAAAACCACAGAAGGCATACATGAGTGTGTGTATGTATGTACGTATGTATGTATGTATGTATGTATGTATATATATATGAACAGTGTGTTGTCTGGACACAATTAGCTTTTAGTAGAAATTCAATATTAATCAACATTAATCATAATAATAAGCATAATAAACACAACAGTGATAATCGTAAAATAATAATACAATTAGTTTATCCATTCTACAAAGTTTTCAATGCAAATTTTTTTATTATTATTATCTTTTGGATCTTTTTAGATTCTAATCCTAATCATAATCATAATCTCTGTTTCTGTTAGTTAACCATTGATAAAACAAGTCCCATGTCAAGAAGTATTCCGTTTCTTCCTTTTCTTTCATTTTAAGTGCTAATCTATCCATCTCAGCACATTCTAATATTTTTTTAATAACACTTTCATCTGTAGGGATCTCCAATTTTCCATTGTGGTGCAAACATGTCAGAAAGTGGAACTTTCTGGTGTTGCTATGAAGTTTACAAACTTGTGGGGATTTGGAGGCAAACCAAATCCACCAATGACAGGGTAACGGCAGATACCCTGGAGTGGCATCACAAGCCACGCCCCTTAGTATAAAAGGGGCAGCCTAACTGGCATTTATCTCAGGGATGTCAGAGGCCTAAAGGGATGTCAGAGGCCTAAGCAGAGATTAGAGGCCTAAACAGAGGTCAGAGGCCTAAACAGTTCTCTGTGTAGATCTATCTGAGGAGAAGTTTCTGAAGAGAAACTTTCTACTGGGGTCCATTGTTCTCCTCGTCTGCTCTTGCTGATATTAGTCTCTCAGCTTGAGGTATCTTGAAGCAGTTTAAGTTCTTGTTAAAGGATTGAGAAAACCTAACTGCATGAGAAACCAAGTAAGACCTGAGAAGAAAAGAAACTTAAAGAAGGCACAAGAAACTGGTAAAAGTCTTTCTGTAAATTTATTTGAATTAAGCTGCTTGTACAATAAAGATTTTGGTTTGAAGAATAAAGCTGGGCTCAGCATCTTTGTACAATTTAAATATATAAACAGTTTAACAAGATCCACTAAACAATAAGTCGATCATAGGATTGACTTATAAACTTACATTATTATTTTTTAACAAAACACAATTCTGCTGCCATTAATACATGTAAAATTAGATATATTTTCCCTTTGCTCTACTGTTCTGGTAATATACCCAACAAGAATATCTCTCGTTTCAGATCTATATGTTGTTTTATCATTTTTTCCTAACCAAGTATGTATTTTAGTACAATATTTTTCCCCTTTGAGCATGTCCATCGCATATGATAGTATGAACCTGGTATCTGATTACACTTCCAACATTTAGCTGATAACTTTTCATACATCTTTGCTAATCTCATTGGTGGTAGATGCCACCTATAAAACATTCTATATAAATTCTTCTTGTAGGCTGTTGACATTGTTAGCTTACAATTTCTATTCCACAGTTCTAATTCTATTGGGTGTTTTTATACCTTTTATACCACATCCACTGGTGCTGACTTCTTATGTAACAAGAAAAAGCAAGAAATTGATATGCTTTCAATTGTATTCAGGGTTCTTCCAATCTTATGGGAGGAACCAGCTTTGTTCAGCTGAATAAACGTTTCCATGTATCAAGAGAGATCTGGATTTTGTTAGCAACAAACCATACCTGATCTCTGCTCCACAGGTGTTTAAGCATCTTTATACCTGTTTTGAGAGGACGCGGTGGTTCAGGGACTGAGACGCTGAGCTTGTTGATCAGAAAGGTCAGCAGTTTGGTGGTTCAAAACCCTAGCACCACGTAATGGAGTGAGCTCCCGTTACCCGTCCCAGCTTCTGCCAACCTAGCAGTTTGAAAGCATGTAAAAAATGCAAGTAGAAAAATAGGGACCACTTTGGTGGGAAGGGAACAGCATTCCATGCACCTTCGGCATTTAGTCATGCCAGCCACATGACCACGGAGACGTCTTCGGACAGCGCTGGCTTTTCAGCTTCATAATGGATATGAGCACCGCCCCCTAGAGCCAGAAACGACTAGCACGTATGTGTGAGGGGAGTTTTTACATTTACTTTTACTTTTACCTTCACCTATACTTGTTTTGGGTATCATGCTTAAAGGCATGATTCAGATCACAGAAAGTGATCCTAAAAAGACATAGCTGGCAATACGTGGACAACTAATGATTTGATCCAGTCATAGGAAATACTCTGTTCCAAACTCTTGGAGAATATTTTTAATCAATTTTCTAAATAATGAGAAGGGATGTTCCTGGGTTTGAGGTAAAAATGTTCCAAATTTAGGAGAATACAAGTAAAAATCCATCTTTTGAATTGTCAGCACTCTAAATGCTTTAATTTGTCTGAAATATTATATATGCTTGGGCAGGATATTGGACTAGTGCTGTCCAACTCTGTTATTTTGTATTCCATAACATCCATGCTTCTATATCAATCAAAATTTCTTCTCTTGGCTTGGTCATGTTTGAGAGCCAAAAAAGATGGTCTCAAAGGAGGAAAAATTAGTATTTCAAATTGATTTGACTCCACATTGATGTGGAAAAGGAATTCCATCTTTTCTTTCATCCAAAAGGGATGTTTTGTTGCATTGATTTGTGTGATATCCTTTTGTCTTATTTATGTGGAGTATTTCTAGGTCATGATGGTCACAGAAGATGCATGCAGGTTTACGCAACATAAAGTAACACAACAAAACCATCCAATAAAGAAAATAAGTAAAGTCAGATACTACTGGTAAAACAATTACAGATTACAGATTAACAGAGTTGGAAGGGACTTTGTAGATCATCTAGTCCAACCCCCTGCCCAACAGTGGGGGGATTCAATTTTTTTTTTTTACTACCAGTTCTTTGGGCATGGCTTGGTGGGCATGGCAGGGGAAGGATACTGTAAAATCTCCAGTCAGAGATGGTATTTGCCAGTTCTCCAAACTACTCAAAATTTCTGCTACCAGTTCTTCAGAACTGGTCAGAACCTGCTGAATACCACCTCTGCTGCCCAAGCAGGAGACCCTACACCATTTCTGACAAATGGCAGTCCAATCTCTTCTTGAAAGTCTCAAGTGATGAAGCTCCCACAATTTCCAAAGGCAATCTGTTTCATTGGTTGATTGTTCTCACTGTCAGATAATTTCTCCTTATTTCCAGGTTAAATCTCTCCTTGTTCAGTTTCCATTCATTATTGCTTGTCTGGCCTTCAGGTCCTTTAGAAAATAGCTTGACACCCTTCTCTCTGTGGCAGCCCCTCAAATATTGGAACACTGCTTTCATGTCTCCCGGTCCTTCTCTTCACTAGACTAGCCATGCCCAGTTCCTATAACCGGTCATCATATGTTTTAGTCTCCAGTCCCCTCATCATCCTGGTTGCTCTTCTCTGTACTTTTTCTAGAGTCAATATTATTTTATAGTATGGTGACCAAAACTAGATGCAGTATTCTAGGTGTGGTCTTACTAAGGCTTTATAGAGCGGTATTAGTACCTCATTTGATCTTGCTTGAATCCCTCTGTTAATGCAACTTAGGATTGAATTGGTTTTTTTGGCTGCCATTGCATATGGCTGGCTCATATTTAATTGGTTGTCCACTAAGACTCTAAGATTCCTCTCCCAGTTATGGTGTTAAGCCTGGTTTCCGTTAGTCTATATGTGTACTTTTGGTTTTTCTTGCCTAAGTGTAGGACTTTACTTTTCTCTACATTGAATTTCATTTTGTTAGATAGGGCCCAGTGTTCAAGTCTGTTAATTAAATAAGTACGATCCTTATTGTCATGATTAGTGCACTTATAATTGCCTGATACACCATTCCTCATTCATCAGATTCTGTCTTTTCATAGTGCAGCAGACTTGTAGCTCTGGAAAGTCCTCCACCTTTTAAGATATAAAGGTGGAGGTAGAGATGAAAGATAAATAAAATTAGAGGTTATTGTTAAATTGTTTTCCCTTTTATCATTCATGTGTTTCTCTGCCCTGCCTGTTTCCACATTTTGTCATTAATCAATTAGTTAATGTTGATTGTTGCTAACAACAAATAGATATAAAATTATATTTAGCCCTCAGTGGTGTTTGCACTTGCTCTGGTCCAGATATAGGGATTCTTGCTAGTGTACGCTTGGGGCAAACAAAACTGGAAGATGCAATTATTTTCTACCAATGACTAGCCACCCCAATAACCAAGATTTTGCCCAAAAGAGCAATTCTGAACAGCTTTGTTTTCATGGGTTCCTAAATAGTAGGAGACAGAATTCCTTCCGAAGCTCTGGTTGCTCTTTTATATCTTTTGCTTGTATTGCTACATATACAGTTCTTGTATGAAATACATCATGAGAACTTCTTCTCTGAGAGGATTCAGAAAGTTTTAGTTGGTCTCCTTGAAGCTCACTATAGTAGAGAGTGAACTGAAGTCAACTACTTTAGGTAATGCTCTACTAAGCATGTGCTAACATGTCACAAGGAATTAGTTGGAAGGTATTCTTATTTTGTTCTCTTTGTGGCCTGTATGATCCTTCAATAACAGGAAAACAATATGTGGGTATCTGCATAGAGAAATGTGGATGTTGTTGATGTCCAGATGCATCTCAAGAGATTGTTTATACTTAGAGGCGTTGGTATGGTATGCAAATAGTTAGCATTCAGATGTGGAGTGGGAACAGCAAACTGGCTCTGTAAATAGAGGAAATAACATGCTCTCAACTGTAGCTGTATTCTTTAATCTAGAAAACTGATTGTTGAAATGAGCCAATCTATTATTTAGCCCATTCAGGCCCCACTGAATTCTTAATGAGCAGTGAAGAGCATTTTGTGCGTTTTGAAGAAGTAGAAAAAGTTGCCTGCTCAGAACTTTTGAAAGGCAGAAGTTATTCAGAGGATATATTAAATTTTTGTTTACTTCTGCTAATTTCTTTGCTCAGCGCACGAACTGCTTTGGCCTTTCTACTCAGAGAGAAATTATTTGCTGCTTCTCTCCTTGCACACTATAGTGCGGAGTTTCGAATCACAGAGTAAGAAAATAACAGAGTTGGAAGGAGTCTTGAAAAGCTTCCAGTCCAGCATCCTGTTCAAGCAGGAGATCCCATACCGTTTCAGACATGTGGCTGTCTTGTCTCTTCTTAAAAACTTCCAGTAACGGAGGTTTGCCTTCAGTCCAGTGATGGACTGAAGACAAGTCGTTCCACTGGTTGATTGTTCTCAGTGTCAGGAAATTCTTCTAGATAAGGAGCACTTCCTTTATTTAATTCTTATTGGGTTTATATCTTTTTAAACTTCTCTTTAACAGATTAACAGAGTTGGAAGGGACCTTGTAGAAGGGCTGGGCTTATATTTTATTTTAGCAATGGGTTCTGTGCCCAGTTGCTGGGTGGGTGTGGCCATGGTGGGTGTGGCCTAGTCAGCCTCCTGCACCACAGCAGGAGGGGGATTTTTGCCCTCTCCTGGCTCCAGAGGCTTTCCTCCAGCCTCCAGGAAGGTGAAAACGGCCTCCCCAGGCTCCAGAAATGCTCTGGAAGCAGGAAACAGGCCCATTTCCAGCCTTCCCAAACTTCCAGGAGGCCCATTATTCACCCTCCCAAGTCTCCACGCACATCCTGCACTTACCTTCATCCAAAATAGGCCATGTGGGGACTCCTGGGAGGAGAGGAGTGGGCGGGGTGGGTCCACCCAGGAGTGGGATTTGGAAGTTCTCTGAACTGCACAGAATCTTAGCTAGGGGCTCTCCTGAACACCTGTGAACCCTCAGCAGCCCATCCCTGCCTAGTTCAGGGCTGTCAAACTCCTGGCCTGCAGGCCAGATGCATCACACGCTGGCCACATCCACACCCAGTTTAGCAAAGGGGGAAAAAGTCCTGATGTGTTGCTGCCTTGATGATGTGATTTTGACACCTCCGATCTAGTCCTCCCTCCCCTTGTCTAAACAAGAGACCCTACACCATTTCTGACAGGTGGCAGTCCAGTCTCTTCTTGAAAGCCTCCAGTGATGAAGCTCCCACAACTTCTGAAGGCGACTTCTGTTTCATTGGTTGATTGTTCTCACTGTCAGAAAGTTTCTCCTTATTCCAGGTTGAATCTCTTCTTGTTCAGCTTCCATCCATTATTCCTTGTCTGGCCTACAGGCACTTTAGAAAATAGATTGACCCCCTCCTCTCTGTGGCAGCCCCTCAAATATTGGAAGACTGCTATCATATCTCCCCTGGTCCTTCTCTTCACTAGACTAGCCAGGCCCATTTCCTGTAACCTTTCATTGTATGTTTTAACCCATACATTTTCTGTCAAAATATTCATCCTGGGTGACTATTGTAGAATAATGGAGTTGGAAGGATCCTTTGAAGTCTTCTATCTAGCCCAACCCTTGCTCAAGCAGGAAATCCTATACAATTCTGGACAAATGGTTGTCCAATCTCTTCTTAAAAGCCTCCAGTGATGAAGCACCCACAATTTCTGAAGGCAAATTGTTCCACTGATTTAATTGTTCTCACTGCCAGGAAATTTCTCCTTAGTTCTAGGTTGTTCTCTCCTTGATTAATTTCCATCCATTGCTTCTTGACCTGCCTTTGGGTGCTTTGGAAGTGTTGATAACTTTTAATGGATCTAGCCAAAATTAATCTTCAAAAATATTTATGATCAGAATAATCCTTTTATTGTAGAAATATAAACTTACATCATGTCTATGTTTTCTCTTAGGTACATCATTCTTTCAGGAGAGGGAGGAGAGAGAGCTAAAAACCAGAAATCAGTACCTTTTTATACTTAGTGGGAGGGGAATATGCAGAGATGCATCATGGAACTTGTATGCTTAATATTAGGAACAACAATGAACATTTTTCTTATATGAATAAAGCAGTTTGGCATTTTACCTTAACAATTCCCTTCTAAGGTCAAACTGGTTTATCATTGGAGGAACATTAACATAGATATTATCATACATCATTTATATATTTATACACAGCTTCTTTGTCAGATATGAATGTTGTTTTGAGGGAAGGGGCTTGGTCAAAATATCTGCAGTTTGTTCCTTAGTCTCACAATGTACAGCTTTTATGAATCCAATTTCTGACAACTGTCTCACATGTTTGTACTTAATGTTGATGTGTCTTGACCTGTGGCCTACAGCATCGGCTTTAGATATATCTATTGCTGCTTTGTTATCCTCCTGAATGATTATGGGGTATGAAGGTTCTTTCCAAATATCCATCACTAAATTGTCGAACCAAATTAAGTTATTTGCGGCCTTTGATAAACAAACAAATTCGGCTTCTGTAGTTGAAGTTGATACAAGTTTTTGTTTTTCGGTATACCAATGTATAGGACTATCATTCAGAAAAATAACATACCCTGAAGTACTTTTTCGTGTTTTGACACCTCCGGCCCAATCGGCATCTGCGTAACATGAAAGTCTAGGGGTGCTTGACATATTTGGATTAAGTGACAAAACCGCATCAGCGGTATGTTTCAGATATCTTAATAATCTTTTGATTGCATTCCAGTGGTACATTTTTGGGTTATTTACATGTCTTGAGAGTAAGTTGTACAGATAATGCTATGTCAGGTCTAGTCCAATTGGCTATATAAAGTAGCGAACCAATTGTAGATCGATAAACTGTATTGTCCTTAAATATCTCATCATTATTAAACATGTTCTTTAGGAAGTCAGTCTGCATGGGGTATCTGATGGTTTGGCATCAGACATATTGCATTTTTCCAGTAATTCTAATATCTTTTCCTTTTGCGACAGTATGAAACCATTTTGTGATTCGGTAATCTGAACCCCTAAATATTTATCGATTTTTCCCAAAGATTTCAATGAAAAATGTTTTTGAAGTTTTTTGGCAAATTGGTCACATTTAAGTTTACTTTTACATATGTACAATATATCATCGACATAGACAAGTACTTTTTCACATATGCCTTGATCCCTTTTAATAAATACACATTTGTCAGCTGATATGGTGGTGAAACCTATTAGCCTTAAAGTTTTGGAAAGACAATCGTACCATCTCTTACCCGATTGTTGCAGACCATAGAGACTTTTATGGAGCAGCCAGGTTTTCCCTTCATTACAATCAATTCCTGGTGGTGCTCTGACATATAATTCCTTATCTAGTGGTGCATGTAGGTATGCTGTTTGTACATCGAATTCATACACGTGTTCATTTAGAATTGAGGCAATGACCAAGGCTGTCTTAACACTTTCTGCCCTCACAGTAGGAGAATATGTGTCTATGTAATCGTCTGGAAATTTTTGTGAGAAACCTTGTGCCACCAGTCTTGCTTTGTATAGATTTTTGTTATCCTCTAGGGGTTTTATTTTGTATACCCACCTGGTACCGATAATTTTTTTGTTCTCTGGAACTCTTGAGGGGGTATATACTTCTAGTTTTTTAATACTTTCCATCTCCTTCCACATGGCCTCTTTCCATTTTAACTGTTCATCTGGTGGGAGTGCAAGTATGTCATTATAATTTTTGGGTGTGACGATGGTGGTATCAATAGACATCACATAGTCCCCTTAGGTATTGGGAATTTTGCCTTTATTAGTCCTTGGTGATCTCCTGGGTATGTTTTCGGTTGGAATATTTTTTTCTGATGAGTCATCTGAGCTGTACTCATCTGTACCTTTGGTTTTGAGTATGTGGTGACCTTTCCATGCCTTAACCTTAATACTATTTCTGTTGGGTTTTGTTTTTGTAGTGTGAGTGTGAAGTTGTGTTTGTTCCTGATCAGTTTTGAATGTGTTTTTGCCAATTATTTATTTATTTATTTTATTTTATTGGACTTATATGCCGCCCCATCTCCGAAGACTCGGGCGGCTCACAATTAAAACATACAATACAGTAATTATTTAAAAAAGAATTAAACAATTTAAGCCCAATAAAACCAAATTAAAATACTTTAAATTATCCCATGGCCCAGGTGAGGTAATCACAGCCCAATTTGGTCGAACAACCAGGTCTTTAAGTCGCGGTGGAAGGTGCGGAGGTCAGGGGCCAGACGGAGGTCCAGAGGCAGTTCATTCCATAAGTCGGGACTGCTACAGAATAGGCTCGCCCGGGGACCGCCAGCTGACACTGACTTGCCGACGGGACCCTGAGGAGTCCTGCCTATGTGCCCGCACGGGCGGTGGCGCCGATATCGGCAGGAGCTGCTCCCTTAAATATTGTGGACCCATGTCGTGTAGGACTTTGAATGTTAAAGTCAGAACCTTGAATCTCACCCGAGTGCAACCGTAACCAATGCAGACCGCGCAGGAGGGGGTAATATGGGAGAATCGGGTAACTCCCATCACCACCGGCGGCGCATTCTGCACCAGCTGCAACCTCCGGATGGTATGCAAGGGCAGTCCTAAATAGAGAGCATTGCAGTAGTCGAGTCGCGAGGTGACAATGGCATGAGTGACCGTCGCAGGGCATCTCAGTTCAGAAACGGGCAGCTGGCGGACCAGCCGACCTGGGCAAAGGCCCCCTGGCGACGCCCCCACCTGATCCTCCAATTGGAGCCGTGCATCCAGGAGGACCCCAGGTTCGCCCTATCCACAGGGGCAACACCACTCCCCTATGGTCAACGATGGACACTCCTGACTGGACCGAGATGCCGGTATGTACAGCCACTCAGTCTTGGCTGGGTTGAGCCGAAGCATGTTTCCGTCCATCCAGGTCCGTACCGCATCCAGACAGCGAGTCATCACGGAGAGGGCATCACTGATCTGGCCTGGGGTGGAGATGTATAGCTGGGTATCATCAGCATACTGATGGTATCTCACCCCAAAACCACGGATGATCTCACCCAGCGGTTTCATGTAGATATTGAATAAAAGGGGGGAGAGGACCGACCCTGAGGGACCCCACAAGTGAGTACCCTCGGGCCGACCTCTGCCCCCATCAACACCGATGCACCGCCCGAGAGGTAAGAGGAGAACCACCAAGTACAGTGCCCCCACTCCCAGCCCCCGAGGCCGCAAAGGATACCATGGTCGATGGTATCGAAAGCCGCTGAGAGGTTTAATAGGACCAGGACAGAGGAAAATCCCTGTCCGGCCCTCCAGAGATCATCCATCAGTGCACCAATGCCGTCTCCGTGCTGAAACCAGGCCGAAGCCCGATTGGTACGGATCTAGGTAGTCCGCTTCATCCAGGAAAAGTGGAAACTGCTGAGCCACCACACTCTCCACAACCTTCGCTAGAAAACGAAGGTTGGAGACTGGACGAAAGTTGTCTAACACGGTCGGGTCCAGGGCAGGCTTCAGGAGGGGCCTCACCACCGCCTCTTTCAGGGCGGAGGGAAAGACACCCTCCCTTAATGAAGCATTGACCACTGCCCGGAGCCAACCGCAGGTGACCTCCCTGGCAGTATAAGCCAACCAAGAAGGGCACGGGTCCAACAAACATGTGGTGGAACTCAGACGCCGCATAATCCTGTCCACTTCATCCTCGGAAACAGGATCGAACTCAGTCCAGATCACATCGGCCAGACTGCTTGCACCACGATCCTCAGACCACTGCAAGGTGGAACACAACCCGTCCCGAATCTGCGTGATTTTATCCAACAGATATTGACCAAATTCCTCAGCTCTTCCTCGAGAGGGTCCACCATCTCCCGGATATAGGAGGGAGCGGGTGGCCCTAAACAGGGCGGCTGGGTGGTTATCAGGACGCTATGAGGGTGGAGAGATAGGACCTTCTCGCCTCCCTCATAGCTACCAGGTAAGTCCTAATATGGGCTCTTAACTGGATTCGATCAGATTGGGAGCAGGTGGCCCTCCACCTGCTCTCTAAACCCCTCCGACGGCGCTTCATCTCTCGGAGCTCCTCTGTATACCAGGGAGCCACCGCGGGATCCACAGCAGCCTGTGAGACGCATGGGGACAACTCTGTCCATCAGGGCAGCCCCAGCAGCCTGCATGCTGTGGGAGAGCAGCCTGTTGCTAGGTCCTCGGCAGAGTTGTGGGCAAGGGAAGTGGGAAAGACCCCAGTTCGCCTGGAACCTCTCAGGGTCCATCAGGCGTCTGGGGCGGAACCATCTCAGTGGCTCCTCATCCCAGCGGTGGGGAGCGGCCTGTTGGAAGACCCCGAAGGAGATAGTGATCAGACCATGGGCGGGCAGGGTTACAACTAGCCTGCCCTATATCACTCCGCCACCGCCGAGACAAAACTAGGTCGAGGGTGTTTCCTCATGAGTCGGGCCCTGAACCAACTGGGTCAGGCCCATGGCCCCCATGAAGGCCATGAATTCCTGGGCCAAACCCCGCCCCCAGGGAAGGCAGGTTAAAATCACCCAGGACCATAAGCCCTGGGAGATCCACTGCCACCCCTGAGAGGACATCGAGAAGCCCAGGCAGGGCTGCTGCTACACAGCTGGGGGAAAGGTATGTCAGCAGCAAGCCCACCCGACCCCAGGCCCCCACCTCAAGAGAAGAGTCTCACCACCGCCTATCTCAGGAACGGTGACCTCCCTTGGAATCAAGGTCTCCCGAATAACCACAGCCACTCCACCACCCCTCCCCTGGGCCCGAGAGTGGTGCAAAATCCGAAAACCTGGGGGGCATAGATCAACAAGAGGGACCCCTCCCTCTGGCCCCAGCCAGGTCTCGGTGATGCAGGCCAGGTCCGCAGCCTCCTCCTCGATCACCTCACGGAGGAGGGAAGACTTATTAGCCACGGACCTGGCATTAAAATACACCAGTCTGAGCCCAGGGGGCCCAATTCCCATGCCCCCAAGGGAGGAGGTCATAGGGTCAGAGCGCACCACCACTCAAAGATAGCGAGGGTGCGCTCCCAACACATAATTTGGCCCCATGCCTCCTCGTCTCCTGCCAATCCCAGCCACCCTAGGGATTGCGGTCCCCGGCCCACACTCCTGGTCCCCACCAGCCCCCAGCTCCCGCCCCCCCACCGCAGACCAGGCTGCATCCTACCCCCTCAACGCCATTTCCCCCCCTCCTCCCTAACCTTCTTAAAAAATTGGTTAAAAATTTAAATAAAGGGGCCCTAGTGACCCTCTTTCGCATTTTATTAGAGCCCCACCCCACCCCCTCCCTCTGCCATGCCATCTCTCTGGGTTCCATAACCCATCCTCGAGGTAGGCCGGAGATAGTACAATAGGGCAAACCCGAGAGGGAGGGAGTCCTCTCAGGGCCTGCAATTCTGCTACCGTGTAAGATTGTATAGTAGAAGAGCATATCTAAAATGGACATGAGGGTTAAAGAGATGACAACACCGATAGCGGCAACAAAGTCTGGTATATAACTTGGTCTAGTCCGAGATATTATATTGTCCATTAGAGAGTCCAGATTCGAAACCAGGCTGCCCCTCACGGCAGACCCGTGGCAGATGTTCAAACCTCAATCTGGAATCGGCCATGCTCTCTCACCGCGGGCATCTCCAATGTAAACCATAGACAAAAGGTCTTAAATGGCTGCATAGGGAGAAAGTGTGTCCCTCCTGCTGGTCTCTCACTCCAGCAAGGGGCACAACCAGACCCCGCAGCCATAAACCAAGTTAAAGGGTATGGAGTCAGCTGGGATTTCACTCCCAGCAGGAAGAGTACTTTGACGTTCCAGACAGATGACAAAGGATGGCAAAAGGACAGGCAACACGAGAGACAAGTTGGAAAAAATAGTGGCTGATACCAGTAAGGGAGGCCAAAGTCCGGCACACGATAGTCCCAGAGGAGGGCGGTTGGACCCTTGGCAGATAGAGCTCCGGCAGAGAACCATCCCAAAAAAGGGCTGGGCCGATGATGGACTCCAGGTTCACCACCACTAGTCCTCCCCGGAATCCATAGAGTCACCTGCCAGTCCGTCAGCCATAGTCCCATGGGGAGGGTAAAACTGCTGGTGTCTCCACTGCCTTCATGGCCAACCTGGTCACACCCGGCAGGAATCCCCCTCGGCCTAAGGGCAGGGGCAACGCCACCTACCATGACAGCCAGATAGGGGCCAGCTACGACTCCCTCCGTTCTCCACTCTGGTGACTCCTGAGGCTGCTTTCTGGCTGCTCCTGGAGAAAGCCCCCCTTTTGAGGCAGTCATCCTACTGTGGCAGCCCCTCGACCGATGTAAAATTCGGGGCCAACAACAGCCGCAGCCGCCGTCCTCCGCCGCTTCAGAGGGTGCTGGGAGATCTAATACAAGGAGCCCAGTATCCTCGGAGCCCCCACTTTCCGGTACGGCCATCCCTCGCGCCGCAATCCCCAGCCAATCAAGGATCCACAGGGGGGTGTCGCCGGGCATCCCCGGCGCTCGCCACCACCGCCGCCGGGCTTGTCGCCACATCCGCGGGCGCGAACGAGTCCTGCTGAGTCATAGGAACATGGCCCCGCCGGCTCGGTGACCCGGAAAAAAAGCCGCCTCCCAGACAAGCCACGTCCAGCGGCTCCCGGTGAGAGATCTCAAAAACCACCCTGAAGGATCCGACGTCGGGAGCGAGCACTCTGGGGATCGTAAGCTCCCTCCAAGACCCTCTCAGACAGCCGACAAACCCTCTTGCCGTTCGGAGCTCAGCAGAAAACGGCCATCACGGGTAGGCATGCGCAGACATTATTCATTTGAATAATGTATCTTACTCCAGTTTGTGTTTTCATGAAAATTTGCTGATCTCGATATGATTATCTTGTGATTACTATCCATGAATCTGTAAGCTTTGGTTTTGGGTTCATAACCAACAAATTTGAGTTTTTTTGATATTTTATCTCCCTTTCGTCTGAGTTGCTTGGGTATGTGCACATTGGCAGTTACTCCAAAAACATGAAGATGTGCTAATTTGGGTTTCTGATCATACATTATTTCGTATGGGGTTTTCTGTATCACACTTGACCATATTCTATTAAGAGTATAGTTTGAATATAAGATGGCTTCTCCCCAGTATGAAAAGTTTAATCCGGCATCTTCTAATATGCATCTAACCATAGTTTGTAATACTCCATTCCTGCGTTCTGCCACACCATTTTGAAAGGCAGAAAATGGTGAAGTTGTAAAATGTATTAAACCATGTTTATTAATCCAGTCACTGAATTCTTTGAAAAGAAATTCAGAACCGGTCTGTCATGATCTGTTTGATCTTAATGTTATGTTGGATTTCTATCCTCTTATAGAATTCTTTAAATTTGGTGAATGTTTCCCCCTTGTGTTTGAGTGTGTATACAAAACCATATCTACTATGGTCGTCAACAATTGTGAGGAAATATTTTTTGTGGCCAATAGAAGGCTTCAAGGGGCCTACTAGATCCATGTGTATCAGCTGAAAAATGTGTGTGGTGCTCCTTTCTGATTTCTTTGGTCGGGGTTTTTCTTTTGACTTTGAACTCTTACAAATGGAACATTCTAAATAATTTTCACAATTGTTCACTTTGAGTCCCTCAGAACAATGCAACATTTTTTTTTGATCCTGACATGTTTTGTTCAAGTTAATTTGGCAACCAATCTCTGCTACCATTTATTGATAACTTTTAATGGATCTAGCCAAAATTAATCTTCAAAAATATTTATGATCAGAATAATCCTTTTATTGTAGAAATATAAACTTACATCATGTCTATGTTTTCTCTTAGGTACATCATTCTTTCAGGAGAGGGAGGAGAGAGAGCTAAAAACCAGAAATCAGTACCTTTTTATACTTAGTGGGAGGGGAATATGCAGTGATGCATCATGGAACTTGTATGCTTAATATTAGGAACAACAATGAACATTTTTTCTTATATGAATAAAGCAGTTTGGCATTTTACCTTAACAGGAAGATATATTGATTTGACCCCCCTCTTCTTTGTAGCACCCCCCTAAATATTGGAACACTGCTCTTGCCCCTAGTATTCTTTAAATTAAACTAGACATACCCAATTCCTGCAACTGTTCTTCATACATTTTAGCTTATGGTCCCCTAATCATCTTTCTATATTTTGCCTTCTGAAAGCATAAATAATCCACTGTCTCTGCTTGCTTAGGGGGTTATAGAACAGTTCATATAAGAATTTTGCAGATTTTCAGTTCTTCCAGTATTCTGAACACAAAGATGTGTTTGCATTCAAATGGATTAATCTAATACCATGTTATAAATCATTTTGCATCCTGCCATCTCTGCTTATTCAAATGCATTCACAAGAGCTGAGCTGGCAGCATTCCAATTTGATTCTATGTGTCAAAATGATCCATATTTATTCTTTGGGACAATAAAGGAAAGGGCTTCAGAGGGAAATGCATCCCTGTAAAGGTGGAATCAATGAACGTGGCAAAGAACAAGAACAAGGTGAGGTAGACTGGTTTCTTGGGATTCTCTCTAGATAAGGAGAAAATGGGAGATCACTCACCTATATT
Organism: Naja naja; assembly: GCA_009733165.1. NCBI lineage: Eukaryota > Metazoa > Chordata > Lepidosauria > Squamata > Elapidae > Naja > Naja naja. The sequence goes on along the minus strand of CM019151.1, from coordinate 64,020,207 downwards.
CTGGAGCTCCACAGCTCCTCATGTGGAAACTGCAGTACAGTGGTATTCTCTGGTTTTTCTTCTGTGAGATGACAGGATCAGTCATATTATTATATGGCAGAACCCTTTATTTATTTAAGTTTCATTATACATTTTTCCTTAATATACATAACTATTCATAATTATACAACATCATTGTGTACTGGTTGCATCAAGTTTTCTTCACCCCCTCCCATCATGTTATACATACTACTTAAAACTATCATATAGTATAACCTCTCCATCATATTTTACATCCAAATTGTCTCTATTATTTCTACCATGATATATTATTACAATCCTCACTTTGTGCACTTCATATTATATTCATGTACAGTTCAAATATATACTTTTTACATTGTTTATTCTTACATCTTCCCCTATCCCTGTATATATATGTTTTGTTGATCTTCTGTCCTTATTTAACACTAATCTCTGCTTCTATTATTTATCCAATTGTACAATATGTCCCATGTTAAGTAGTACTCCTCTTTATCTTTAAGTTCCATTGTAAGTCTGTCCATTTCAGCACACTCTAATATTTTTTATTACTTCCTCCTCTATAGGTGTACTTTCGCTTTTCTAATTTTGTGCATATAAGATTCTAGCGACAGTTACTGTATGTATGATTAAATATGTGAGTCTTTTATTGTATTTCCTTGCTATTATCCCTAATAGAAATAGTTCCCATTTCATATCTACTTGTTGTTTCGTCATCTCTTCTAGCCAATTCTTTATCTTCAGCCAATATTTTTTCACCGCCAGATAGTTCCACCACATGTGATAATAGGATCCCAACTTTTGTTTTGGCAGAATATTTTAAAAGATACCAAGTTTGCAAACAAAATCCACATTCTGGACAGAGACAACTGCTAGTTTGAAAGAAGGGTCAAAGAAGCCATCTGTATTAAGATTGAACAGTCTCTAACACAAGGGAAAAATATAACAACTCATATCTCCTGTTTACAACACAATCCTTTCAGCAGTTCCAAGAAGGTTCCACACCCATCTGAACTCTGATTGAGGTGACTCTGAGGGCACAGATAAAGCTCAACAACATTCAGAAAGAGTGCTAACGGCCCAATGACTACCAGGAATATAAATACTTCCATCCTCCACCATCCAGCCAGAACGGATGAAGCTTCTGGGATGAGAAGTGAAACATCTTCAAGGAAAAAAATTGAATAGTGCTATCATATGGTGGTGCAGTGGTTAGAGTGCAGTACTGCAGGCTACTTCTGTTGAGTGCCTGCAATTTGACAGTTCAATTCTCACCAGACTCAAGGTTGACTCAGCTTTCCATCCTTTGGAGGTGGGTAAAATGAGGACTCAAATTGTGGAAGGCAAGAGGCTGACTCTGTAAACTGCTTAGAGAGGGATGTAAAGCACTGTAAAGTGGTATACAAGTCTAAGTGCTAATGCTAGTCCGTCCTTCCTTCCTTCCTTCCTTCCTTCCTTCCTTCCTTCCTTCCTTCCTCGCTCGGTGGTTAGAATGCAAGTATTGTAAGCTAACTGCTCACAGCCAGCAGTTTGATTTTGACTGGCTTAAGGTTGATGCAGCCTTCCATCCTTCTGAGGTGGGTAAAATGAGGACCCAAATTGTTGAGGGCAAGAGGTTGACTCTATAAACTAGAGAGGGCTGTAAAGCACTGTGAAGTGGTATATAAGTCAATGGGCTATTGCTATCATGTCTCTCCTAGTCCTTCTTTTCTCTAGACTAGTCATACCCAGTTCCGGTAACTGTTCTGCGTGCTTTGGTGCAAATTATTATTAGCCATGTTGAGGAAAACTATGGCTTAGAGCCAATGTATGACTAACCCACATTTTCTTAATTGAAGTTGTTAATTTCCTTGACGCATCTCAGATGCTTTTTTTTTAAAGAAAAAAATTCTCACCATCCTATATTCCCCAATGTGCAATTAAGAAATGCAGAACTCAAGCACAATTAGTAAAGTGATTAGATTTTAGGAACATGTTTACCATTTTGTTTTTCAAGCATGATCTTTCAATATTGCTGTTTTTTTTCTTTTATGTAGCAGACCTGGATTTTCAAACATGGTTCATGATCTACATAAAATACAATAAAGCCAGATTTTTTTCCCCTGCAACTTTTCACCCATATTATTTCAATAGATTCTGAAACTGTAAAGAAAAATAATTGGTGGAAATTGGATGGATTTTCTTTTCTGATGTATTTTCTTCTTTTTCAAAAAAATCAAGATTTTCACTTGAAATTTTACTTTCCACCTTGAGATATACTTTTCATTTTGATTTTTGTTCTTTCATCCCCATTTTCAATTCTCTTTCCTAGTTTTGCTATTGTGATAGTCAACAGGATAAGGGGCAATTCTTCTGTCCTACAACTTGTAAAACAAACCAACAGAACAAACAAAACAGTTATTATCTGATGTTCTATTTGTGTTACTGATATTGATTGCAAAGAGTTGGAAAGCAATCATGATGTTCTATCTGTTTATGTTGTTTTATTTCTTGGAATAACTCGGAAATATTCCTCTATCCATCTGTTTGCCCATCTGAAAGCAAAAACATAATGCAGTTGTTAAGAATATCACTATAAATGACAACACATAGAAGAAGGGGAGTTTAAAAATAAGAAAGGAACAATTTAATCATATATCTATCTCTGTATCCATCTATGCACCCATGCAAAAAGACAGAGACAGAGACAGAGAGGGAGGGAGAGAGACAGATAGACAGAGAGAGACAGAGAGAGAAGCAAAATGTTAAAGCAGGGGTCTTCAAACTTGACAGCTTTTAAGACTTGTGGACTTCAACTCCCAGAATTCCTCCTCCAGTCATGTTAGCTCAGGAATTCTGGGAGTTGAACTCTACAAGTCTTAAACTTGCCAAGTTTGAAGACCCTTGTGTTAAAATAACACAACAAAAATATGTAGCCAGTGGCAAAAAAGCCACTGTATCCATTCAAAACAAAGACCCAACACTCTTTAGGGTCTGTCTTACTGTAAAGGAGTGTCATATATGTGCTTAAATAACTGGTCTTAAAAATGTGTGTGTGTCTGTGCGGTGTGTGTGTGTGTGTGTGTGTGGTGATTGAGTCTTTAGCTTTTTTTGCATTGAAAAAAGATTCAGAGATTTTTTTAAATGGAATGGTAGTAGAGCATTCTTACTGTTCAGAATTGCAGAATCCATTTTATGAGATCAATGAACCAGTGAAACAGTTTGCATTAAGAAGTTGTGGGCACTTCTATCCCTGGAGGTTTTTGTCGTGGTTCACTGGCAGCCTGTGCAGACAGCAGTGGAATCAGACAATGGGGAAGAACAGGGACCAGTCTGGGAGTCTGGAGAGGACTCGGACGAGGGTCCTGCATCCGATGCAGAGATGGGGCCAGGACCATCTGGGTGTGGGGTGCTGACTCTGGAGCCTCCAGAGTCTGGCAGCAGCAAGGCAGAGGAATAAGGGGAGCCTGTTCCCAGTGTGCATGTGTGCAGAGCTGCTAGAAGGCAAGAGCAGCTGAGACAAAAGGGGCGACTTGGGAGTAAGGCTGGGAGATGATTGCCCCTCCCATAAGGGATAAAGGACAGGCAAAGATGACAAAAACTTAGCAGGAAGCAAAGTAGTGCGATCAGTTCAGAGTCATCCTTGAAGCTCTTTGTACTTTGGCTGGTTTTTTTGTACTTTGGTTGGTTTCTGTTCTAGTTCATTTGATACTTCTGTTTTTGGCAGCACTTCACAGAACTGAAAGGTGTGTGCTTATCTTGGGGGGACTGTTTGAAATTAATTCCAGCTGGGAATGAAAACAATTCCCGAGTTGCAATAAAATAGGTTTTGTTTTTAAAATAAATTTATGAATTATTACAATTTACAAAGTTTGGGTCAGAACAGTTCTTTAGAAGAGATTGGACAGCCACCTGAAATGGTATAGAGTCTCCTGCTTGAGTAGGTGGTTGCAAGAAGACCTCTAAGACCCCTTCAAACTCTGTTTTTCTGTTGCCTTGCTTCTTCCCTTCCCTTTAACCACCATCCAGTCAGAGCTGAAGAAGCTTCTTGGATGAGTAGCGAAATGTCTTCAAAGAAAAACAAAAAAAATCCAGTTGCCTTTTGGGGAAAAATAAAGCATCTTTGAGACAACCTTCTCCAAAAGCTAAAGGAAATGGAGTCTTCCCAGTGTGCACTTGTTTTGAGGGTGCAGACTGATGGGTAATGGGGTGGAGTCAGCTTCAAACAATATACTTAGTATTTGTCTCTCTGGCCACTAGATGGGGCTAGAGACCAACAAACAGTATATAAAGTTATATGCTGGGACATGACAATATGTCTCTTCTGGTGGCCTGATGGGATTGGTAGATGAGACTGGGTGGAAGTGATCTCTCGATAGATTTTGAAATATATGAGGCAGGGATGACCAGTCAGTTCAGTTTGCTTGATGCCATTTGCATACATTTATACAGACATAAAATGCTGGAATAATATCATGACCTTCCACTGTAACTTCATTAGTTGGAATAAGTTATTTTGAAGCAAGTGGGAAGGAATAATTCTTGAGAAATTAATCTTTGACCATAAGTAGCCTACTCTACAGTTGTTTGAAGAGGTGTGAAGAAGTACATGTTTGCAATATCTTTAATTAAACCACATGCTGGTACCTAGCTAGGATCTGATTACTCTAAATGTTCCAATGCAGCTTCTAGCACATACATTAATAGCTGTTGTTGCTGGGTTAGGTATTGAAAATTATAGGGGAATGTGGTATTTGAAATGTATAGTAGACATTTTAGTGCAGGAACTGTTTTAGCATTTACAAAGAACATTTTCAGTCTTAATTAAAGCTAAGATTAATTAAAATATGTTTTTCCCATACAGTATAAACTTATGCATTTTAGGTGGGCTGAACTAATTATTAGATGTGTGCTAAGAATGGATCATTAATTTATATGATGTAGTGATGTAATAACTTCCTTTGGGCTAGATGCTATTTTATATATTAGTTTTTGTCCCAAAAAACAAACTGGATTTTGTAGATGTTTAAATAAGCTTGAATTTTATTCCAACGATTGGAAACAAGAAGACAATGAAAATGAATATTGTGCCCTTACATGCCACAAAACAGATTCAAGCTATACAACTGCAAGAATCTTCATCCCTTCATTCATTAAACATTTATCTTTCTGCATTTGAATGAGCATTTTACTAATGGAAGTCAAATTTGGAAAACTACTTAGACATTTTGACTGCTTATAATAGTCTCTCCATTTTGAACATGCATCAAAAAGCGATTGCTCTGTTACTTCTATTTTTATCGTTAAAAATATCAAGAGAAACTCACAAATGTTTGAATAATTTATTTGGAAGTCCATTGCTAAACTGTGGACAAGAAATTGTTTGGGCTAGGATAGTTTTGCTAATTGATGGCCTTGCTAATAGATAGTCTTACTAATTGATAGCTTGATGATGATAATGAATTAATACATGATAACCAATCCTCTGTTTCCATTAAGATACTGAAAAAACAAGATTATTCAATTTATTGAGCATTACCTTTCCAGGCATTTGCATGGATTATCCACATATTTACATAGATTGTCAAGCAGAAGAAAGCCTGGAAGGAAATAATGAAACTTGAATTGATTTTAATTTTTGCAATTATGTAAACACTATTATTAGAGTTTGTTTGAAAGTAAGGGAATTGACTGCTAATATCTACCCATTTGAGAATACACATTTTATAGAACTGTTTTGCCTTGGAGGGGAGGGAGAGTGGGCAAGCACTAAGAGGTTTTGGGGAAAAATCTGTTCAAATTTCATTTTCAGTAGAAATTAATCACTCAGGTATATTTCTAGTTTATGTTGATTCACATTTATGTATAAGCAATGAGTAGCAGGTATAAATCCTGAATCTAGATTGGAATGATTTGTTCCTTTTGAAATTGTCAGAAAGCTAAACAGTATTTCTAGAAAGGGAGGAAGGGAGGAAGGAAGAACAAGGGATGGAGGGAGGAGGGAGGGCAAGAGAAGAAATAATAAGGACAGAGAACAGAGAAGAGAAGGAGGAAAGGAAAGAAGGAAAGGAAAAAGAGGAAGGAGGAAGAGGAAGGGATTGATCGCCGGCAGCAGGAAGGAAGTGAGGAAAGGGAAGAATGAAGGAATGGTTCAGGGAGGCGGAACTCGAAAGGAATGGCGAAAGGAGGCAAGAAGGGAGGAAGAGAGAGGTTAGGAAAGGAAATGAATATTGATTAATGTAGAATCTTAATTATCTGCCAGGTTATGTAAACAGGAATGTGGGAACATTTTTTTTATCCATTCTCAGCTATCTGATTGGAAGGCCAGCTTCCACAGGACTAAGTTCAACTAAGATGCACTACTTTGAATTCTCTAAGTGGATTGGTCTTCAGAAAATAAGATTGTCTACAAAATCAACCCTGCAGTGCTTATATCTGCTCCATAAGAGCAACAATCTTAGACAGGTGTATACTTTGGAAAACTTCTTCCCTCCTTCAGATATTTTATGAGAGAGAGGGAGAGGGAGGGAGGAAGAGAAAGACAGAGAGAGATGATAAATGAAAGATGACAGAAGACAGACAACAAATAATAGATGGATGGATGACCGGATGGATGGATGGACGGATGGACAGATGGAATGGAATGAAATGAAATGAAATGAAATAGAATGGATAGATGGATGGATGGATGGATGGAGTAGAGTGAGAGAGATACACACCCTGAGAAAAGCAGCTAGCTTTTCATCTATCACATAGCTGAGAATGGATAAAAAGCAGCTAGCACTGTGAGCTGAAAGGCCAAACCTATGAAATCTCAGTTAAATGAAATGGAAAACACTGATATTAGAATTGGCTCTAGAATTGGTGCATTGGTTTACAAAGCAACTAATAATCCCACAGTAAGCACAACAAATGTTGAACACATCATGTTCCCTGAAACCAAAAGTCCAATTCAGATAGTGTTAAGCAGGGGTTGGGTGTGACTTGGTGCAAACAAAGAGATGGACTCCAGGTTCTCTCTCTAAGTCAATTTTAAGAGTAAGCAGATTCAGATAGGGAACAACCCTCTACCAGAAATTTAATTCATTGACCTCTATCAAAAATTGAGCTCATGGACTCATGGACCCAAGAGTCCTAGTGGCACAGTGGTTAAAGTGCAGTATTGCAGTCAAACTCTGCCCACAACCTAGCTTTTGTTGGTGACAGGCTCAAAGTTGACTCAGCCTTCCATCCTTCTGAGGTTGATAAAATGAGGACCCAGATTACTGGGGAAAATACACAGATAATGCTTCTATACTGTAAACTACTCAGAGAATGTAAAGCATTATAGGGCATTAGATAAGCCTAATTTCTATTGGTATTGATATGTACGTATCTATATAGTGGAGTATGACATAAGGTATTGTGATACCCATATCTCTCTGCTTTGAACAGCTTTGTGTGTTTTGTGCTGAAAACACTTCAAATATGCAACATTGCAATCATCTTGGCAACAACCCTAGGATGTAGTTCTGTTTTAGCTATAATTTGGGTGAAGACTGAGATATCGCAAGGTACTTAAGGACTTCGGTAACACTGACAGATACAAAATTGGAACCAGAGACTTTTGTGACAGGAAAAAGACAGAAACAAACACTAGCATAAAGAGAAAAATATTACGTTAAAATAAAATGCAGGAATAGGAATCTATTTTCCACAACAGGAAAATATATCGTGGAAAGAGAACAATGGCTGCATTTAAAGAAGAAAAATGGGAAAGAGCCATTTCTGTTACATCTAATCCATTATTGCACTTTTGTGTTACACAAAATATGGGCTTCTGTTTGTACATGTACTGTTAAGGCAACATAAGTAAGATATTGCATTTATTGTTTTAGCTCCCTGACACCAGGAATTATACTTTTTTTTCCCTTCATGTACTCTGTCTATTTCGTTGATTGTTTATGATGGAAGACTGAGAAAATTTAGTTAAAGGCAGGACTTGCATTTTGTTTTATTTGGGTGAAGAATGTTGAAATTCTCAACACAAATGGAAAAAATGGAAGTAAAATAAAGGAAAGAAATAGAATAAAGAAGACTGGCAAATGATTGAAATGAAAATGAAATATTTGCAGAAAGAGCAAGTAGACTGGAAAGTGAGTGTGGGATTTATGGATATATGAAGAAGAGGCCTGATATGATGGACAGCCAGAGTTCTCACATGAGGCACAAATGACCAAGGTCAATTACGTGAGAGGTTTTCTGGCTTTCTGGAATAAGCTATAATTTAGGCTGTAATTGTCAAGCACTGGGAAAATCAGGAGATTCAGGAGGTTCAAGGGAGTATAAAGATGTATTGCAAGCTTAAGCTCTTTACAAGAATCTGACCAACTAACAGTCAAGAGAAATGAGCAGGAGATAAGAAAGACATTCAAGGTGGGCTGGACTTAGATCTCTTGTGGGGGCACAGGGACTCATGACTGATGACACATTTGACCCTTCCCTCAGTTTCAGCCTGGTCATCTCCTACAGTAATGATTGGAAAGGTAGAATGAAAGGAAAGAAGACAATGAGCATCAGTTAAGGTGGTGATGTGTCCACTATTGGAAGAGTTGAAAGAACAGGTTGTGAATAGATTGCCACAGATAACATATATCCATTGCTAAAGTAATAATTAAAATATGTTTTTCAAATGAGTGAGCAGTGCCGGAATAAGAGAATCCAGCAAAGTCTCTGGAAATAAGAGTAAAAGTGGTCAAATTATTTGAGATGAAATTGAAGAAAGGGAAGACTGGAAGGAATTGAAGAGTTTTGATTGATCCTCCTCCTCTCCACAAACCTCTCTCTCTTCTAGCACTGACGATATTACCCAGTTGGGTAATGAAACATCTGCAAGAAAGCAACCAAGCTAAGAGAACACCAAGGAGCTCACAATTCCCTTCCTCCTCCTCCTCCTCCACAAACCCCTCTCTCTTCTACTCATGATATTACTTAGTTGGGTAATGAAACTGTTAAGTTTGCATGAAGAGTCAGACGCGAAGAGCTTCAGTGAAGAGTTTATTAAGTGACTACAGCTCGAATGGACCCATCTTGGCTGGGCTGCGGCTGCTACTTATAGCCAGCAGCCGCAGTTGCCAGCCAATCAGAGTGCAGGGTTTTCCCGCACTTTTTAAACCATTTTACAAGAACAATTCAAACTAAACCAATGACATTCAAACCTACATACATAACACCCCTCCCCACTAGGTTCAGTCCATACTCAAACCCCAACCTATCTAATGTATTCTTTTAAATAGGTGGGGCTCTTACGTGCACGTTGAGACCTTCGTGGTTCAGAAGTTTTAACGTTCTCACCCAGTGAGAGAGGAAATGTGTCTGCTGACATTTCCCTGTTGGGACTTCCTGTGAAAGGAGACCCTGTTTGATTGTTACAATCTGGTCTCTCCTCCCAACCCATCTCTAAACTAATCTCAGCACCTAAGTCAGGTAGTGATGTACAATCTTCCACTTCTAAGGATGGATTTTGGCATTGTGGCAGGTTTTGGAATGGTTCCTGTCATAATGGCTCGTTACACATGGAATGGATTCTTGCTTGCTGATTATCCTCCTGCTCCTCCCCTTCCCCCCTAGAATTGACATCAGATGAGGGAACTAGAGAGAGACAAGGGTGATGTTCCTGAGAAAGGCTGGATCTAATTTGATCAATGTGCCTGCTCCAGAGGACTCCATCCTCTGTTTGTACCCTGTAAGAACGAGGGCCTGTGATTTGAGTTATCTCAGCAGGAATCCACAAAGGTTCACCCATAAGGTTCTTAGCATAAACAGAATCACCCACACTGAATATGCGAACTTTGGAAGTGGAATCTAGTAGTGCGTTGGGTGCGTAAGTGGGAGGAAGGCGGTCAAGGAAAGACCTAAGTTTCCTACCCATCAACAACTCTGCTGGGGATAAGTTATTAGATGGGTTAGGAGTGATGTGCTGAACACTAAGAAGTTTTTCAACTTTCTCAGTGATGTCCCCAGGACCCAGTTGCTGAAGTTTCTCCTTGGTAAAACGTACCATGCGTTCAGCCCGGCCGTTAGCCGAAGGGTGCCCAGGGGCAGTGAGGGCATGTCTGATACCCTGTTGTGCTAAATAGGATTCAAAAAGGTTGGATGTAAATTGAGGGCCATTGTCAGAGACAAGAACATCAGGTAACCCATGGGTTACAAACAGTTTTCTGAGCTGCTTGATGACAGCATCAGTTGTGGTGGATGCCATAGGGATTACCTCTAGCCATTTGGAATATGCATCTACTATAATAAGAAAGGTGTGCCCTCTGGTAGGGCCTGTGAAATCAATGTGAATCCTAGACCATGGGCCCCTAGGACATTCCCATTCCTGTTTGGGGCGAGAGGTGGGGCAGGCCTGACTACCTGACAGTTGGGACAAGATGCAACCCAGTTTTCAACCATTTTGTCAATACCTGGCCACCATACATAACTCCTGGCCAATCCCTTCATCCTTACAATACCAGGATGACCCTCATGTAACATTTCCAAAACCTCTTTTTGTAGTTTTGCAGGAATAACCACCCTGTTACCCCACAAAATACATCCTCTTAATACAGATAATTCAGTTTGCCTGGACTTAAAAGGTTGGGCCAGGTGAGGTAGATCTTGAAGAGGCCAACCTTTCTTAATCCAGCCTATAACAGGAGCCAATAAAGTGTCTTTGGCAGTCTCTCTGGCAACTTCAGCAGCATGCACTGGATCTTGGCAACAGTTTCTAGGAAAAAGGTGTGTGTTTCAGGTTCAAAGTCCTCCTGTGGCAAGGAAGTGGGCAATGACTCAGTGCATCAGCATGTCCAATGTCCTTGCCAGGCTTGTGGATAAGTTTGTAAGAATAAGCAGCAAGAAATTCAGTCCACCTCAGCATTCTTGGTGACAGGATAGTAGGTGTAGGTTTATCTCCTGCCACAATGCCTAACAAAGGTTTGTGATCTGTAACAATGGTAAATGTTCTCCCATACAAATATTCATGAAATTTCTTGACAGCTGCAACAATTGCCAATGCTTCCTTGTCCAATTGGCTGTAATTCTCTCTGCTTTGGTCAAAGTGCGAGAGTAAAATGCAATAGGGGCTTCTCTCCCACTGGGAAGCCTGTGGCTCAAACCACCCCCACTCCAAAGGGGGATGCATCACAAGTCAGTACAACAGGCAAATTCTCAGAGAACTGTATGAGTACAGCATCAGACGTGATTAGTCTTTTAATACTGTTAAGTGCTGATTGTTCCTTCCTCCCCCAGACCCAAACAGACTTTTTGTCAAGTAATCTGTGCAATGGTTCTTCTAATTGCCTTCTGAGGTAGGAACATGTGATAAAAGTTAATGAGTCCAAGGAAAGCTTTGCAAATCTGTTTTGCATTTAGGTCTAGGGGCTTCTTTGATTGCTTGAACCTTGCCATCGGTAGGGTGGATGCCATGCTTGTCAATCATATAGCCCAGGAACTCAACCTTGTCAGTTTTAAGAGTGCATTTTTCTTCCTTGACTTTTAACCCCACTTTCCTGAATCTGGTAAGGACTTCTCTGAGTCTTTCTTGTAACTGAGTGTCATTTTCAGCAGAGATTAACACATCATCAAAGTAAGGCACTACCCCTGGCAGTCCTTGGAGCATCCTTTCCATAAGGCTTTGAAAGATGCCTGGTGCCACACTTACTCCAAATTGTAACCTTTTACATTTGAAGGCACCTCTATGAGTCACAATGGTTTGGGCCTCTGCAGTGGCATCATCAACTGTTAGTGGTTGATATGCCTGGGCCAGATCCAATTTGGCAAAGACTGTACCCCTCCCAAGTGAATGTAATAGGTGATGCATCACTGGAACTGGGTAGGCGCTCTGCTGTAGCGAATGGTTCAGTGTCCCCTTATAGTCCCCACAGATTCTTACTGACCCATCAGTCTTGACAGGTGTGACTATGGGTGTCTCCCATCTGGAGTGGTCAGTGGGCTCTAAAACTCCTTGAGCTATTAGTTTATCTAATTGGGGGCACCTTGGGATCTAGGTTGAAAGTGATAGGGGTCCCCATATACTTGCCCAATCCTTCGCTGAAGACCTCTAGAAACTCAGACTTCAAGGCCTCCTCCCATTCAGAGTTGCTCACGTGATTGATGCCAGTCACCTCGATGCCTAGTGGATTGAACCACTCAAGTCCCAGCAAGCTTGGGCGATCCTTGTCCACGATGGTCAGGGGCAAACATTTGGTGTGGCCTTTGAACTTCACGTTGAATTCTCTTGTTCCAACTACTGGAATTTTTTTTTAAATTACATTTATATGCCGCCCTTCTCCGGAGACTCAGGGCTACAATTTTTGGGATACAACCCAGTGTGCTCAGCAATAGCCTTCATTCCATTGTATATGCCTGCTTATTACTAAGCGGCATTTTTACAAGGTCAGCTAATTGCCCCCAACAATCTTGGGTCCTCAATTTACCTACCCCGAGAGGATGGAAGGCTGAGTCAACCTTGAGCCTGGTGGGATTTGAGCCTACAGCAGTTGTAGGCAGCTGGAACTTAAGTGCAGGCAATTAACAGCCTGAGCCACCAAGGCCCTTGATAGCTTGTTCCCTTGGTAGTCTTTAAGAGTCAGTGCTTGCTTCTGGAAATGTTTCTTCTGAATGTTGGGAAGTAGCCTGTGAATAGTGTCCCATGACGCCATAGATAAATAGGAGCCTGAGTCCACTTCCATTTGGCAAGGCCTTCCTTCAATGAGTACCTTCACATGTAATTTTCTGCTTCTTAAGGTTGAAGAATGACCAATGGTGACTGTTTGATGAGTTTCATTCTTCCCATTTGCTTCTGAGTTGCGCCCCATTTTCTCACAGAAGTTGTTGGGCTTGAAATCTTTGTCAGGAAACTTTCTTCTGTGTAGTGGAGTTCTGGATGATTTGCAGACTCTTGCTAAGTGACCTCTTTTTTCACAACGAAGGCAGATGGTATCAAAAAACTTGCATTCAGTGTGGGGTGCCCCCACAACCTCTGCAATAAAAGTCTTGCCTTTTTCTTCCCAGGTCTTTCTTTTTCTTTTCCATTCTGAGTCTATAAATTCCTTCCTCCACCTCAGTGCAATCTGATTCAGAATCTATTTGCTCGCAATGAGTTGTTGTGGATTTTCCACATCAGAATGGCTTGACGCCTTGTTAATTTTCTTCATGGCTGCCACTGAGGACTTAGTGGCTTCTGCTGAGGAGGCCTCTTCTATGGCTTCCTTCAACGTGATCTTAGGTTTTAATAACAATTTGCTCTGAAGCACCTTGTCTTTGAGGCCTAGAACAAATCGACGTGCATGGCCTCCTCCAAGTTGTTAAACTCGATGCACCCCCAATGTCTCTTAAACTTGCCATGAAGTCGTTAACATTTTCGCTTTCCCTTGATCCCGACGGTAAAACTTCGTGTCTCTTAATGAGGCATGATACTTGTGGGGCGTAATGGGCTCTTAAAAGCTTTTCTAAATCAGGCCATTCCATTACCTTCATGTCTGCAGCTCCGCCAATGCCTTCACCATCTTGAAGACTGCCGGACCACAGTCGTAAGAAAGACCGCCCTCTTCCGCTTCTCGGAGATGTCGGCGAGGTCGTTTCCTTCCAAATACATTTGGAAGTGATCTGCACATGATTCCCTGTCTTCTGCCGCCGGATCGAACGGGCTGGGGGGTGTTCAGCACAGCCATCTCGCTCTTCTGCTTGTCTTCCGCGTCGTCTTCTCTTCAGGGGAATCCCACCTTCACGCCAGTGTTAAGTTTGCATGAAGAGGCAGACGCGAAGATTCAGTGAAGAGTTTATTAGTGACTACAGCTCGAATGGACCCATCTTGGCTGGGTTACGGCTTCTACTTATAGCCAGCAGCCGCAGTTGCCAGCCAATCAGAGTGCAGGGTTTTCCTGCACTTTTCAAACCAATCATATTTGACATTTTACAAGAACAATTCAAACTAAACCAATGACATTCAAACCTACATACATACCAGAAACATCTGCAAGCAAACAACCAAGTTCAGAGAGCACCAAGATGAGACAGCATGTACACTGTGTAACAGATTCCACCCAAGGCTTGGAAGCAGGAGAAAATGAATTAATTTTTTCCTTTATTTATTTACTTGTTTGCTTGTTTGTTAGATTTATTTGTTTTTTTAATTTATTTGTTTTGTTTGTTTGTCAAACATGTACAAGATAACAAGTATAGGTATGAACATAAACATGAACAAAGGAAGTAAATACAGATAAATGGGGACAGTAAGACAGGGACAGTAGGCATACTGGTGCACTTATGTACGCCCCCTTTAAGGACCTCTTAAGAATGGGGTGAGGTCCACAATAGACAGTTTGAGATTGAAGTTGTGAGGGTTTGAGGCTGTAACAACGGAGTCAGGTAGGGCGTTCCAGGCATTGACCACTCTGTGGCTGAAGTCATATTTTCTGCAATCGAGTTTGGAATGGTTTACCTTGAGTTTGTATCGGGTGTTTGCCCATGTATTATTGTGGTTGAAGCTGAAGAAGTCATTGACAGGCAAAATGTTGCAGCAGACAATTTTGTGTACTATGCTTAGATTGGACCGCAGGCAGCACAGTTTCAGATTGTCCAAGCCCAAAATTTCAAGCCTGATGGCATAGGGAATTCTGTCTCCCATCTCATCTAGAGGTGTCTCTGGGCAGCTATATACAAGAAACAAAAAACTCCCTAGCTTTAATTCTACTTACTCTCAAGATAGCCCTTATACATCCTTGGAATGGGATCTGTAGACAGAAATTAAAAGTCAACAGCTACAATAACTTTATTCTTCCCTAGCAGAGGACGAATTTTCCCCAGACAGATGTTGTTTGTTTGGCAGCTGTCTGGCTTATGCAAGATGGGAAGGATAAGAATTTAAAAACAGAGAATGTAACAGACTTCATAAGTAAGCAGTGCCTGCTCACAATTTTAGCTGTTAGTCATAAAAATGTTTCCACATTATCTGCAGGAACAGCATGGCAATCACTTCCAGTAATATGATGGAAATTCTATAAACTGTCCCCAATACCTTGAAATACTTTATAATGTTAACAGCATTAACATTTTTTAAAAAAAGTTCTGAAAGGCAAATATGAATTTAAGTCCCATTCAAATCAATCAGTATTTGTTCCCCCTAAGACTCAAATCCAGATATACCTAACAGAAACTGATTTTTTTCAAAGGAATAATGATCTCTCTCTCTGTCTCTTTCTTTCCCTTCCCTGCTTTTTGCTATTCCATTTTAAAATATAATGGACCTATGGGAACTTACTTTATGCATAATAAGCGTGTAGAAAGAAAGAAAATCTGTTACTTACTTTGAGATAATGTTCATTTCTCTGCACTCTGAAAGTAAGGAACTTCACCCCTGCAGTAGGTGTTTATCTCCAAGACAAGCACACACAAGTGAACCACAAATTAACTTTTAATACAAATACAAAGTGGGCAAGAATCCCATTTATGGGTCAATTCCTAAAAGGGGAGAAATATTAAAATAAGACATTGTAGTTTCTTAACCTGCTTAACTGATTGCTAATTTCCTAAGAATTTCTAGCCGTTGAAAGAAGAATATTAGATAATTGTGGTCTCATCAAAAAGGCCTAAATAAATCATTGTTTGGTATACTAAGCTGTGTTCACTAAATTGTTAATATTTGTGTGATGTTTAGATAACTTTACTTTTTAAGGCATGCAATTATCTTTCCTAAAAATAACCTGATGACAGATACTTAACAAAGATATTTTGTAAGCATTGGAAGAAGCAGTATGCTTTATTCATTGTTTAGCATGGATTTCCATTTATTATTTATGTGCATAATTTATTTAAACATTTACATAGCCACCTGTCTTACCAAGATGACTTGAGGTAGCATTAAAAAAAAGGATTAAAAGCAAAAAAGCCCCCGCACAAAATAATACATTTTTTTTTAGAAAAATGAAAAATGAAGGGCCTTGGTGGTGCAGGCTATTAAATGCCTAGCACTTAGTTCCAGCTGTCTGCAATTACTGCAGGCTCAAATCCCACCAGGCTCAAGGTTGACTCAGCCTTCCATCCTCTCGGGGTAGGTAAATTGAGGACCCAAGATTGTTGGGGGCAATAAGCTGACTTTGTAAAATTGCCGCTTAGTAATAAGCAGGCATATACAATGGAATGAAGGCTATTGCTGAGCATAATGGGTTGTGCTCCAAACACTGTAAGCCGCCCTGAGTCTCCGGAGAAGGGCGGCATATAAATATGAATAAAAATTTTAAAAAAATTAAAAAAAACAATAATGTATTGTGTTACTCCTTGGGATTGCAAAATCATTCCAGAAGTCACCTTGGTGCTTATGCAACTTGCACAGCAGAGGTATTTATATGGACACTAACCAATAACCCGATGTTGCCCGAGTATTTATTTATCCTAATCCTGTATTAGACAGAAAAAGCCCTGATTTCAGTGACAATTAACTGGAACAAACATAATTTCTAATCTTGGATTTTTCCTCTTATCAGAGAGAGCCCCCTTGTGAAGCTGTTACCATGGCAACTCCACAGCGCTGTGCAGTAGAAGCCATTTTAAGGCAGTATAGTAGAAGTCATTTGAAGGCACAACAGGTTGTACCTTAACAGAACACACACCCCGAGGGGTGTTAGTAGTGTCTTACCCCCACAGTATTTGTTTCCAGAGAGTAAGTAATCTGTGTACCAAGTTTGGTTGAAATTGCTTGACGAGTTCCAGAGTTATGCTGGAAAATACACATACACATCCGGCTGTTGCATATTTGACCATTTGTAGCTTCTGAATGCTTAAGCAGTGATGGGATTCAGCCAGTTTGCACCACTTCGGGAGAATCAGTTGTTAACTTTCTGAGTAGTTTGGCAAACTGGTTGTTGGAAGAACTTATTAGAGCAGAGAACCAGTTGTTAAATTATTTGAATCCCACCACTGTGCCTAAGGATTCCCCAAAAGATGCTTAATTTTGTGGGTGGAGATTCATTCTCCGAGCTTGTGGATAGGTTTCTGAATTTTCATTCCAAGGGTTAATGAAGCATTCGGAAATCAATCCACTAGTTCAGAGAACAAATCTCCACCCTCATCCTACATCCAAATATTTGCTTAATTGTTTCAGGCAAGCAAACATTTTAAGTAGATTTAGTGTCACTTCTTTCCTGATCAGGCATTTATGTTGTCAGGCCTTCTGATCCAGGAACAAAATCCCACTAAACTCTTATCAAGTTTCATCAGACCTCAGCAAAGAATTAATCATTCCAGAGAAAAGAATAGCAGTTCCAAGTGGCTAGGTCCACCCTGTTATGGACTTTATCAGCAGAAATTTCATCAGCTGGAGTAATTGAGAAGTCTTAAGTAAGAAATGTTGCCAAGACAAAGGTGAACTCAGGCAAAATTTATATATTGTTCTTGATCAAGCACATATTCAGCATTCTTATTCCAAACAGTCAAGTAACTTTTGTTAATTTGCTTTTGCAGAACTAGCTGATGGGAAAAGAAAAGAAAAGAAAAACACCCACTGGCATTCCAAATCAAAATGAATCTCTAACTTGGTGGGCTTCCAGTACCTTAAAGAATAAGAAGCCTAAATATCAGTTACAAAGACTGAGCTGGAGCTGGGGAATAGAAATGACAGGAAAAAAGTGAACATTTTCCTGATGAATTCACTGCAAATTTCACCAAAATCAGCCTACTGCTAGATATCGTAGTGTGCTTCATTTAATTTAGTTTAGTTTATTTTCATTGTCATTGCACCTCGTACAACGAAATTAAATACCATCTTCAGTGTACATTATGACTATGAAAATAAACACAAACACACATCCTTCACATTCTATACATTGAATTGGAAACTCCTGATATTGCATTAATATTGCACTATACAGTAGAGCTGTTTTTCAGATAGAAGCTGTTTTTCAGCCTATTTGTCCTTGTTTTTATTATTCTGTACCATCTGCCAGATGGTAATAGTTAAAAAAAAGATTCCCTGGATGAGATGGATCTTTGAGAACGTTTTAAACTTTCTTAAGGAAGTGGGAGCTATAAAGCTCTTCCAAAGAGGGGAGAGGGCAACCAATGATCTTCTGGGCAATGACATTAACCCTCTGGAGTGCTTTCCTATCTGCCCCTGTGCAATTGGCAAACCATACAGATGTGCAGTAAGTTAAAATACTCTCTATGGTGCAGAGGTAGAAGGCCACCAGCAGTTTTTCATTCAGTTGTTGTTTTCTGAGAGGTCTCAGGTCTTATAATCTCTGCTGGGCCCTTTTGACCAGAGCTGCAAAGTGAGCCCCCTCCCCCCAGGTTAGATCCTCTTTTATGGTAACACCCAGAAACTTAAAACTGGCCACTTGCTCCACTCGGTCTCCATTGATAAGCCTTGTCCAATGAATGCCAAAAAAAAAAATAATCTGGGTAAAGTTTTTAAAATACAGCCTTACACTCACACAATGGACCATAAAAGGATAATTTGCATTCTTTTCAATCCTATGTGACACATGTTATGTATGCAGGTTTGAATGTCATTGGTTTAGTTTGAACTGTTCTTGTAAAATGTCAGAAATGATTGGTTTAAAAAGTGCGGGAAAACCCTGCACTCTGATTGGCTGGCAACTGCGGCTGCTGGCTATAAGTAGCAGCCACAGCCCAGCCAAATCATCTGTTATGAGCTGTAGTCACTAATAAACTCTTCACTGAAGCACTCCGCGTCTGACTCTTCATGCAAATCTAACAACACACACACACACACACACACACAAATTTTGGTAACCTTTCTTCTCAACTAGGTTTAACTGAGAAATTCTGGTAATGTAGGTTTGTTGTTGTTGTTGTTAGTTGTGAAGTCGTGTCCCACCAATTGCGACCCCATGGACAGCATTCCTCCAAGCCTTCCTGTCCTCTACCATACTCTGGAGTCCATTTAAGCTCATACCAACTGCTTCAGTGACTTCATCCAGCCCCCTCATTCTCTGCCATCCCCTTCTTTTTCTTTTACCCTCAATCGTTTCCAGAATTTGCCTCTTCTCCAGTGAGTCCTTCCTTCTCATTAGGTGGCCAAAATATTTGAGCTTTCTCTTCAGAATCTGGCCTTAATCTGTAATGTAGATTGCAGATGTATTAAAACTTGAAAAAATAGGTTTCCCCATACCTTTTATCTTCAACCACTGATTTAGAGAAAGAAAGTTCAGCAGGTCAGTTATTAACAGAAAATATTTGAAATGTTCAGATTCAGTTAAATGTTTTCCTTCAGTTTTATGATCTTCACCCAAAACTGCTCAAGGATGATTGATAGAAGCGAAAGTCTTCTTCAAATATTTCTAGTCATACAGGAGTTCCATTTTGCTGCACTGCTGTTTCCAAGGGTTCTTTTTACAACTTGCTGACTGCAATAGATTGAAACAATGACATTTTGAAACAAAAGGAAGAGGCACAGATAGGGCAACAAGAGATATCTCAGCCCACCGAAGGAATGGGATGGAGAAAATATCTCAGAAGGGACCCTCCTCAGTTCTCTGGAAAGTAAAAGCAATGAGGAGGAGAAGTGTTTTAAGACTTTCAAATTTTGTACTATAATTTGATTTCCTGTTTGGAAATGATAGCAGAAGGCCAGGACTGTTTGAGAAGGTAAGGAATGGGAAGCAGGGGTGACCTGCTATTGGTTCACCCTGGTTCAAGTGAACTGGTAGCTAATGTTATGTTTTTAATCACCGGTTTGGTGAATCGGTAATTCCCACCCTTGGCTGACCCTGCCCCCCGCCCACATGCCCCTCCCAGGAGTCACTGTGTGGTCTGTTTTGGATGCCAGGTAAGTGCAGGGCCCACATGGAGGCTCAGGGAGGGTGAAAAACAGGCCTCCTGGAGGCTCAGGAAGGCTGGAAACAGGCCTGTTTCCTGCCTCCAGAGGGCCTCTGGAGCCCGGGGTAGGCCATTTTCACCCTCCGGAGGCTCAAGGAAAACCTCAGGAGCCTGGGGAGGGTGAAAATGCCCCCTGCCATGGTGCAGGAGGCCGATTAGGCCACACCCACCATGGCCATACCCACCCATCAACCAGGCAGACAATCAGTTGCTGAAATTTTTGAAGCCCACCCCTGTTGGGAAGTCTTTCTCATTTTTGTTTTTAAGACTCCCAAGAACATTATCATGCAAAGGCATGAAATTTAGTGCGGGCTTTTCTTCCCCAGTGATTGTCACCTAATTTGGATGTGTTCCAAAACTAGCTATTTTGAATTCAAGGTAAAGGAAGTGATAATCTGGATAAATTTACAGGTGTAATGTTATTGTTTAATTCAACTTTAGACTTTAGCTCAAGCATCCAGATATTTTAAATAAACCTTTATTTTGGTTAATTCTTTCCTGCAATTTAGAAGTATAGATGTTGTCTGTCTTACAACATAATCCATGTTCTGTTGGTGAATTTCAGCAATCACAGTTTTATTACTGCATCATCATAGCATAAGTTACTGGTCTAGGCTGCAATTCACATTGCTAAGTGCTAAAAGCTGTAATGTTTTATGTATAACATAAAACATTTATTAAACCAGTAAATTACCAGCCTCTTCCTTACGTACAAGCCAAATCTGAATGCTTAGACACATTATTTTAAAACAGTGTATCAGATTAAAATATATAGCTATAAAACTTATAAATAATAATTATTGTAAAATCTAGACTCCTTAAGAACGAGATTACAAGTGAAAATGATATTGGTTCTGCATTACAGAACATTAACATATTAATTAATGTTTACTCCAAAAAGAAAGTAATTATATTTTTATGTATTTTTCAAAGATACTTTCATATATAAACAGCTTATGCTTCTAATTAATTGGCAGATTGCATTCAAAAATAAATATTATGCATAAATTTCCTTTCTCCGAAATAATTCTTTCTATAATTTGGTCAAATTATTCCATTGCTATTAATCATAAATAATCCATTTCAAAACTGATGGGTACTATTAGACTTACCAAATATAGATTATATATCTGTAACATTGCCTACGTGGCAGGATGCAGCTAAATAATTCACACTACCTCTCATTTACTCCAGAATTTTCTCCATTAAACCTAGTGAAAAAATCCTTCTGTGCAAAATATTTTACGACTGTCTTGCTAGTTTGATTTTTAAAATTAAAGTTTGTTCATAATTTATACCATAAAACAGAATACCTAACATGCAATCAATATTTAACTAGTTCTGTTTTCCATAGCCAGTAAGAATAAAGTTCACCCTTGGTCTAAATTGAAGAATTATAGTTGACTTTACTAATCAAGGCTCTTCTGGTATTCCTTCCATTGTTAAACACCAATCATTACATACCTAGTATATATTTTAAGGACTGATGTGTTACATAAATCTTTATCTACTCATTCAATTCATCTTTGTTATCTCATAAGTTTATGAAACTTTTTTTTAGGAACTATTAATTAAATTCTTTCAGTAATTCAGTTAAGGTTGTAATTATTAAAATGTTGTGGAGACACACACACATACACACACACAGGACACTTGTGTGTGTATATGTGTGTGTGTCTCTGTGTGCGTGTTGGGGACCCCTCATTTTAAAAGGTTGGAACCAGAGGTGGTATTCAGCAGGTTCTGACCAGTTCTGGAGAACCGGTAGCGGAAATTCTGAGTAATTTGGAGAACCGGCAAATACCGTCTCTGACTGGCCCCACCTCTATCTATTCTCTGCCTCCCAAGTCTCAGCTGATTGGCTGGGTCTTCTTTTATTGCCTTGCACAGGAGAACAGAGATGTAAAGCAGGTTAGTGGGAGGGGGAGAGAATGGAGATTTTGCAGTGTCCTTCCCTGCCACACCCACCAAGCCATGCCCACCAAGCCACACCATGCCCACCAAGCTACACCCACAGAACCGGTAGTAAAAAAATTTGAATCCCACCACTGGTTGGAACCGCCACCTGGCATGATTCCTGGTGGAAGGGGGAGCATTGACGCAGGACATTGACACAGGGATGGGGCCTGGAGGGTGTGGGGTGGCTAACACAGCTGGAGACAAGCCATCCTGCACAGTCTTGGGGATAAATAAGCAATTAAACTTACCGTAGCATTCAACTTTTCCCTGAGCAACTCATGCAAGAGCGGGAGAGAAAACAACTGTGTTAGTGAATGTATTTCCTGGTTCAAAAGAGTAAGCAGTGAATTTTCACATTGTTTCTTCATCTGCTAGGTGTTTTTTTTTACTTTTTGTTCAGTTAGTTTTATTCATTGGTCATATACATTTTTCTTCCTTCCTTCCTTCCTTCCTTCCTTCCTTCCTTCCTTCCTTCCTTCCTTCCTTCCTTCTTTCCCTCCTTCCTTTTCTCTCTTATTCCCTCCTTCCTTCCCTCCCTCCTTCCTTTTCTTATTCCTTCCTTCCTTTTTCCTTCCTTCCTTCTTTCCATTTCTATATTAACCACTTGTTTCTGACACTTTCTTCACCTATACACTATACAATATATAATGTTTTTATTCAGTAGTGTAAAGAAGTCATAGTGCCATTGTAGCCTTGGAATAGACCTAATATTTCAAGTAGATTAAATGGATATATATATATATATATATATATATATATATATATATTCAGAGCAATCGCTCTAAACTTGTGCATTTGTTCTGAAATTGTGAAAATAAATAAGAAAAGCAGCCACAGAGTTTCCTTCATAACATTGTAATAAATTCTATAGGGATTAACACTGAGGACACAAAAACTTTCTCAGTTCCAGAATATATTCTCCCTCTATCTATAAAATTCGATCGCTGTGTTTTCTAACCAGGAAATGATTTATATTCAAAAGCATGACACACTGAGAAATATTGTTTAATTATAGGTTTCCATCATTTTTTGAATTCAGTATTCGGAAGTATAAATATGATATATTTCGGTTCTAGGAAATGTGTGGTGAATCAGAAAGTTTTATGCTTAACATTTTTACCTTGAAATAATATATAATATCCTTATCCTTATTAATCAAATGTGGTAGCACAAGTTCTTTTACTCTGGATGGAGGTCTAGGTTTTTAGTTGTAAATCTTCTGCAAGCTCTGATAATATTTTGACTGTTAATACTACTCTATAGGTAAACTGGTTCACATCTATTTAGAAGTATGGGTTTCAGACATGGTATTCAGCCAGTTCGGACCAGTTATGGAGAACCGGTAGTGGAAATTTTGAGTAGTTTGGAGAACCGGCAAATCCCACCTCTGACTGGCCCTGCCCCCATCTATTCTCTGCCTCTCATTGAGTCCCAGCTGATCGGCTGGGTCTTCTTTTGTTGCCCTGCACAGGAGTATGGAGCTGGAAAGCAGGTTAGTGGAGTGGAAATGGAGATTTTTACAGTATCCTTCCCCTGCCACGCCCACCAAGCCACACCCACAGAACTGGTAGTAAAAAAAAATTGAATACCACCACTGATGGGTTTCAGCCTTTCCTAACTACAGAATATATAACAAGAGAGAAGAACTTCTGGTCTATGGACTTAATCCACTTCACCAGTCTAACTCCTTGTTAGCAGTGTTCCAATATTTGAGGAGCTTCCACAAAGAAGAGGGGGTCAAGCTATTCTCCAAAGCATCTGAAGACAAAACAAGAAGCAACAGATGGTGACTAATCAAGGAGAGAAGCAGATAAGAACTACGGAGAAATTTTCTAATAGTTAGAACAATTAATCAGTGGGATGTCTTGCCTTCAGAAATTGTGGGTGCTCCATCACTGGAGGTTTTTAAGAAGAGATTGGACAACCATTTGTCCAAAATGGTAAAAATTCTTCTGCTTGAGAGGTGGCTGGTCTACAAGACCTCCAAAATCTCTTCCAACTCTGCTATTCTGTTACTGTGGCACAGTGGATCTTGAACAATCTCCTTTCTTCCCAATTTTGCTACAGCAGGAACCATCTCTGAAGACATTCCCATGCTTTTTCAAAATGAGCACTATTATAATTTTGCTCTTTTCATTTTCAGTAGTAATCTTTAAAAATAATCCTATAAATGACCTTTGTTGATTTGTATTCTGTGACTCTTTTTTAAAAAAACCCTCATTCGATAATTTTTACATTTCATGGGTTCAAATTCTGTTAAATTGTACCTGGACTATTTGACCTCTCTCTCATGGTCCCCTTCCTTCTCAACTAGCTTCAACTTCTAGCTTCCATCCGTGGATAATTTTGGTTTTCAGAAGCTGCTAGAGAAGACATGATAGAGCAGAGCCCTACGAAGTAAGGGTCTAAATGATCAGCAGAAAGTCTAAATCTCTTTCTCACCACAGCCTGCAACCTATTTAGGGCAGCTTGTGAGCTGTCCTAGATATATTCCAATCTACTTTTTGTGGGGAGGGGAGGAGGAGGAAGAAATGATGTGAACACATCTCTGTTTTCATTTCCAACATGCTGGGCTGAAGCCAGCAGAGCACTAGATTGAACAGAATGAGCTGTCATTGGAGCACTCCAATTTGACCTTCAAATTGCTCATAAATGAACTGAAGTTTTGTTTCATCTCTCTGAAAGCCATGCTGTTTAAATGGAGACATACTGGAAAAGGAACAGTGCTGCCAGAAATGGATTTAAAGTGCTGCACTAGAAGCTATGCTTGGAATGTAATTCCAGGAAGGTTAGCATCAGCACACTCAAAACCTTGTGAAAACATAGCACAATATAATTGTGTGTTATCTTAGTTCAGATGATTAATTGATGGTGCACACCTGGCTTTGACATATGTTCCAGATCTGGAAGAAGATAAACGAATTAGGTATCCGAGATAGCTGTCACACTCTGAAGTTTTAAATTACGCACTAGGGGGAAATTAATGTTAAGTATGCGTCCTAAAACTTAGCACTGAGAGAAATATTCCAATATTCCATATGAAGTAAAGTTCTCCACTGGATAGTTTATCTTCAACTGAATTGTTTTGTTATGTATTTTTAAATCAGGAAATGTTGTTATTAGCTCGCCTTCAAAAAGGAATATTTGAAAATGTGCCTCTAAAATTTGAGTGTACCTTTTTAAATATAATACCTGCATTCTTACAAATAATACACCCATAAATCAGTTGCCAGTGAAATTTCCTTCTATACATAAATTGTGTGTTTGGGCCTTCAAGTCAGCGTTGATTGCCCAGATTAGTCCTTGCAGTATTCTTGGCAAGATTTCCAGAAATGGTTTGCCATTGTGTCCTTCCTAGGGCTGAGAGGGAGGGACTGGCCCCACTGGCTCTGTGCCTTAAGGCTGGACTAGAACTTATGACTTTGAATGGGGTGCCTTAAGCACTACACCAAACTGGCTCTATAACCTAATTAGGACAATGCAAACCCAAATATTTATAAGAATTGCAACAAATTTATATAAAACTATTTATAAATCAGACACCCATTAAAAAAAATGCAACAGCTTCTATGACAATTTGATTGAGCTTCTTCTCAATCAAACATTTGGCCCATCTAGTTCAGTTTAGTGTGCTGACTCTATAAAACTTCAAATAGCTTCTATATCCAGAAAGCCTGGGAACTAAGCATTAAAGCTCCTGCAATATATTCCATCACAGAAAACGTGTTTTGCAAACATTGTGCATTGCTGGGCTGAATTAATATTTAAGAACGATTTAGCATCTACACTCCTAACAACAAAATAACAAAACTCTATTGCCAAATTATGTTTTATCTTATATGAAAATCAGATTCTTCAGTTGGTTGCCTCTAAAAACCACTAGGACAGTGCAAACCAAAGGTGCTTTTGTCAAGAGGCAACTGGACTTTCTTGTTTTCTTCTTTTGAAGATGTTTCACTTTTCATTCAAGAAGCTTCTTCAGCTCTGGCTGGATGGTGGGGAATGGAAGGATTTTTAATCCTTGCAGACAGCTGGTCATTTGCATCATTTTAGCAAGCCTTTAAGGCCACCTGGAGGTTTATCTGTGACATCAGGGTCACCTGAGTGATGCAAATGGGTGTGGAGCCTTCTTGGAACAGTTGAAAGTACTGTGTTGTAGACTGGCGATAGATGATAGCTGAAGAAGCTTCTTGGATGAGAAGCAA
The DNA here is from genome assembly GCA_009733165.1 of Naja naja. Lineage (NCBI taxonomy): Eukaryota > Metazoa > Chordata > Lepidosauria > Squamata > Elapidae > Naja > Naja naja. The sequence goes on along the minus strand of CM019151.1, from coordinate 63,994,192 downwards.
AATGTCTTCAAAGAAAAACCAGAAAGTCCAGTTGTTTCTTGAAAAAGCACCTTTGGGACAACTATGACCTGGATGACTGAGAATCTCCATAGACATTTAGGACAGTGCATCTTGAAAGCAGATCTTCTACCTTCCTGCTAACATTTGAAATAATGTAGAACAGAGGTGTCAAACTCGCAGCCCATGGGCCGGATGCATCACATGCTGGTTTAGCGAAGGGGGAAAAAGTCTTGCTACGTCACGTGATACTGCCATGACAATACAAGTTTGACACCCTTGATGAAGAATAATATAATTGAAAGGGATCTTGGAGGTGAACCAAGTCCAACTCTTGCCCAAGCAGGATACCCTATACCAGTGATGGCTAACCTTTTCGGCACCAAGTGCCCAAAATGCAACACACACACATGCCTGCACAGTCACCCTGCCCTGTGCGTGTGTGTGCACATCCCGTGTATGTGCATGTGACCTCTGTGCATGTGCTGCATCCCCATGTATGTATATGGGACCCTTGTGTGCGTGCTACACCCTCCACATGTGCACCCCCTCACACATGCATGGCAGAGACCTGAACACTAGCTGGCTGGTGGGAGGCGTGTGCATGCATGTGTGGCAGAGCTGAGCTGGGGTGATGTCTCACGTGCCCAGAGAGAGGGCTCTGCATGCCACCTCTGGCAGGAATGCCATAGCTCGCCATCACGGCCCTATACCATTCTATACAAATGGCTGTCATTACTCGCTTGCCTTGCAAAACACAAACATCGTTCACATTGACTCCACTAGCTCCAATAAATGTAGCTTCTTAGAATACGTTGCTTAATTAGAATTGTTGATGGAAGGAAATGAATTTGCTTGCTTGAAGGGTGTGATGACCCAGGGTGGGATACAAAACAAACACAGTCACAGAAAACCGGTGAAGCTCCTTTTATTCCTTCACTTTGCTTCCAAGCTCCGAATATCTTGGACGGAAGAAAAAAAACACTCCCACACAAACAGTTACACAAAGAAGGAAAAAAGAAAACACAAACCAGGCAAGATAAGGGCTGGACGATGTCCACAGATAACACACACTGGGAAGGATGCCAAACTTAAGGGTTTACTTAAGATTTCTCTCTTAAGTTCATCCTTCTCTTTGGAGGTCATGTGTAATCCATTAGGCTAGTTCTTGTAGACCTTCAGGTAGTTCTTGCAAAGGGAAGCATCTCTCACTTTCTCATTGGAATTTTGTGAAGAACCTTCTTAGAAATAGCTTAATTGTTTTATTTTTCTTGCTGTTCTTCCTTCTTCCTTTACAACTTAAACTAGATATCAGTTTGAGCCTCATAGGTTTCCTCTAATCATCTTTGTTGCTCTTCTCTGTACTCTAGAATCTGAACATTTTTTTTACATCATGGCAACCAAAACTGGATGCAAAATTTAGATTCCCTTGCACTTACTGAAGAAAAAAAGTCTGTGAAAAACTGAAATACCTGTACAGATTCCTAAATACCTCTTGGAGGGAAAGATCAATACAAATCATAAACCAAACAGTGTGCTCTGGTTGGTCTCTTTCCATAATTTTTTTTTAATTGACAGCACAATGTCCAAAACTTAAAAAAAAAAGTACAATAAAGCTGAGAGTTGCCATCCAATTCCATTCCATGGAGACTTTTAGTGCATATTTCAGATGCATTCTTGGGGAACAATACTATTTGATTGAAAATTGGATCTTGTTTTCTGAAACCACAAATTTGGTATAATCATCTTGTATAATCAGAGTTAAATTGCCTCTTTCTGTATTCCTGAATAGAATGGGAGGGTAACTTGAGTTAATTTTCATTTGAGATCTCAGTTGCAGAACTGTCTGATCTACTGTTTGATAAACTGAACATGCTTATTGTTCCTAGAAATATGGTAATTAGGACAAAACCAAACCTTGATTCTGTTTGTCTATATAGGCCTCTTGGCACTTTTCTCATGTTTAATAAATACTATTCTTCTTAGGGGTCCTCCTATTCATACAACAAACCCAAGATATACAAGTGTTAGCAAGTGAGAATTTGATCTTATTGCAGGGGTGTCGAACTGGATTTCTTTGAGGGCTGCCATCAGCATTGTAGTTCTCCACTGCAGGCCGCCCTGGGTGGGGTGGAGATGGAACATATGACTCCTGCAGGGTGTGAGGCGCCATGCATGCCCCTTGTGCCCAGGGGTGGGATGCAAATATTTTAACTATCGGTTCTGTGGGCGTAGCTAGGTGGGCATGGACAGGTGGTCATGTGACTGGGTGGGCATGGTGGGTTTTTTTTACCTCCTGGGACTCAGGGAAGACTCCTGGCGAAGCAGTACAACAGCGAGGGGGAAGAATCAGCTGTGCCGTGTGATTTAGATTAGCTAGAAAGCAAGAAATCCCACAATCTCCTGCTTTCTAGCTAATCTAAATCTCACAGCACAGCTGATCTTTGGAAAACAGCTGATCAGTGAGAGGAAAAAGGGAAATACCTTGATCTTTGAGTGAACCAGTTTGCTCCCAGCTGATCTTCGAAGCTACTGGTTCACCTGAACTGGGCCAAACTGGTAGAATCCCACCCCTGCTTGTGCCCCATTTTTGGCCTGGATGTCTTCCTGTAGCACTTTGGCTGGTAGGTTGCTGTAGGAGGCTGTCCACATGCCCCCCACACCATGTTTTCACTAGCAGAGACACCATGGGCCAGTCCTTTACTATTTCTAGGCCAGCCCCACAGGCCACATTTAAGGACCCCGTGGACCAGATCTGGCCCAGGGGCCTTTAGTTTGATACCCCTCTCTTATTGCATAAATTATATACAGTATATTACAAGTCAAAAAATACTCAAATCACCTCCTGGGTAATTCAGCTGGTAATCTGCATCCTTTTAGAGGGTCATTGAGGCCACTTGGAGGTTTATCTGCATCCTCAGGGTCACCTGAGTGGTGTTCCTGGTTCCTGTAGTCTGCATTTTTCCCTCTGGAAACCTATTCCTACTCCCACACCATTCCAAGGGTGTTCATCCCAAATTGTATAGCTAAAAGTCAGTAGAGTCCATTCCCCACTATCCTGTCAGAGCTGAAGAACCTTCTTGGATGAGAAGTGAAATGTCTTCAAAAGAAAAAAAAACAGGAAATTTACCTCCTGAAAATGCACCTTTGGGCTGGAAATGTAAACAGAAAGATGGAACCTTTTTTCATATGTGGTGACAGTGCCCCAAAGCCAGAAAATATTGGATGAAAGTACAAAGATGGCTACAGGACATCAAAACATCAAACATCAAATAGATTTTAAACCCGAACTATTCCTATTGGGAATAATTAAAGGGAAATTTAGCAAACAAATCCAATACATCATATTGCATATAATAACAACAGCAAAGGATAGTTTTTGCCAGGGGTGGGATCCGACAGGGTTAACTATCGGTTCGGTGATTTACGAGGTTCGGTGATTTATGATGTGCTTCCCTGCATGCTGTGCACATCTGTAAATTGTCATCAGCTTGGTGCCTGGACAGCTGAGCAGCACTGCATGCCGAGAAGGAGCCTTTGAAAAAGCCCTTTTTTCCTGCTTTTTAAACTGCAGATTTGCAGGAAATAAAGGTCAGGTAAGAGCCCGGGTGGGCAGGTGGGCAAAACTAGAATCGGTTCTATGTCTGCTGCTCTTCAGAGCTACCAGTTCTACAGAACCAGACAGAACTGGTAGAAACCCACCCCTGGTTTTTGTGCAGGGTTGGAAATTAGAAAACATACAATCTGAAGAGATGTTAATAAAAAAAATATTAGATTGTGCTGAGATGGACAAAATTACAACAGACCTAAAAGGCAAGGAGGAATCAGAATACTATGCGGTATGGGATAGATGGTATAAGTGGATAGAACATAGGAATAAGGATTAATGTATAGAAATAAATGTAAATATATGTAATATCGATGACACAATACTGTTAACAATGTAAATAGAGATGTGTAATTCTGAAAACAAATAAATAAATAAAGCACCTTTGAGACAACCATGACTTGGATGACTGAGAATCTCTACAGACTTTTTTGATATTCTACTGGTGAAACTCAAAAAATAAGAATATCATGCAAAAGTTCATTTATTTCAGTGATGCAACTTAAAAGGTGAAACTAATATATAAGATAGACTCATTACTTGCAAAGCAAGATAGTTCAAGCCGTGATTTGCCATAATTGTGATGATTATGGCTTACAGCTCATGAAAACCCCAAATCCACAACCTTGGCAGGTGCCAAGTCCTGTTGGAAAATGAAGTCAGCATCCCCATAAAGCTCATCTGTGGAAGGAAGCATGAAGTGCTCCAAAATCTCCTGGTAGACGGCTGCATTGACCCTGGACTTAACGAAGCACAGTGGACCAACACCAGCAAATGACATGGCTCCCCAAATCAACACAGACTGTGGAAACTTCACACTGGACTTCAAGCATCTTGCAGTGTGTGCCTCTCCATTCTTCCTCCAGACTCTGGGTCCTTGGTTTCCAAATGTGATGCAAAAGTTTCTCCCATCAGAAAAGAGGACTTTGGACCACTGAGCAACAGACCAGGTCTGTTTTTCTTTAGCCCAGGTAAAACGCTTCTGATGACATTTGAAGCCCATGCCCAGGATCCATCTGTGTGTGGTGGCTCTTGACTCCAACCTCAGTCTACTCCTTGTGAATATCCCCAACACTTTTGAATGGCCTTTTTCTGACAATCCTCTCCAGGCTGTGGTCATCCCTGCTGCTTGTGCACCTTTTTCTTCCACACTTTTCCCTTCCACATAACTTTCTATTAATGTGCTTTGATACAGCACTTTGGGAACATCCAACTTCTTTTGCAATTACCTTTTGAGGCTTTCCCTCCTTATGGAGGGTGTCAATGATGGTTTTCTGCACAAATGTCAGGTCAGCAGTCTTTCCCATGATTGTGATTCTTACTGAACCAGACTGAGAGACCATTTAAAGGCTCAGGAACCCTTTGCAGGTGTTATGGCTTAATTTGCTGATTAGAGTGGGACACTTTGAGCCTAGAATATTGCACCTTTTCACAATATACTAATTTTCTGAGATTGTGGATTTGGGGTTTTCATGAGCTGTACACCATAATCATCACAATTATGGCAAATCATGGCTTGAACTATCTTGCTTTGCATATAATGAGTCTATCTCATATATTAGTTTCACCTTTTAAGTTGCATTACTGAAATAAATGAACTTTTGCACGATATTCTAATTTTTCGAGTTTCACCTGTAGATTATTTTTGGTCAACTATCCCATTTTGCTTTGTTGTGAAGCTGGGTTTCATAATGATTACTGAGACAACATTAGCCATTTCATTGATGACATTGGTAGATCTGGGAGGGGTTAGACCAAACCATCCTGATCTCTTAGCAGCTTTGGATAGCATCAGCCATGGCATCCTTTGGGACTGTCTATAGGATTATTGTTGGAAAAATTATATTTTGGTATTTCTCCTCTTCTGATATTGGATTCAGTGGTAACAAAATGTGAGCGTACAAGTCAGGCACCAATCTTATATGGAGTGCCTCGATATTCAACATACTTTTTGCTCCTGTGTGACATCATTATGAGGCTATTGGTGAGCTGTCATTTTAGGTCCAATATCAGTTTACTGATAGTTATAACTCATGTTCTATTAACAGAATAACAGAGTTGGAAGGGATCTTGGTTGTCCAATCTCTCCTTAAAAACCTCCAGTGATGGAGCCCCCATATTTTCTGAAGGCAAGCCCTTTCACTGATTAATCGTTCTATTAGTTCTAGGTTATTTCTTTCTTTGATTAGTTTCCATCCATTGCTTCTTGTTCTGCCTTCAGGGGGCTTCAGAAAATAACTTGACTCCCTCTTCTTTGTGGCAGCTCCTTAGATATTAAAACACTGCTATCATGTTACCGCTTAGTCCTTCTTTTCATTAGACTAGACATACCCAGTTCCTGTAATTGTTTTTTGTATGTTTTAGCATCTGATCTCCTAATTTTCTTTGTTGCTATTCTCTGCACTCTCTCTCTCTCTCTCTCTCTCTCTCTCTCTCTCTCTCTCTCTCTCTATATATATATATATATATATATATATATATACACACACACACACACACGTGTGTGTGTGTGAGAGAGAGAAAGAGAGGGAGGGAGGGAGGGAGGAGAGAGAGAGAGAGAGAGAGAGAGAGAGAGAGAGAGAGAGAGAGAGAGAGAGAGAGAACTGGATGCAATATTCCAAGTAGGGTCTTACCAATGCATTATAAAATGATACTAACAATTCTAAAGAATTAGGCCCTGAATAGGACTACACTTTATAAATTTTATTATAATTAGGCTGTAGCATATTTTTTTTAATAATAATCAGATCCATGTGACACAATTAGTCAATATCTTTAAAGTTTATTCATAGATGGCATGGATCCTCTCTTGAATGTTTTCTATTCAATGAAGTATGTTAAGAAGGTACTGGAAGAATTTGCAAAGATGTCAGGATGATCAATTCACATTTGAAGTTATTTCTTCAAACCCCTCCTAAAATTCAAAGGAGGCATCTGGAGACTTAAAAATTCTAATAGCATATAAACCTTTAAAATGTTTAGGGGTCAATATTACCAAAATATTAAGAAATACATTTATAACCATACTGCAACATGGGGAAAAAAACTTAAACAAGAAAATGAAAAGCTGGCCTAAAAAGATACATCAATATTTTAGGATGAATTGCAGCTGTTACAATGTCCTTGCAAGACTCCTTTTTTTAAATTCCAATGCCTCCCAGTGGAAATTTTGAAACAGATATTAAGGCATTGAGAAGAGGGGGTGGGGAAAGAATTTGTTTTCATGGAGATATGGTGGTGGTAGGAAGAGATTGAAAGAGAATCTATAAAAAAATTATATAGACCTCTGTAGCAAGGAGGCTCTGGAATATATAACTTAAATATCTCTATCTATTAGCAAGCAGCACAGTTAGGACACATTATTTTATTCATCTTAACAAATCTATCTAAAAATGGATCAAAGAAAAACAATATCCAGCAAGATACTGTTATAAATCTAAATTAAAATAAAATTAATTGTGGTTTTACAAAACTGAAGCACTATGTTTGGAAAAAATTGCATGCAGTCTTGATGAAGAACACTTTTCCTGCAGCACTTTTCAATAGCATACATATATCAGGATGATCATTATGGTCTGGCTCAAATAAAATTTGAAGAGGTTTTAACCTTTATAAGACAAAAGATTTCTACTGCAAATGGAAGCTGTAAAAATAACATCAGTGGCAATAACAACAAGAAGAGATCAAGAAATGATTAGGTGATTATTTGCCATAGTTTTTTGGTATCAACTTGAATCTTGTTAGGTCATAAAGATGTTATAGTTTCAACCATTTTCCCCTATACCAGTTTCTAGAATTTAATACTCAGCTATTGGAAACAATCAAAAGCGATAATGTCAAACATTTATAGAATAGTATTGTAGTTAGAAAAAGAGATTTACTTTTTGACTTAAAGAGAATGTTGGCTCTGATGAATTCAACGTCTATGTGAATCCAACTCAACTTCCAATCTCTCTTCCATTGACACTGTTCTGTCCTCACTGCACGTTAGTCTGTGACATGCAGATAAACCCACCTATCATCCAATAAAACAGACCATGTTTGTAGATCTGAATGCTTTATTGAAAGAACAGGATATGGTGAAACTGGGGAAAATAGGGACACATACAATGAGAACCAAATACAAGATAGGCAGTTGAGTTACTGCTGAACATAACAATTAATAAATAGAAGCAATTTAAATCTCACCAGCGATGTGTGTGGTGTGGGTTTGTCCTTGGATGACCATATGCCACTGATTAAGGTGGATTCTTCTTTGTGCTTCTGCCTTCTCCAAATGCTAAAGGAAATGAAGTCTGGTTTCCCAGCATGCACTTGGTTTGAGAGTGCGGGCTCATGGGTAAAATGGGTTGGGTCAGCTTCAAACAATTTACTCGATATTTTGTCCCTCTGGTCACTAGATGGGGCTAGAGAGCAACAACAGTAAATAAAGGTTATATGTTGGGGCATGATAGACACCTATACCCTTCAGGATTCCTCTTTTAATACTCTGAAGGATGGGTGTGGTCAGTGAACACAACTCATGGAGGACATGAAACCACAACAGAAGAAAACTCACATCATCAGCTCTGAGTCTTACCTTCTGCATAAAGTCTTTCTTCATCCACGATTGCAATCCTCTGAATTTTTGTGCCATGGAATGAATCTAAATCTAAACTCAGAAACTTAAGAAACATCTCATTTTCTTCACTAGATGCCTTCAGTTTGAACAGTCCTGTGTCATGGTCTAAATGGGGAAAAATATTGTCCACTGCTGGTAGTTACAAAATTATCTTCTCTGTCCTATGGGAAAACAACATGCAAACCTGTCATGCCCCTGTCGGAGTCTGAATCTGAGGAGGAAGATGAACAGCTGACAGGGAATGGGAGTGGCTCCATTGCTATGGAGGAAACTGGGAAAGGGCAAAGTCCAGCTGGGCAGAGCAGGGAAGATATAGAACAAGGGAAAGGGAGTTCAGAGGAAGATCCAGGCCCACCCCCTCTTCATCCTAGGGCACGCAGGGAGGAATGAAGAAGAGGGCAATGTGGGCTGTGTGGATTACGGGGGGAGGAAAGGGCCCTGATTTCCTTCATTAACCACACCTGGGAATGAGAGTTTAAAAGAGATGCAAGTTGAGTGCAGCTTCTGCTGGGAACAAACGTGAGTTTATCTTGTGATGACTTTGGTTATCTGCATTCCTGGCATCCTCCCAACCATATTGAATTACTGCCATTCCTTCATGTCTGGAATTCCTTCTCCTGCCCTGCCAGATTAATTACCTCATCTTGCCTTGATTGGACTTATAGTTACAGTTTTTGTTGACCACGTTTTGGACTAGATTCTCTGCAGCCAAAGGCTGTTCCTGGGAGAGTTTTTCTCCAGCCCAGAAGGTAACCAGGACACTCGGGGCAAAGTTGGAGCTAATAAAGGGACTCCTACTGATTATCTGACTATGTTGCCTTTGTGCCACCCCCCTTTGGGTCATCACAAGACCCTTTATTTTTGAGGAGGAAAAGAATCATAAGGGGAAAAAAAGAATAGGCTCATTTCATTCAGAAATGGAATTAGTTCTATGTGACGGTCTATTTCTTTTTAGCAAATAAAATTGTTATTTGATGAAATATTAGTTATATGTTAGAGACATTTATGAGCTTACAGAATATTGTGGTTTTGTTGAGAAAATGGAAGACTATCTTAGAGGTAGAGGATTAAAGGTAATTTGGTTTGTCTTAGAGGATTCAGCCCACAGAAGACCTAAGTCTTCGTAAAGCTATCAAAATGGTAAGGTAACCCAAGCTAATAAAAGTGCAGATCGCAGAACAGAGGCAACCTGAAAAAAATAACCTGTCTCCACAAAATACTTACTGTGGAAGGTACAGCCTTTTGCCAAGACAGATTTCACTTCTGCAGCTAAGTAAGAAACCCAGTAAAAAGCCCAAAGATTTCAAGATCATGCAGCTTGGGAAGAAAAAGCAGAAACTTCTGTGCACGCTATAAAAATCCAGCATATTAGGAGGATTGTGAAGCTTGGGTGCAAAAAAAAATGTTTAAAAACAGATCTTTTTGCTATTGCATGTCACACACACAACTGTTAAATCCACAAGTGAGGGGTGGGGTTTTCCTTATCCTCCATTTTTAGCAAACCCTGAACCTATATGGAAAACCAGTTTGGCAGTGAATGACATTGTTATAACAGTCCATAGATTATAATACAAAGCCACTGTTATTTTTGTTGGAGCCTCTGCTAACTTCCAGATTCTTTCTAAGGGGTTTATTAGACCACCAGGCTATTTAAAACATCTACAAATTATAAAGAATATCACTATGAAACTGCTGTGTATATGATTAAAGGCTATGGACTGAGTAATCTTCTTAGACATCAAGGAGCAACTTAAGTAGACTGGTTAACTGATCCCATAAGAATACTCTCACTATATTTGCCAGATTGGAAAGGATATAAGAGTTTGCAGTAATTAAGGGGATCAAAGCAATTATACTATGGTGTATGCTGAATGTCCCAAGAACAAAGGAAAAAAATGGAAATCTGTATTTGCATAAATCTTAATAAGCTTAATGAAACTAATGAATTAAACTGATAGGTGACAGATAGATGATAGATAGATAGATAGATAGATAGATAGATAGATAGATAGATAGATAGATAAATAGATAGATAGATGATAGACACATAAATACATAGATAGACACACAGACAGATGATAGATAGACAAATAGAAGATAGATTTAAATAGAAACAGAGAAGATAGGGATGGTAGGTAGGTAGGTAGATAGATAGATATAAATAGAGAGACAGACACATAAATAGACACATAGATAGACACATAGACAGAAGATAGACAAATATCATCTGAGCCTTGGTGATGCAGGCTGTTAAATGCCTAGCACTTAAGTTCCAGCTGCCTGCAATTAGTGCAGGCTCGAATCCCACCAGGCTGAAGGTTGACTCAGCCTTCCATCCTCTTGGGGTAGGTAAATTGAGGACCAAAGATTGTTGGGGGCAATAAGCTGACTTTGTAAAAATGCCGCTTAGTAATAAGCAGGCATATACAATGGAATGAAGGCTATTGCTGAGCGCATTGGGTTGTATCTCAAAAATTGTAAGCCTCCCTGAGTCTTCGGAGAAGGGCGGCATATAAATGTAATTTAAAAAAAAAAGATGATAGATTTAAATAGAAATAGAGAGAACATAGAGATGATAGATAGATGGATAGATAGATAGATAGATAGATAGATAGATAGATAGATAGACAGATGATAAGACACATAAATACATAGATAGACACATAGACAGATGATAGACAAATATCATCTGAGCCTTGGTGATGCAGGCTGTTAAATGCCTAGCACTTAAGTTCCAGCTGCCTGCAATTAGTGCAGGCTCGAATCCCACCAGGCTGAAGGTTGACTCAGCCTTCCATCCTCTTGGGGTAGGTAAATTGAGGACCCAAGATTGTTGGGGGCAATAAGCTGACTTTGTAAAAATGCCGCTTAGTAATAAGCAGGCATATACAATGGAATGAAGGCTATTGCTGAGCGCATTGGGTTGTATCTCAAAAATTGTAAGCCTCCCTGAGTCTTCGGAGAAGGGCGGCATATAAATGTAATTAAAAAAAAAAGATGATAGATTTAAATAGAAATAGAGAGAACATAGAGATGATAGATAGATGGATAGATAGATAGATAGATAGATAGATAGATAGATAGATAGATAGATAGACAGACAGATGATAAGACACATAAATACATAGATAGACACATAGACAGATGATAGACAAATAGAAGATAGATTTAAATAGAAATAGAGAAAATAGGGATGGTAGGTAGGTAGATATAAATAGAGAGACAGACACATAAATAGACACATCGATAGACACATAGACAGATGATAGACAAATAGATGATAGATTTAAATAGAAATAGAAGATATAGATGATAGACAGATGATAGATAGATAGATAGATAGATAGATAGATAGATAGATAGATAGATAGATAGAATATGGAGTAGCGAGAAAGAGAGAGGGAGAAATGAGGAGAGGGAGAGGGAGAGAGAGAAAGAGAGATTCTAGTGCAGGAAGATTTACTTCCAAGACTGGATTTAAATTCATTCCACATGGTTTAAGTAGCTTTTGACAAATGCTTCTAGTGGACGACTGAGGCCAACTTATCTCATTCAAAATAGCTGTGGATGTATTTTCAGTCTTCTTAGGGCAAACGAGTGCACAATAGTTTATAAAGGTATGCTAACATCCTGTGACGATACCTTGAACACCATCAAACAGCAACATCTGCTTATCCCAGGTCCTTAGGAAGAACTCGATATGTGGAGGAGAATGCCAAATTCAATCTAAACATTTGGCTGACTGTGGGACCAACAATTAAGAATTTTATTAAATTTGCATCTTGCACATTTTGCCCTTGGGATAATAAAGAGACTTTTCACTCTAAAGTCTGCATGCTTTTCAACTCTCTGGAAAGGAAATGTTTGGATATTGCTAAGATTTCATGTTCTCTGCCTTAATAAATTGCTCAGGAAAATAATACCTTTGGAAGGAAGGCACGCATTAAACAATGTAAATTTGATGAAGTTCTAAACCAAAAAAGGCATGACAGACTGACAGACAGAAACATCAGACAGAAATATATCCCAGGTATTACAGGCTTGTCCATCAATCATGGCATTCTATGTGATGAAAAAATTGCAAATGACCATATATGTTGATTGCACACTTGATAGAAGGCAACTATTGATAAAATCTTTTAACATTGCAAGGACTAGATTTAGCCTGATCTACCTATCTATCCTTCACCAGCAACCACAGTTCTGATCTCAAAACTGTGGTTGATGTGGTTGTTGCTTTGCACAACCATCACTTCTCCTGGAGGAGGAGGAGGAGCAGGAGGGGGAGGGGGAGGAGGGGGAGGAGAGGAGGAGGAAGAGGAGGAGGACCTGTATACTTTAAGCTCTTTTATGTCAACTATCAGAACTTCCTCTATAAATGACATCTATTGTCTATGTCAAACCTTGGCAGTTTGCAGCCCCTAAGGCCAAATCAATCCCTTTACTAACTTCACCAGTCTACATAAATTATTTTTATTTTTGAAGACAATTGCTATTTTTTTTTACTTTCCAGTTTATGTATCTGCATGCATGTGGTCCTACTGGTTCGACCCTCCACAACAGTCCCAGTTTCTCATGTAATTTTTGGGGGGAATTAATTGCCCACACCTGGACTGTATGCTATCACTCACTAGTATGGATCACCTACAGGGATTTTTAAACATAATTCTACATTCAATTTTTTTCCCAACCTGGAACGATGAATTCAAAAGGCATCCACAGTAGAGATAACTACATTCTGGACTCTGTACGATGGCAAAGAGATCTCTTCTATCTTGTGTTAATTTTTAAATCACCTTGCATGGTTCCAATTGTGCTAGAAACTTTTCAAGTTAGAAACTTCTCTGTTGTTTCCTGAAAGAATAACAAGGCACGGACTAGTTTGAAAAGTGCAGGGAAAGAAATCTGTATTCATCTGTTAAGAAAGAAAATGTCCCCTGGCAATTTCAGTTTGTCCTGTACCTTTGGCGTGGCTTCTTCACAGCTGATTAACAAAAATCTGGAAGTAGTATTTGAAACAGCACACATGTCTGATGCCCACTCTCTTGGGGTTCTGGAAGCTCCTGAAGATTTGGAACTTGATTGTGCCATAGGAACCCTACCATGCTTTTAATTGCTTCAATTGTTTATTTTTTTTTAAAGTCCAGGTTGTTATGTTTTGTTCTTAACTTTTTAACTGTTTCATTATATTGTCTGATGACGCAAGTCAGCAAGTTATTTTTGAAGTAAATGAGAAAGAAAGAGAGAGAGAGAGAGAGGGAGGGAGAGAGAAAGAAAGGAGGAGGAAGAAGAAGGGGAAGGAGGTGGGGAAAGAACAGGAGGAGGGGAAGGGAGAGAAAGAGAAGGAAGAGGAGGAGGAAGCAAAATTTGAATTAGTGAGGTGAGTTTAGCAGAAGAAGTGAAATTTATAGATACATTTGGATTCTCATTTCTGAGGAGGAGTTGGAGGAGGAGGAGGAGGAGGAGGAGGAAGAGGAAGAGGAGGAAGAGGAGGATCTCACATATTATTGGCTCCATCTTTTATATCTGTTTTTTATTACCAACCGTGCAAAAATAATTTCCACCTGCTTCTTTTAAGTAAAAACTGATTCTCATTTAGATTAACCACACTGCTGTTTAATGCTCTAATCCTTCCTAAAAACAGAAACAAAGGTTTCATTAAGCATCTGTGCTGCAGCCAAGCTTTCTTAATATCCTTTTTTTATTTGAATCCTTAGTGTATGTACCACATTTTGGCTGCCATCCAAGCAGCTACATAACCCCAATAACTTATTAATATCCTGCGACTTATTCTAAGACCAAGACAAAAACAAAGATACGGATGTTCTGAACCACATAATGCATTATTTTATCCTGTATAGCTAACCTTTATCGAGAATAAGTTCCATTTTATATTCCCCATGGAATGGAATGGAATGGAATGGAGGAATGGAGTGAAGAATGGAAAGAAGAATGAAATGGAAGAGAACAGAAGAACAGAACAGAATAATGGAATGAAGAATGGAATGGAATGGGAGAATGGAATGAAGAATGGAAAGAAAAATGGAATGGAACAGAACAGAACAGAATAATGGAATGAAGAATGGAAAGAAGAATGGAACAGAACAGAATAATGGAATGAAGAATTAATGGAATGAAATGGAATGGAATGGGATGGGATAATGGAATGAAAAATGGAAAGAAGAATGGAATAGAGCAGAATAATGGAATGAAGAATTAATGGAATGAAATGGAATAGAATGGGGTAATGAAATGAAAAATGGAAAGAAGAATGGAACAGAACAGAACAGAATAATTGGAATGAAGAATGGAATGGAATGAAGAATGGAATGGAATGGAACAGAAGAACAGAACAGAATAAGAGTATGAAGAATGGAATGGAAGAATGGAATGAATAATGGAAAGAAGAATGGAATGGAACAGAACAGAACAGAACAATGGAATGAAGAATGGAATGAAGAATTAATGGAATGGAATGGGGTGGCATGGCATGGGATGGGATAGGATAATGGCATGAAAAGTGGAAAGAAGAATGGAACAGAACAGAACAGAAGAATGGAATGAAGAATGGAATGGAATGGGGTGGGATGGGGTGGAATGGGATAGGATAGGATAGGATAATGGAATGAAGAATGGAAAGAAAAATGGAATGGAATGGAACAGAGCAGAACAGAACAGAAGAGTTTATCTGGCCAAGTGTGATTAGACACACAAGAAATTTGTCACCTGTGCAGAAGCTCTCAGTGTACAGACAAAACAACAGAATAATTAAAATCATAACACGTTACCAATAAGAGCGGGTAGTAGAGAAGATGAGAAGTGTAATAGTAATACAGCCCTACTGTATACTTAGAAAACAATATTGTGTGAATTGGGTGTTCAGCAGAGGGATGGCATGACGGGGAAAAAGTTGTCTTTGTGTCTAGGTTTTTTGGCATGCCATGTGGCATCCTGAGGGAAGGAGATGAAACAGTTTATGTCCAGGATGTGAGGGGCCTGCAGATATTTTCTCAGTCCTCCTTCTGATCCTTGGAATATACAGGTCTTCTAAGGAAGGAAGGCTGGTTGCAATTATTTTTTTCCACCTGCAGTCCTAACTATTTATTGGAGTTTTTCTCTGTCTTGTTTGGTTGCTGTCCCAAACCAGAGAGTTATAGTAGTGGGTATCTCTCTGTGTGTGCACACACTCATGCCTCCATGTGGATTTTGTTTCTATCTAACCTTATACAGGGGTACCTGTGGAAAACTATGCCATCAACTTAACAGCAAAAACTCTAGCTACCCATAACAATGGTTTTTGTAAATGTGCCTTACATATTGGAGTGCAAAAGATTGCTTTCAATGGATGAAGTGTAAAAGGATCCGATCTAATTCAAGCTGATCCTTTTGCCCTTTACTTTTCAGCTTGCTCCAACTGCATATTATAGATGATATGTGCATTGGTGGTTTTCAGTGTTAAAGGCTTTCAGTTCCTTATCACTTTGGGAAAGTTACTTTGGGAACATCAAAGTTCTTATCTGCAGTTACACTTCTGATGGGCTTTTTAATGACATAATGAGCCTTAACCCTAAAGTTGCAGGAACTGGGTATGTCTAGTTTAATGAAAAGAAAGACTAGAGGTGACATAACAGATAACAGATAATCATAGTTGGAAGGGACCTTGAAGGTCATCTAGTCCAACCCCCTGCCCAAGCAGGAGACCTTACACCATTTCTGACAGATGGGAGTCCAATCTCTTCTTGAAAGTCTCAAGTGATGGCACTCCCATGACATGATAGCAGTGTTCCAATATCTAAGGGGCTGCCACCAAGAAGAAGGGGTCAACTTATTCTCCAAAGCACCTGAAGGCAGGACTAGAAACAATGTATGGAAACAAATCAAGGAGAGAGGCAACCTAGAACTAAGAAGGTTCCTGACAGTTAGAACAACTAATCAGTGTAACAACTTGCCTCCAGAAGTTGTAGGTGTTCCAACACAGAAGGTTTTTAAGAAAAGATTGGACAAACATTTGAAATGGTACAGGATTTCCTGCCTGAGCAGAGCATCTGACTTCTCTCTCTCTCTCTCTCTCCTCTCCTCTCCTCTCCTCTCCTCTCCTCTCCTCTCCTCTCATGTTGAAAAACTCTTGATCATGTCCTCTTCCTTAGATTAGACATACCTAGTTCCTGCTATCATGGTTGTATGGTTTAGCTTCCAGGCTTTTATCATAAAGTAAAATTTACTTTAATGCTATGCTATCAAAGATGGTAGCTGCTGAATGTTGTCATGTTGCCAAATATGTTGCAGCATATTTTCCCCCACAAATTTGTCATTCTGGCCCAGCACCATCACATAAGATAAAAAAAACCTTTATTCATATGTAAAAATATTCTACTCAATGGAGATTTTTAAACATCAGCCTGGAAAAAGGATATCCAGAAGCAGCTACATTTTATCCCTGTTTTGTTTTCCAGTTCTGGATTTGAGCTCCTCCTCCTCCTCTCCCTTCCTTCCTTCCTTCCTTCCTTCCTTCCTTCCTTCCTTCCTTCCTTCCTTCCTTCCTTCCTTCCTTCCTTCCTTCCTTCCCATTCCCCATCTCATTCTCCTTCTTTGACAACATGGAGCTTTCTCTTCAATAAATTAATATTCGGCCAACATTATGCCACAGGTAACCTTTTCCATCGCATGAATATGCTGATTAATTCACAAACCCTAGATCTTGAACTCTCCTTCTGAACATCGAGAGCTTTTATTGCAAGCCAACCCTTCACAACTCAGTCCAGGGAGAATAGCTTTGACTTTCAGATGTTCACATGGTATTTTAGCTACTATTCAAACTCGGGCTGCATATTACGTAGCCCATCTGTTTCTAATTACTTTGATTGTTTTCTATGGGCTTTGTTTATGCTTGGAATCTCTTAGCACCCCAGCCCCCTCATCCCCAATTAACTGTTGTTTAGATTTGGAAGGCTTGACTTATTTCATGAAAGCAACAGATTTTGGAAGGAAACAAATAAACACACATTGTGCCCTTAAGTCCTTTGTACTATTTCTGTAGCTTTGCTATCATGACGATTGATTAAAATCTATCAATCATTCAAGATCAGTTTCTAGCCATTCACCATGAAATCCTTCTCAATCTTTTGGCTAAGATCAAACATAGTGTGCATGAGTATCCATAAAATATAAGAGTACAACTTCCCTGTAGAACTGAGATCATCTGAATCAGAGGTGGTATTCAGCAGTTCGGACCAGTTCCTGGAGAACCGATAGTGGAAATTTTGAGTAGTTCAGAGAACTGGCAAATACCACCTCTGACTGGCCCCTCTAATCCCATCTATTCTCTGCCTCCCGAGTCCCAGCTGATTGGCTGGGTCTTCTTTGGTTGCCTTGCACAGGAGAATGGAGCTGGAAAACAGGTTAGTGGGATGGGGAGGAAATGGGGATTTTACAGGAACCTTCCCCTGCCACGCCCACCAAGCCACACCACACCCACCAAGCAACACCACAGAACTGGTAGTAAAACATTTTGAATCCCACCACTGATCTGAATCAAGCAAAGCTACATTTTGTAACTATGTAGGTGGGGGGTGTCAATAAATGGGAGATGTATCAAAGAGGCAGAAATCTTAAATACTGTATATAAGATCCTCATATTTATGGGATAATGCCACTCTTCAAGGATTTGCATAAAGCAGAAGTAACAGCCTTTTAAGATCTCTCTGACAATAATCATTATCATTCTGGATTAATGCAGTCTAGGAAACTGCAACCTCTGACTTCACAATGCAGCCTTGCACAGCTAATATTTAAGATTGATAAAAGCATCTGTTGATGTTAAGTATAAGCAGTGTATCCTACATGTAGAATCACAGTCACGATACATCAGAAGTTAGATGGGTACTGGGAACAGTTTTCCCTTCCACCCCATATCTATTCCCTTCTTCATCAGAAAATGCTTGGAAATGATTTGGAGAGTAAAGAATGCAGTCACACAGCTGATAACTCAGAAATAATCATATTTTATTGACCCTGAAGCAACACCATCACTTATTTGCTTCCTAAGATGTTTTCCTTTTAGTCATTAATGATTTGGGATGAAATCGAAACTCTAATCAGAACAGCAAGATGAAGCAAGATAAAGTGAGAACAATCAACCAATGGAACAGCTTGCCCTTGGAAGTTGTGGGAGCATCATCCTTAAGACATTCAAGAAGAGATTGGACTGCCAGTTGTCAGAAATGGTGTAGGGTCTCTTGCTTGGGCGGGGAGTTGGACTAGATGACCTATAAGGTCCCTTCCAACTCTGATTAACTGTTATCTGTTAAGCGCATATCTATCTATCTATCTATCTATCTATCTATCTATCTATCTATCTATCCACCTACCTATCTATTTACCTAGCTAGCTAGCTAGCTAGCTAGCTAAAGAGCTAGCAAGCTACCGACGTCTGTCTGTCTGTCTATCTATCTATCTATCTATCTATCTATCTATCTATCTATCTATTTTTTTTCTATTATTTATCATCTATTCTATCTTGGTATCCTACATATCTCTTGGACTTTAATCCTATAGTTTCCTAGCTAATAAGACTTTGCATCTGGTGGTTTGAAAATGATGATGATTAAGTCCAACACAGGATGGACAAGTCAACTAACTACATATACTTTCCCTCCATATTTCATACCTTTAAAGGTACACTGATTTACAATGTAGAAAGTCAGCACCCCCCGCCCCAGAAAAAATGAATATTTTGAGAGATGTTAAAAAGGCAAAATATTATATTTTCCTAAATGAGAAATGGAGAGATGTTTTTTAGAGGCCCCAGTCTCCGTGGTCCCCAAGCAGAAACTGAGGAGGCCAGCTTTTAGAAATGCAGATTTGGTAATCCATTCAAGACAGGATATTTTGAAACAAAGGCAGAATGGTAGGATTAGAAGCAGCCCCTCAGCCAAGATCCAACACAGGACGAAAGCCATTAAGCCACAATAGGAACTGTCCAACACCCTTTCAGAACACAAGCCCCTTCATTGTACCACCCCCAGAAGAGTCCAAACTTCAAGCAAGTTAGCTCAGGTGAAACCTAGGATTTGCATTTCCTCTTTTGCCTATAGAGCCAGCAATGATCCCTACATGACCCCTTCATGATTCCTTATGAATCTGACAACAGCCAATAGAATATTAAAGGACGTGTTCATGCAGAAGAACAGGAAGCACAAATACAAAGTCCAAAGAAGGTATACAAACTCACCCACTCTCAACTACATTTTGTCAGCTGCGCAGAACTCATGTGGTCCTCTTTTCATCAATAAATTGACCTTCTTTCCGATCAGCCTCCAGCCTTCATTATATTTCCAGGCTTCCTCCTAGCTTGGAACTGAACCAGATAGATATTTCTTCCAATAACCAATTGCAGTTTGTCTAGATTTAAAAGCAAACACAAAACAAAGCAGCTGGAATATAGCTTCTTATCTAAAGCCCAGACATTGTACCAGGAAGGTTGTTGGAGGAGAGAAGGAATCCAGCTATGAAATTTGATACAGATATTTCAAAAATAATCTTCGACACAGCCAACCAAGTATTGTTGAAGAGTTCAAAGAGAAGAGGGGAAAAAAGACAAAGCTGAAGTCCATACAGAATTTATTAACACATCATCTTCGAGGATTAATAGAATGTCACATTGTCTAGCAATTAAACTCCAATATACTGCATACATTTTCATGACAGCTAAAAGGACGGTACTTTTGCTTGAAACACATTTATCAAGAGGAGGACTTACTCGTGACAAGGTATAGTTGCTTTCTAAGGGTGGGGTGAGGAGAGTCTAAGTAGGCCACAAATTTAGAAATCTGTCTCTTTAATAATATAATTTGGTCCCAGTGGGGCTACATGTTGTCTTTCAGAAAGGCAGGTGGTTTGGCTAGAGAAGAAAAATGCTGATGAAGAAATATGCTGACCCATTTATTCCTTCCTGAAAGACTGCTGCACCAGCTGGCTTAGCAGGTAGTTATTGTCTAAATAAGTCTCAGTATTACTTTCCTACCTTATTCAGTCATGCTCTTCTGTGGAAATGAAGATGTAAATACTATCATGCTCATCACAAATTCTCTTCCTGTGGATAAATCCTGATTTTGATTTAATTTTTTTTCTTCATCTTAAAGTTCATGTGATTTTGATTTCCTTCCTTCCTTCCTACCTACCTTTCTCCCTCCTTTCCTTTCTTTTCCTTTCCTTCCATTTCCCTTATCTACCCTAATTTTATTTATTTCTCTAAAGATTTGTATGCTGCCAGATATCCCACATGTGGCTGGACTTGACTAACAATGATTTATTTTGTGGATTATATAAGAAAATAAGTAGGTTTTTGGTTATTTTGGGTACGTGTGTCTATCTGTCTCTGTGTGTGCTGTTGTTATTGTTGTTGTTCTCATTATGCCTGACCTTCTATTTTCTGAAGGAAGTCATCTCCATCTGGTTTGACATTCCTCTCTTCATCTTTTTAAACCTTGCAAATATGGCTTGTGAACAAATGCAATTTACACAATTTTGAGTTTATTAATCATAATCACATAGAAAGCAAAGGATATACTTCAATTTCCTCTTTCAAAATCAATAGGATTTAAAAAGATAATTAAAACTGATGGGAACATGGGTAATTAGGGAGACAAATATAAATTGCCATGTTAATGCAGACAATCAGGAGTGTTCATCACATGTTAGAAATGCATATGGTATAGAAGTAGATGAATTGTTGTGTATTTTCCCCTTTTTAAGTTAGTTTTAATTAGCAAACTTTTTTTACAAAGTAAAAATAGAAATTTAAAGGAAAAAAGGAAAAAAAAGGAAAAGAAAAAAGACAAGGAATGAGATAAAAAAGCTATAAAAAGTGACTTCTGAACTCTTAACAGCAGTTATGAATACCTGTGTAGTTTATGCTCACTCTCTAGTATTACATTATTCACTTTTTTTCATTTCCGTGTACCCAAATGTATTTTTTTTATCTAAACATCAGTTTTGAAGTTTGTTCATAAGAAAACATGTCAATAGATATTAGAAGAGTGATAAAGATTTGGGGTGAGGTGATAGTGATAGAGTACCAGGGAATATTAATATGGATATTCTCTGAAGTGAAAGAAATAATAATATTCTTTTACCTTGTATAGTAAGGCTCTTAATATTAAGTTTGGCTTCTGATTTTATGATTCAGAAGATAGCTTGCTTTGTCTTAAATTGATTTGGTGGCCATCCCCTCTTCTGCCTTAACTGTCATTCTGAATCTCATTTTAAGAATTCCTGCCATCCAATCTTTTTTTTTAAATATAATTTTATGGAAACTTTTTTTAAAAACAAAGTTGAAAACTAAATCCAAATTAAAATAAAGTAAGGAAGAAAAAAATAAAAAAGGAATAAAGCAAAAAGAAAGCAAAACAAGGGTTTAATCCACATTATTAAATATATTGAACTTGATTATATTTTCTGGAGCAATATGCATATTAGGATATAATTATTTTTTATATTATTTCTGGAGGAAAAATAATGGACTGAAGAATGCTCCATGAAAAACAGAAATGCAGATTGTGGCAGAGGAAAAAAAAAAGGCAAGTAAAGGCAGAAGTTCTCCTTGCACATACGTGCAAGTCATTTCTGGCTCTAGGGGGCAGTGCTCATCTCCATTACAAAGCCAAATAGTGAGCACTGTCCAAAGACATCTCTGTGGTAATGTGGCCGGCGTGACTAAATGCCAAAGGCACACGGAATGCTTCCCACCAAAGTGGTCTCTATTTTTCTACTTGCATTTTTACATGCTTTCAAACTGCTAGGTTGGCAGATGGGAGCTCACTCCATTATGTGGCACTAGGGATTCAAACCACTGAACTGCCAACCTTTCCGATCAACAAGCTGAACGTCTTAGCCACTGAACTAATGCGTCCCATTTGGCAAGTAGACCAGCTCTTCAAACCTCTTTGGACAAGGAGAGGGCCTGAGATCACCCACAAGTGCTCCAGAGAGCTGGTGCAAATAGAAGTCCCTGATAAGTTTAGAGTCTAAGACATGACAGAATAACCAACTTGCTCAAACAACAATTGAGACCTTAGAAAAGATAGTAAGTCTAACTTTCAAAAAATTGCTTGTTAACATCTTTTCAACATCTAGAAACATTTGTATTGACAGGTTTGACAACACTGGGTAAGTTTCCCTTCAATCTTTAAAGAAAGAAAAACTTCAAGTTTAAGAACTAATTAAAAAAATACAGCAAAAATTTGATTAAAGGTTTAAATTGGAAAGCTACAAATGAATTAAGTCCATTTCTCATCCATTTCCTGAAAATGCTTTAGTTCTGAATTTATTTTTAAAAAGTATAATAAGATAATATTTTTAAAATTGAACATTATAGGAATATAGTTACAATTAAAGGAGAACAGACAAATTCAGTGTACAATTTTATAGAATGGAACAAAATATTCTAACATTAGACGCATTGAAGGATATTATTGAAAATGCAAAAGTTAAATCAGAAGTAAATATTAATATGTTAACAGAAATGTACTTCAGTGGAGAGATTAGGTCTAAAATGTTTTGTAAGAGGAAATGTTTTACATTACAAGACTGAGACTGAATTGAAAATGAATTTACAAAGGATAGGCTATAAGAATAGCATTGGACATACAAACTGGCTGTTTTGACTATTAAAAGGTATACACACAATAAACCAATAGAGTAACCTGGATCATTTTCTTTAAATTTACAAAAGAGGCTTATTAATCTTTTGAAGAACCTCATGAGAAGAGACAAAGAAAAAAAGAAAAGAAATCAATTTCTACAACAGTATTTAAATGGAATAAAGTTTAAGATTGTGATAAGCAAAAGGAAGGTATATAAAGTTGGTTTATTTGATCAATGGTAACATAGATATGTTGTGATTTCTTGTAACCCTTAATAAGCTTTTGATGAGACCAGATCTGATATGATTATGGTTTATGGATTCATTTATGGATAAGAAATTGGATATAGGAAATAGAAATGACTTGTTGCATTTTAAGATAGTGTGATACTAACATTGTTAATATTTGTTGTATTAAAGGTTGAAAATTGCTTACGTAAATGTATAAGTAAGGCTGGAATTCTTAAAACATGATTCAGAATGAGAGTTAAGGCAGAATAGGGGGTGGCTTCCAAATCAATTCAATACAATGGAAGCTATCTTCTGAATCACAAAATCAGAAGCCAAACTTAATATTGTGAACCTTTCTATATAAGGTAAAAGAATATTACTATTTCTTTCACCATAAATATATATAAATGTGTATGTGTCTATATGTATGCATGTTCTGTCCCACCTTCACTTCCCCAGAAGCTAAGGTACGTTAGCCAACACAGAAAAGACACACTGGCCTGTTTCGTTACCTTCCCTTCCCTTGAAGGCAAGGAGCGTTAGCTCACGCAGAGGAGTCACGCTGGCCTCTCGCCAAAATCCCCGTTATCTCTCCGACAAGAGCTTTGGCAGTCACCCAAGTTCTCAATGCCAAATCCAAGAAGCAATGTAGTAATTCCCAGAGAATTGCTTTCCTTTCAGAGTCCAAAAATCAAGCACACAGACGGAAGCTTCCGATGCAGATGACACTTTGTCACGAACAGAGTCTGCAGCGTAGGCACACCCACTTTTATACCTGGTGGGGTGTGGTCCAGCTCAATCTCTGGCCCTCCCACGCCCCTACGCTGCTGCTGACGTTTCTCCCTCCGACGTTGCCTGGGATCAAGCCAGGAACCTTCCTCCTCTTTCTCTTGTCGTGGCCCCACTGCCACACGTCTCTCAGGCAGTTCCTCTTGGCTTTCCGAGGAAACCTGAGGCATTGCCAGAGAGGAAGGTCCTGGGAGGGAGGCCTTGCCAGGGAGGAGGAAGGTCCTGGGGAGGGAGACCTTGCCAAGGAGGAGGAAGGTCCTGGGGAGGGAGACCTTGCCAAGGAGGGAGATCCTGGGGAGGAAGGCCCTGGTGAGGGAGGCCTTGCTCGTTCCTCCTCTCCTTCTTCATCATCATCCAGGTCCTCTTCCTCTGTCAGCACAGGCTCACGAGGAGGAGCCACAACATATGCATATGTATATGATATAGGTAATGTGTGTGTGTATTTATATTCCTTTACTGTATTCTCATTTTTTGTGTTTAATTCTTTATTTTATCTTTTTTCCTGAAATTTCTTTTTTTAAATTCTTCCACATTCATTTTAGCTTGCATTAGCTTTCTGTATTGTTTTAAGTTTCATCCTTTATTATTTATCATGATGGATATTAATAAACTTATATTAACATTAAAATATTAATTATAATTGGTTATTTGGTTTTCACATATCTCTGACTTTTGTGCTATAATTCCCTGCATAACATTTTTATATTCTCTCTCTTTTTCTCTCTTTGGAAAAGCTTCATACTTAAATGCATGTATTAGGAAAACTAGAGAAGAATGAAAAGTTCTTTGAAAGATGCAAGGATATTCGTAGATAATTACAGCAATAGGGCAAAATAGTGGGATGATTGAATATAGGGGTTGTTAAAATAAATTTTTGTGAGATTAATAAAATTGATGGTTCATAAACCTTTATCTACAATGAAGTTATTCAAAGAAAGTTGAGCCCAGAAGAGTCCAATCCAGAACTTGTTTATTGTAACAATGAATAGAAGGAACAAATAAATATTCAAAAATGCATACCAATGTCCTCTATTTCTTCTGAGAGTCCTCACAGTCCTTAAATCCTAACAACTATCTATATAGCTGGAGTCCCAAGAGTCCTTTCCTCAGAAAGGGGGAACAAAGCACTTCTAACAGTCCTTGGCCTTGGAACTTCTTCCTTTCAGCTTCTTGGAACAGAGTGCCTATCTGCTTGGGACAGAGTGCGTGTCAGCTTGGGACTTCTCTGTCTGCAGATATCTTGGGACTGACTGCCTATGCAGCTGTCTTGGGACTGAGTAACTCTCACTGAGGCAGTCCCTTATATAGCCTTTGATTAAGAAGAGGTGTGGCTAGAAAAGCCGGTACATTCAAAGTGCAGCTGCGCTGCAATTGGCTCTTTTAAACTTTCAAATGTAAACAGTGAAAACAGCACAACAAAGTGGAAATTCTTTCCACAGGGGTAATTCAAATGGATGAGATTTAGATGATTCTGATAAACAGTTGGCTACAATAGTCCAGGTTTGCCTGTTCTAATAAGTGACCTCATAAGTAGTTCTGCTTTAGCTTCCTCAACTACAGCCAGACAAATTATTGGTTTAGTTTAAGTATTGAAAAGTAGTCTACAAAAAATTCTAATTTGCACCTGAGATTCTCTGAATTATTTGTCTTCTTAAATAGGTTTGTCTGACTCTTCCCTCATACCAATTGTTGTGAAAGAGAACAACACTTCAATTAAAACAGCTCTGTTCCATGACAGTTACTACTAAATGATAGGAATAAGAATATTCTTTATTAGCCAAGTGTGATTGGACCCACAAGGAATTTGTCTCTGGTGCATAAGCGCTCAGTGTGCATGCAAAACTGCTAAGTGGTAAGAGATAAATCATAAGGTACAATCACAAATCATTAGATACAAATGACAAGGGATGAGAAAATGAGAAAGATGAGAAGATGAAAAGGATAATAATAATACAGCTATACTACATGGGTAAATATACTTAGACATAAGACAGTGCTGTGGGAATTAGGTGTTCAGCACAGTGATGGCATGAGGAGAAAATTGTCTCTGTGTCTAGTTGTTTTGGCATGCAATGCCCTATAGCGGGATCCTGAAGGGAGAAGTTCAAACAGTTTATATCCAGAATGTGAAGGGTTGTAGATATTTTCTCAGCTCTGTTTCTGACTCGTGTAATATACAGATCTTTAGCGGAAGAAAGATGAGTTTCAATTGTTTTTTCTTTTCTTTTTTTAAATGTAAAGGTTTTTTTATTTATTTTTAAACATACACCCATATCATTTCATGGACAGTGTGGCATCTGAATGTCATTCATTTTGATACAAAAGTAATATTGATACAAATAAAAATTACTACATTAATCAGACTTACTTGATCTAATGTTGTTATACATACCTATATCAGCACATAATCCTTCATTTTTCCATTATTCAATATTTGCTACATCCTTTTAATAGTAATAGCATTATTTTTGAGCATACCTGATAACATCCTTTTTCAAAATCTGATCTTAACCTCTAACATCCACTTTGGATGTGTTATGTAAAATATGTATAACAATATTCCTCCTATTCCTAATTTTTTAATCTATTCTAATTTTTAGTACAGCCAATCTAGTTTTTTTAAAAAAAAGAAGAATCCTTCCTATCCATCATCTCTCATTCTCTTGGAAGTTTCACTTCTTCCCTTTTTGACTTGTTTCCCATACCCCTCCCTTGGGTCCTTATCTACATCTTTCATATTCAACCCAACCATCATTTCCATCCCCACTATTTTTTGCTTCCAGTCCACCCATGAGTCTGCCAAATCCTAACTCTTTTTTCCAAACAAATATATTTTGATTTATTCATTTCCATTTTTCTACCTCTTAATACATATTCTCCCAGCTTTATTTCACCCAACTTTATAGTCTCCTCCTTCTTTTTTCCTTGTTCTATTTGTTGTGTGGTCTGTTCTATCTCACCCTTTAAGCTTACAGTTACCTCCCTTGTTTCCTAGATTTTATTATCTGCAATTGTTTTTTTCTATCCACTGAAGTCTGTCTCTATGCTGTTTGGTTGCTGTGCCAAACCAGACAGACATACAATGTACCATGTACAACATACAATGACAGACTCAATGATTATCCAGTAATTCCTATATAGTAGAACTGTATCAGCAAATCCTTGGGTTGCCAATTGCAGTGTAAAATCTACCCTCTTGTGAACACTTCCTCCATACTGTCCTGTTCCATGGGCAGCTATCTGAAAATTAATGGGCCCTTTAGGCTACAAACATTATCCTTTTCTTCTTCAACTAATAATACTGGACTTAAGAAACTGGATTTCATAACATTGTTACTTTTCATGCAATGGTTATCTGGAATGTCCAAGAAAAGCAGATCAATCTTAGGAAAGCAGTAGGTAAGCCATCACATAACTGTTTCAAACATGGAGAATTCTTAATAGTATAGCGAGAAGTTGGTTATATTTATTTTAAAAGCACAGCCTGTGATCATCTTATTACAAAGGTTGGTTTTTTAAATATATAAATACATTACAGCTGTGCAATGATAATCTAGCTCATTTCATGAGCTCAATCTCAACCTCAATATCTTAGCTTGTTCCTGATTCACAAATTTTGGACTTTCGGAGTTCAGGTTTCCCATTATCTAAGTTGGAGAAACATAGACTAATACCTTTGATAGCCTTTGATCATATAACATTTTTAGAATATGAAAGAGATTGAATGAAAAATAGAATCTTATACAATATCTGATGTAACCATGCTCCTTTTTGTATTGGTTTCTATTTTCAATACGCACAGATTGATAGTGTAAAATAAATTTCAGAAAAGCAATGCTTAAAACAACAACCCCATTGTGAGTTTATAAGGTGACCAACTTTTTTACAATGAGAAGGAGGAGACAAATAAATTGAAGGAAAAAAACAAAGCCACTTGTGTGTGGTGCAATCTTGTGCACGGCACACTCTCTCAAAACAATTCTCCTGTGTGAAACATGTGCATCTCATAATCACGTCTCGCCGCACTGTACTGAGCCTTGATGAATCACCATGTTAAATACAAATGCATCACATCACACACAATGGATCAGCTCGGCATCGATCAAATACGGAGGTTTACAGATTAGTCTTCAAATATCAAAAAGGAGGACATGTAAGAGGACACTTTTTGAGAGAGGACAGAACTTACAAAGGAAGGACTGTCCTCCCTAAAGGAGGACGGTTGGTCACCTTAGCTGTTTTCAAAACAAAATAGGAGACCCTATAACTTTTTTTGAAATAACAGACATTATTCTTGTAAGGTCACTTCTTTTATTACAATTTTGTCAATCGCTTTATCAGATGTGTAGCGTCAATCCTGGATGCAGGGTTTTTATTAAATCTGCTTATTTTCTCTTAGTATATCTTCAATATTTATCCAGTTTTGTTTATTCACTGTGGTTAGCTTATCATTCTACGTTGTGCACAACAAAATAAAACAATACAGAGATAATATAAAAATAAATAAATAAAGAATAATCAATTAGAAATAGAACATCAGTATCCAGGCATATTCTCCAATCAATTAGAGGTGAAAGATCATTAAAAAGGAAGGATTTGACAGATATTCTAAATATAAACCAGGAAATGCCAGGGGTTAAATTGTATTCCATTACAACCTACTGCAATCCAAGTGACCCTCAGTAGCTACTCTGCTATAGAAGCATGAAAACATTGACACCTTGAAATCCTATTAGCAAGTTAAGACAAAATAAGTATATGCAGTTGAGGTAAGAGTAGGCAAAGTTGTTTACCGATCAGGAGGAATGGATTTCTCTTGTATTCTCAGAGTACATTGTGACCTTTAAATACACTGCAAAATGAAACACCTCCAACACAAAATCTATTAATGCTTATTCACTGAAAAAAAATATTGAGGCATGCTGCAAATAAAATGAGCTGGAAGTATCTCAGATACTTTCCATACCTTTCCCAACAAGTGCTTAAAGAACGCAGGAGATAACTGCACATATTAATTTTCCTCTCAACTTTCCTTTGGGCCACAAAACCACTGGCAATGAAAATAAAATATTTGGGGTGAGTTAGCCCACAAAGTTATGGAAAGAAACTTGGGTGATCTTGATTTCATGCTTTTATATACATTTAGGACAAAAAAAATTGAGATTGCTAGGAGGTTGCTGCCTACAGGAATGAGAATTGTACAATGGAAGACTCAACACTCATAAACTTCTCACATTTAATTGTTACACTTAACCCAAGACTCCCACAAGAGTTTTGAAAATTGGTGTTCTATCTGATTCATGAAGGATACATTCATGCATAAATGCAGGTGATTTTTTAGCATAGCTTTATGTTTTTTAGGGAAACCTAGCTTTGAAAAAAAAATCAGAAGAATTTTGCTTGAAATCTAATACCATTCCAAATTAAGCTTGGGTATGTTGTGATTGAAAAGATATAACTAAGGGATAAATGAGAAGGACAAAGTCTCAGAACAACTTTGAAGCCACAGCGTATTTTTCAAAACCATCTCTGGTAGAGTTGTAATGAAGCAAAGAAATCTTGGGATCAAATTTTTAACTTTAATTCACAAGATTCTTAAATATAAAACTCATTTTCTATGCACAAAGACACACTAATTCCCACACAGGAAGAGAGGATAGTAAAAATGATGGAATTAACAAGATAGTGAAATCAACTGTGGAATATTTGACAGATTAACAGAGTTGGAAGGGACCTTGTAAGTCATCTAGTCTGACCCCTCCACCCAAGCAGGAGACCCTATACCATTTCTGACAGATGACAGTCCAGTCTCTTCTTGAAAGCTTCCAGCAATGAAACTCCCACAACTTCTGAAGGCAACTTCTGTTCCATTGGTTGAATATTGTGAAATACAAAGTAAAAAGTTGACGTTGTGTGATTTTTGTAGTCTGTTGCACCAAAGAGAGTCAGAAGTCATTACTTTCTCACTCTCTCTTTGCACTTATTAATATAGTAGCTTTATACCTGTGCTTTGCTATGAAACATGGTCAGGCTTAGTTTTTGGGGAGGAAAATAAGGGGAAAAAATTATGTCTCTGCCTACCAGTATCCACTGGTATTCATCTGGCTAGCGTCCTGTCAGTGTATGAGGGAGTTGAGGGCTGTTTGGAAACTGAAGCAATATTTACTGTTTGAGCAAGAAGGAGACAGCAAGGAGCCTGGGTGTGGCTTAGCTCAACTGGTCTGTACTAAAGCTGCTTGGTGCTGTGAAACTAAAACTAAAACTGAAACTCCTCTCCTCTGCTTGTGTTTTGCATTTGGAACAGATTTCTTTTCAGGCGGGGAGGGGAGTAGAACTCCTTAGCATGAGAGCATGTTAATAATAATAGTAATATAGGAAATACTAATGCTCTGATGGTCATTTCAAAAAATCCTTTCTTAGTGAGCACCTAGAAGCCAAGAAAAACAATTGTACCAAATTTCAATTTTCTTTTCATAGATTTTCATGGGTACAGGTCTTGGCATGTTCGGATATTTTCCTGTGTAAGATTGAGAGTATCTTGGCGATGTTTCAATGAGGTCCCATTCACTATCTTCAGGCTGGTACTTTTGGCTTTGTGCTTGTGTGAGCAAAGTGTGATCGGAGCTGCCGTCTCTCTATAAATACTGGTGGGGAGTTGTGGTGTGCTGGCTCTGTTGTGATAAAGAAATGTCCTCTTATTGTTATTTTTTCTTTGAAAGTGGAAGATAATTGATTGTACTAGGACAGTGGCATGAATACAATAAAATGTCAGTAAAATCAATTAACTGAAAATTCATACGTTCATTTGTAAACTACCGCACAGTTTTAGCAAGTTCATATAAAATCCGTATGCCCCTTAATGCTGTCTAATTGAGCAAGAAAGATGGATTTTCTTGCGATGTTCAAGTTCTCCTAGATTTTATTAATACCATATAATGTAACATCTTTTGAAGCAG
The DNA here is from genome assembly GCA_009733165.1 of Naja naja. NCBI lineage: Eukaryota > Metazoa > Chordata > Lepidosauria > Squamata > Elapidae > Naja > Naja naja. The sequence goes on along the minus strand of CM019151.1, from coordinate 63,963,350 downwards.
ACTTTAGTGCACTTCAGGTTTTTAATACAGTATGCCAATCTGCCTTTTAATTTCTGTATCAGAAAAAGGGTGCTCTATGTTATGTATGTAGGTTTGAATGTCATTGGTTTAGTTTGAATTGTTCTTGTAAAATGTCAAATATGATTGGTTTGAAAAGTGCGGGAAAACCCTGCACTCTGATTGGCTGGCAACTGCGGCTGCTGGCTATAAGTAGCAGCTGTAGCCCAGCCAAGACGGGTCCATTCGAGCTGTAGTCACTAATAAACTCTTCACTGAAGCTCTTCGTGTCTGACTCTTCATGCAAACTTAACACTGGCGACGAGGATGGGATTCCCCTGAAGAGAAGACGACGCGGAAGACAAGCAGAAGAGTGAGATGGCTGCGCTGAACACCCTCCCAGCCCCATTCGATCCGGCAGCAGAAGACTGGGAATCGTATGCGGATCGCTTCCAAATGTATTTGGAAGGAAACGACCTCGCCGACATCTCCGAGAAGCGGAAGAGGGCGGTCTTTCTTACACACTCCGGTCCGGCAATCTTCAAGATGGTGAAGGCATTGGTGGGAGCTGCAGACGTGAAGGTAATGGAATGGCCTGATTTAGAAAAGCTTTTAAGAGCCCATTACGCCCCACAAGCATCGTGCCTCATTAAGAGACACGAGTTTTACCGTCGGGATCAAGGGGAAAGCAAAAACGTTAACGACTTCGTGGCAAGCTTAAGTGGCATTGGGGGTGCATGCGAGTTTAACAGCTTGGAGGGGCCATGCGCAATCGGTTTGTCCTAGGCCTCAAAGACAAGGTGCTTCAGAGCAAATTGTTATTAAAACCTAAGATCACGTTGAAGGAGGCCATAGAAGAGGCCTCCTCAGCAGAAGCCACTAAGTCCTCAGCAGCAGCCATGAAGAAAATTAACAAGGCCTCAAGCCATTCTGATGTGGAAAAGTCCACAACAACCCATTGCGAGCAAATAGATTCTGATTCAGATTGTAGTGAGGTGGAGGAAGGAATTTATAGACTCAGAATGGAGAAGAAAAGGAAAGACCTTGGAAGAAAGAGGCAAGACTTTTATTGCAGAGGCTGTGGGGGGGCACCCCCTCACTGAATGCAAGTTTTTAGACACCATCTGCCTACGTTGTGAGAAAAGAGGACACCTAGCAAGAGTCTGCAAATCATCCAGAACTCCACCTAGTAGGAAGAAATTTCCTGAGAAAGAATTCAAGCCCAACAACTTCTGTGAGAAAATGGGGTGCAACACAGAAGCAAATGGGAAGAATGAAACTCATCAAACAGTCACCATTGGTCATTCTTCAACCTTAACAAGCAGAAAAGTACATGTGAAGGTACTCATTGAAGGAAGGCCTTGCCAAATGGAAGTGGACTCAGGCTCCTATTTATCTATGGTGTCATGGGACACTATTCACAGGCTACTTCCCAACATTCAGAAGAAACATTTCCAGAAGCAAGCACTGACTCTCAAAGACTACCAAGGGAACAAGATTCCAGTAGTTGGAACAAGAGAATTCAACGTGAAGTTCAAAGGCCACACCAAACGTTTGCCCCTGACCATCGTGGACAAGGATTGCCCAAGCTTGCTGGGACTTGAGTGGTTCAATCCACTAGGTATCGAGGTGACTGGCATCAATCACGTGAGCAACTCTGAATGGGAGGAGGCCTTGAAGTCTGAGTTTCCAGAGGTCTTCAGCGAAGGATTGGGCAAGTATATGGGGACCCCTATCACTTTCAACCTAGATCCCAAGGTGCCCCCAATTCGTTTAAAGGCCAGAAGGGTCCCATTGCCTTAAAGGAAAAAATTGATGCAATATTAGATAAACTAATAGCTCAAGGAGTTTTAGAGCCCACTGACCACTACAGATGGGAGACACCCATAGTCACACCAGTCAAGACTGATGGGTCAGTAAGAATCTGTGGGGACTATAAGGGGACACTGAACCATGCACTGCAGCAGAGCGCATACCCAGTTCCAGTGGTGCATCATCTATTACATTCACTTGGCAGGGGTACAGTCTTTGCCAAATTGGATCTGGCCCAGGCATATCAACAACTAACAGTTGATGATGCCACTGCAGAGGCCCAAACCATTGTGACTCATAGAGGTGCCTTCAAATGTAAAAGGTTACAATTTGGAGTAAGCGTGGCACCAGGCATCTTTCAAAGCCTTATGGAAAGAATGCTCCAAGGACTGCCAGGGGTAGTGCCTTACTTTGATGATGTGTTAATCTCTGCTGAAAATGACACTCAGTTACAAGAAAGACTCAGAGAAGTCCTTACCAGATTCAGGAAAGCGGGTTAAAAGTCAAGGAAGAAAAATGCACTCTTAAAACTGACAAGGTTGAGTTCCTGGGCTATATGATTGACAAGCATGGCATCCACCCTACTGATGCCAAGGTTCAAGCAATCAAAGAAGCCCCTAGACCTAAATGCAAAACAGATTTGCAAGCCTTCCTTGGACTCATTAACTTTTATCACATGTTCCTACCTCAGAAGGCAACCATTGCAGAACCATTACACAGATTACTTGACAAAAAGTCTGTTTGGGTCTGTGGGAGGAAGAACAATCAGCATTTAACAGTATTAAAAGACTAATCACATCTGATGCTGTACTGATACAGTTCTCTGAGAATTTGCCTGTTGTACTGACTTGTGATGCATCCCCCTTTGGAGTGGGGCGGGTTTTGAGCCACAGGCTTCCCAGTGGGAGAGAAGCCCCTATTGCATTTTACTCTCGCACTTTGACCAAAGCAGAGAGGAATTACAGCCAATTGGACAAGGAAGCATTGGCAATTGTTGCAGCTGTCAAGAAATTTCATGATATTTGTATGGGAGAACATTTACCATTGTTACAGATCACAAACCTTTGTTAGGCATTGTGGCAGGAGATAAACCTACACCTACTATCCTGTCACCAAGAATGCTGATGTGGACTGAATTTCTTGCTGCTTATTCTTACAAACTTATCCACAAGCCTGGCAAGGACATTGGACATGCTGATGCACTGAGTCATTGCCCACTTCCTTGCCACAAGGAGGACTTTGAACCTGAAACACACACCTTTTTCCTAGAAACTGTTGCCAAGCTTCCAGTGCATGCTGCTGAAATTGCCAGAGAGACTGCCAAAGACACTTTATTGGCTCCTGTTATAGGCTGGATTAAGAAAGGTTGGCCTCTTCAAGATCTACCTCACCTTGCCCAACCTTTTAAGTCCAGGCAAACTGAATTATCTGTATTAAGAGGATGTATTTTGTGGGGTAACAGGGTGGTTATTCCTGCAAAACTACAAAGAGAAGTTTTGGAAATGTTACATGAGGGTCATCCTGGTATTGTAAGGATGAAGGGATTGGCCAGGAGTTATGTATGGTGGCCAGGTATTGACAAAATGGTTGAAAACTGGGTTACTTGTCCCAACTGTCAGGTAGTCAGGCCTGCCCCACCTCTCGCCCCCAAACAGGAATGGGAAAGTCCTAGGGGCCCATGGTCCAGGATTCACATTGATTTCGCAGGCCCTACCAGAGGGCACACCTTTCTTATTATAGTAGATGCATATTCCAAATGGCTAGAGATAATCCCTATGGCATCCACCACAACTGATGCTGTCATCAAGCAGCTCAAAAACTTTTTGTAACCCACGGGTTACCTGATGTTCTTGTCTCTGACAATGGCCTCAATTTACATCCAACCTTTTTGAATCCTATTTAGCACAACAGGGTATCAGACATGCCCTGACTGCCCCTGGGCACCCTTCAGCTAATGGCCCGGTTGAACGCATGGTATGTTTTACCAAGGAGAAACTTCAGCAACTGGGTCCTGGGGACATCACTGAGAAAGTCGAAAAACTTCTTAGTGTTCAATACATCACTCCTAACCCATCTACTAACTTATCCCCAGCAGAGTTGTTGATGGGTAGGAAACTTAGGTCTTCCCTTGACCACCTTCATCCCACTTACGCACCCAATGCACCACTAGATTCCACTTCCAAAGTTCGCACATTCAGTGTGGGTGATTCTGTTTATGCTAAGAACCTTATAGGTGAACCTTTGTGGATTCCTGCTGAGATAACTCAAATCACAGGCCCTCGTTCTTACAGGGTACAAACAGAGGATGGAGTCCTCTGGAGCAGGCACATTGATCAACTTAGATCCAGGTTTTCTCAGGAACATCTCAATTGTTCCTCTCTAGTTCCCTCACCTGATGTCAATTCTAGGGGGGAAGGGGAGGAGCAGGAGGATAATCAGCAAGCAAGAATCCATCCCATGTGTAACGAGCCATTACGACAGGAACCATTCCAAAACCTGTCACAAAATTCATCCTTAGAAGTGGAAGATTGTACATCACTACCTGACTTGGGTGCTGACATTGGGCTGGAGATGGGTTGGGAGGAGAGACCAAATTCTAACAATCAAACAGGGTCTTCTTTCACAGGAAGTCCCAGTAGGGAAATGTCAGCAGACACATTTCCTCTCTCACTGAGTGAGAATGTTAAAACTTCTGAACCACGAAGGTCTCAATGTACACGTAAGAGGCCCACCTATTTAAAAGAATACATTAGATAGGTTGGGGTTTGGTATGGACTGAACCTAGTGGGGAGGGGTGTTATGTATGTAGGTTTGAATGTCATTGGTTTAGTTTGAATTGTTCTTGTAAAATGTCAAATATGATTGGTTTGTAAAGTGCGGGAAAACCCTGCACTCTGATTGGCTGGCAACTGCGGCTGCTGGCTATAAGTAGCAGCCATAGCCCAGCCAAGACGGGTCCATTCGAGCTGTAGTCACTAATAAACTCTTCACTGAAGCTTTTCGCGTCTGACTCTTCATGCAAACTCAACACTCTATAAATAACCATTGTAAGATGTAAATAAGGTCCTGAACCTATGAAATTGTTCAGATACAACTTTAATCTCCTTTCCTCCCTGAGAATTGTATCTTGAAATACAAGCAAATGCACTTTAAAGTAAAATTAACATAGCCATTCACATCCAAGTTTCAGTCTCTATGTTTAGACAGCTTGCATAAGGTTCATTCCCCTTATTATGCAGTTATTATCAGCTTTTGCAGTGACTTGGGGCATAAGTTACCCCAATGGATAGAGTTCATCATTAGCTCTCAAGAGTTCATGTATGCTTAACTCCCACTGAAGTGCTAATGAGCTTTGCTCATAAGCTCCTTTGATGAACTGCTGATGAATTTTGTTAACGGTCATAACATGCACCTCAGAATGCACAAAAAGCTACATTTTGGATCATCTGGGTATTAAACTAGTCAGCTGTGAAAGTGATTAACCTCTTATTGGATACTGATTAAAATATATTTTAAAGAACAACAACAACAACAGCTTGACAGGAAGGGGTAAAAGAAAGAGAGAGAAGGCATAAGCAAAAAAGAAAGAAAGAAAGAAAAAGAAGAAAGAAAAAGAGAAAGAAAAATAAAGAAAAATAAAGAAAAAACAGAGAGAAAGAAAGAAAGAAAGAAAGAAAGAAAGAAAGAAAGAAAGAAAGAGAAAGAAAGAAAATGAACACATCCAAATACGACAGTCCAGAATTTATCCTGGATGCAAACAGACCTTGTATAAATCAATTCAGCTTTAGCTCTTTGGAGGGGGATTGAAAATACGTAACTGCAGCCTGTTTGTCACATGATGTTTTGAAAAGGCACAGGGTTATGAGCTGCCACATTAATTTCAGGTCTCAGGTATCAAATAGAGTGCAGAGCAGGCCATTATGGCTTCAGCTCCACCAGTCTGAATGCTGCTGTCAAGAAAATGTTAAGGCAACATCCTTTAGTTTCAGAAGAGTTACTTTGGTTACTACAGTCCTATGAAGATAGCAAAACAAGAAGTTTATCAAGCTCTTAGGGCGATGAGCATTTTTCAGAGATAAAATGTGCAGCTGGAAGACTTGATTTCATAGAACATAGTATAATAGAGTTGGAAGGGACCACAGAGGCCTTCTAGTCCAATCCTCTATTTGAGCAGGAGAACCTATACCATTTCAGTTAAGTGTCTATTCAGTTTCTTCTTAAAAGCATCCAGTGATGAAACACTCAAAACTTCCATTGGTTGATTGCTCTCATTTTTAGGAAATTTCTCCTTAGTTCTAGGTTGCTTCTCTCCTTGGTTAGTTTCCAACCATTGTTTCTTGTCTTGCCTTTTGGTGTTTTGGAAAATAGTTTGACCCTCTTGTCTTTGTAGGAGCCCCTCAAATATTGGAACAGTGCTATCATGTCACCCCTTAGTCCTTCTTTTCATTAGACATACCCAATTCCTGTAACCCTTCTTCGTATGTTTTAGCCTCTACTCCCCTAATTGTTTTTGTTGCTCTTCTCTGTACTCTTTTCACAGTCTCAACGTATTTTTTATATTGTAGTGACCAAAATCAGATGCAATATTCCAAGGGTGGACTTGCTAAGGCTTTGCAAAGCAGTACTAGAACTTCATGTGATCTTGATTCTATTCCTCTATTCATTCAGCCTAGGATTGAATTGGCTTTTTTGGCTGCTTCCGCACAAGATTGGATCATATTTAAGTGATTGTTAATTAGGAGTCCAAGATCCCTCTCACAGTTACTGACCTTAAGCCAAGTATCACCTAGTCTGTACCTAGTCAGCTGGTTTTTCTTACTTTTGTCTACATGGAATTTCATCTTGTGAAACAGGGCCCAGTGTTCAAATCTTTCAATATCTTTTTGGCTCTTGAGCTTGTCGTCTGGGGTGTTGAATATTCCTGCAAGCTTAGTGTTGTTTGCACTATTGTGTAGTATTGTTTCTGTCACTTGTTCCTTAAACCAGAGGCCTCCATATTTAAACCTATTAAACCCATTCCCATGGACATTGTTGTGATAATGCATAAGTAAAGACACAAACAATATGCAAAGATTTTCCTATGGACCGGGGCTGAGGGTTTTGTTACACACTTTGCCCCCAAGCCTTTCCCTATAGCTTACTTTGTGGATGGAAGTTCTGATATAATAATAATAATAATAATAATAATAATAATAATAATAATATTTATTCGACTTGTATGCCGCCCTTCTCCCTAAGGACTCAGGGCAGCTAACATTAAAACAGTACAAAATTTACATAAAAAACAATTAAACATAGCAAGTCGAAATAAATACAGTAAAACATTAAAACATTAAAAAAATAAATAGTAAAAAAACCCCACCCGGGTCATTCCAGGCCATGAAACAACCAAGTCTTCAGGTCCCAGCGGAAGGAGTGGAGATCAGGGGCCAAACGGAGATCCACGGGGAGCTGGTTCCAAAGGGTGGGGGCTCCCAAGGAGAAGGCCCTAGCCCTGGGAACCGCCAGCCGACATTGCCGATATGCTGTTAATGTTGAGATATGGATAGTGTTAATGATTAATGATGCTTTTGATTAACTTGGATTGGTAGGTTCTAGATATTTCACTTTCTGGACAAATTTGATATATTTGTAGTTCTCAATACAGTAGTGACATCTAAACCAGATACAGAAATGCAAACCAGAAGAGGCTGCAGTTAAAGATAATTTAGGCTCTGGTATAAAAATAAATAAATAAATCTAACAACTGGTTGTGGGGATTAGGTACCATTGTTACAGCAATTGTGGAGTCTTCTGTTGGTTTGATGATCTACTCAAGGTGTTTTTCCAAGTGACTTCACCTTATCCAGTAGACAAGAGAACCATCTGTTATTTTGGTAAACATCTTCGGTTCTGAGAATTGTTTTGTCCACAGAGACTTATCTTTTATTCTTACTTCTTAGAAGTTTTTCATTGCTGAGCCTAGCTGACATATATGAGAACAATCCTTGTTCTCTTCCACATTCCATACAAGGCTAACTTATATGTTCAATAACGATAGAAGAATACTGCATACCAGTGGTGGGTTTCAAATTTTTTTACTGGTTCTGTGAGTGTGGCTTGGCGGGTATGCATGGCTTGGTCATAGCTTCATGGGCGTGGCAGGGGAAGGATACTGTAAAATCCCATTCTCTCCCCACCCCTCTAACCTGCTTTCCAGCTCCATTCTCCTGTGAAAGACCTAGACAATCAGCTGGGACTCAGGAGGCAGAGAATAGATGGGGGCGGGGCCAATCAGAGGTGGTAGTTGCCGTTTCTCCGAACTACTCAAAATTTCTGCTACTGGTTCTCCAGAACTGGTCAGAACCTGCTGAATACCACCTCTGCTGCATAACATTAGCAATATGATAGTTATGGTATGACGTTGTATGCTCAAAATAATAATATAATGTACTGTTTTATATGCTGATCGCAACATTTCTAGCACTACAACACACTGTAAATGGTTAATTACAAGATTACATGATCATTAATTTAGATTAAATTTTATTTTGGCAGATGATGATAGTGGATTACAATACCTACGATTTCAGAATGTGAATATTTATTAAGAATTAAACTAGAAAACATGGGAAATGGAAGACAATTTATTATATGATCTGGGAGTAACTTACCGAATAATTCACCAGAAGGTTCTTAATTAAGGGCTCACTGTAATCTTCAACGTTTAATGAATAAAAATGGGGAAGTGATCAGCTACAGAAATGAAATATGTGAAATGGTTAACATCTTTGTTATTTCTAGGAAATAATTTTTCTCACTTTCCCCCTATTGACTCTATTGCATCTCAGATATATTTTGGAATTTGGGCGTTGGCATGTTCCACTAACTAGTTAACTCACTCACTCACTTATTGTCCACAGCCAAAGCAAATACAAACTCCTTATCTAAACATTTGGAGATAGATTATTAAAGATATTTCTCTATTATTATGGTTGGTTGCATAGTCAGCCAGATATTATACTGGATTTGGCATTTTTGTACAACAATTGAGTCCTTCCCAAGGACCTGGGAATGTTTTTGTTTGATGTTGTCAAAGACAGAAATCACTCAATCATTCAGTATAGCATTGGAAGAAGGGACCTTGGAGGTCTTCTAGTCCATCCCCCTGCTCAAGTAGAAGACCCTCTACCATTTCAGACAAGTGACTGTCCAGTCTCTTCTTAAAGACCTCCAGTGATGGGAAACCCACAACTTCTGACGGCAAGCCATTCTGGTTAATTGTCCTTTCTGTTAGGATGCTTCTCCTGAACTCCAAGTTGCTTTTCTCCGTAATTAGTTTCCATCCATTGTTGCTTGTCCTGCCTTCTGGTGCTTTGGTAAATAAGTTGACCTCCCTCTTCTTTGTGGCAACTTCTCAAATATTGGAATACTGCCCTCATGTCACCCCTAGTCGTTCTTTTCTCTAGACTAGCCAACCAGGTTGTAAGCTGCCTTTTGCAATTGATTGCTGATGATTTTGTCAATGCCAATGGTGTTCAGTGATGCTCCAGATGCTTTGGGACTGTCCCCAAGGAGCCTATGACTATGAATACTGTTTTTGCTTTCCCTTTTCACAGTTGTTCTACTTCTGTTTGCAGGTCTTTATATTTTGTTATCTTCTATGGTTTTTTTCTTCTCTGTGATGCTGCCTGCAGATACTGCAACACCCACTAGACTTTTTTGTCTCTCTTATCAACAATTGTTAAATTTGGGATGTTATATAGCAGATACTTGTCTATTTAATTTCTGAAGTCCCAAAACACTTTAGTGTCTTCATTTTCTATTTCTTTATCTATTTTATAGTCCCACCAGTTCTTTGCTTGCAGGCAAATGGTATTTCTTTCAAGTCTTCCTGTTATTATTATTATTATTATTATTATTATTATTATTATTATTATTATTAAATCTTTAGTGAGATTCACAGCCTTTGGGGCTGGTTGGTAGCTCAACAGCTCGCGTCCTAACCAAGGACTTAGGAACTGTTAAAGTAGCATCGGAGGATATAAGCTGTTCCAAGTAGGGTGGGTTTTTTTTGTAGAATCAGGTTATTCAAGTCTGATAAATTCAGAATTTCCAAATAGTGAGGTAGCCTTTCAGGTATTGCTCCAAGGGCTCCAATTACAATTGGAATAACACACAATTTCTTTTTCCAAAGTTGCTCAACTTCAACTTGTAAGTCCCGATACTTTCTGACTTTTTTCTTGCTGCATGTTTTCAATTCGTGCATCACCAGGTATTGCAATGTCAATGAACCAAACCTTTTACTTTTCAACTATTGTTATGTCAGGTGTGTTGTGGGCCATGTGCTTTTCTGTCCAAATTCTGAAGTCCCACAAGATCTTGACTTGTTCATTCTCCAGAACCTTCTCAACCTGATGTTCCCAGTAGTTGTTACTATACTCAAATTCAAACTTTTGTCATAGTTTCCAGTGGAACTATTGTTGTTGTTGTTATTGTTACCATTGTTGTGATGATAATGATGATGATAATGATGATGATAATGGTTCATCTCACAGTCAGCCAAATGTTCAGACTGGATTTGGCATCCTGACATTCCAACTTTTCAAATAGGCTTTAGAAATCATTTTAGATCAGTATTTTACAAGTATTTTGGGCCCATTTTATACTTGGAAATGCTTTCTGAAGCTTGCTTTATGAGATTGATAGCCTAAAATGTAGCTAAAACTTAATAAGTGCATTTATAAATAAACCTCCTTCCTTTGTCATCTCCATATATCTAGCATCATGATTTTATACATCTTAAATTTCAAACTTCCCTTCACTAAACACTAAATAATTTCCTTATGTTTGTGAGCTGATCATCCATTGAAGTTGCTGCTATAAATTGGAGTCTCTTCTTTACCCTGTTTTTCATTTCAAAATTAATCTTAAATTAGTCTGTATGTAGGGCACACTTTCCTATTTCTATTTATAATTTGTTTTAAAATAGGTGCCTATTGCTTTGGCTTTGTTAATGTCTTTTTCCATAATTAATGTGTTTATTAATGTTTGTGTGCAGCAAAACTTTGATTTCTGAATCTAGATTACTGATCCACATACAGTTACAGGAAAGCATGACTGCCTTCAAAAATTCAATTCCAAGGTCCAGATGTTATACATGATGTGAATCAAATCTTTCTAGAGGCAAGGTTGAATATAAATATAAACCTGGGTTATCTAAAAATAATGACATTTTCCAACATCTTTTCTAGCCACATGTGTATTTTTGCCCATTTTTTTTGCTTTACCACAAGTCCATCACAGATGATAATATGTGCCAGATTTTTGGTTATATTTCCAACATTTACTAGATATATTTTTGAACATTTTGGCTAACCTAGCAGGGGGTAAATGCCATCTATAAAACATTTTATATAAGTTTTCTTTATAAGAAGTTGGCATTGTTAATTTATAATTTATTTCCCATATATTTTGCCATTTCTCTAATTCTATATTATATCTGCCATGCCTCTGTTGGAGTCTGAATCCGAGGAGGAAGATGAACAGCTGACAGGGAGTGGGAGTGTGGCTCTGTTGGCTGTGGAGGAAACTGGAGAAGGGCAAAGTCCGGCTGGGCAGAGCAGGGGAGAGATAGAACAAAGGAGAGGGAGTTCAGAGGAAGATCCAGGCCCACCCCCTCTTCATCCTAGGGCACGCACGGAAAAACAGAGAAGAGAGCAATGTGGGTAGCATGGCTTACAGGGGGAGGAAAGGGCCCTGATTCCCTTCATTAGGCAGAGCTGGGAAGAGAGTTTAAAAGAGATGCATGCTGAGTGCAGCATCTGCTGGGAACAAATGTGAGTTTATCTTGTGTTGACTTTGGTTATCTGCATTTCTGGCATCCTCCCAACCATGTTGATTTACTGCCATTCCTTCATGTCTAGAATTCCTTCTCTTGCTTTGCCAGACTAATTACCTCATCTTGCCTTGATTGGACTTATAGTTATAGTTTTTGTTGATCATGTTTTGAACTTGATTCTCTGCAACCAAAGGCTGTTCCTGGGAGAGTTTTTCTTCAGCCAGAAGGTAACCAGGACATTAGAGACAAAGTTGGAGCTAATAAAGGGACTCCAACTGATTATCTGACTGTATTGCCTTTGTGCCACACCCTGGATCATCACAATATCCGAAGTTTTTTTGCCCACTGTATCATTGTTCCTTTTACTTGTTCATCTTCCATTTTCAAGTTTAATAGAAAATTATATAGTTTCTCAATCAATTTTTCATTGGAATTCAACAATATCTGATCGAAGATTGTCTGTTCTTTATAAAAGCCATACATTTTCACATCTTTATCGTATCTAGATTGTATTTGCAGTTGAGGCCACCATGATAATTCAATATTCTGGTCTTTGAGCTCTTATTTAGGTTTTAAATCTGAACTTTTTTTTATTAAGCATAGTACCAGAAAAATTTGATTAACAATGTGTATACTTTATATTTCATGTATTATCAGCAGCGAGGATTGTATTTACAAGCATTGGAAAAATGAAGAAATACCACTAGATGAAGAGATAATTAAGAAGATATTGGACTGTGAAAAAAATGGACAGATCATTTGAAGATAGAAAGACAGAAAGAAATACAGAATACCATCAAACATGGAATTTATTTTATCAATGGCTGGAAAAAAGAGGGTAAAGATTAGGAATATAATTTGTATTGTTAAGCAAACAAAACAACCCAGACAACACAATGTTTATTAAACACTAATTTAATACAATAGTAGAAAATTAAGAAAACTTTATAAAAAATAAAAATAATGACATTTGAGCTAGTTGAATTTTTGCAATGAAGGAAGAGAAGTCTGCATTGTTGAGAGGTGCTTTTCAAGCATTTTCAAGCATTTTTCTATTGAGGAAGGATATTGTATAAAGTTAAATATAAATATAATGCATAGGGGTATTGCTTTTAATTATGCTCTATCTTAATTTGATTACATGTAATAACTGGAATCACCAAGCCTGCATTGTATTCATCCATATGAAGATTAGGGGAGAGGATCAACATCACTGGAGATTAATATGAATTCCATATCTGTCAATGTCAGGATAGCAATCAGAATCCTGCCATTCTGTTGATCTTCCTGTGTAATGAAGGGAGAATTCATTTCCCACTCATTTTCAATTATTCACCAGTATATCATTCATCATTCATCAACTATCTGAGCTCCCCACTGCTATTATCTGAAAGGAGGACATAGATGGAAGTTAAGGTAGACATATTTGGATGAGCAAGGTAAAGTAAAGGAGAACTTAAGAGAGTGACCTCCAACTGATGCCAAGGCATTCTAAAAAGAAATGGAAGTGCTGCACAAGAAGTAATGGATGGAAAAGTTCTCAAAGAAAAAAGATTTGATAAGACCAACCTAGAATTAATTTCCTGACAACTAATCCCTGAAGTTGGTTTGGCAAGAGTTGTTACATTCCAACAACTCTTTGACTCTGCCTAGCTAATTCATTGATTGATGAAGTTGCTTGGATGAGCAATGAAATGTGTCAGATTAACAAAGTTTGGTCTAGTTGCCATGATTCAACCTTTAGATACCCTTGGCCTGTATGATTGGGTCTTCATTGACATATTCCCAACAGTAGGAACAATTAATCAGTGGAACAGTTTGCCTTCAAAAGTTGTTGATGCTCCAGGGCTGAAGGTTTCTAAGAAGAGATTGGACATCCATTTGTCCAGAATTGTATAAGATCTTCTGCTTGAGCACTCCAACTCTTATTATTCGATTCATACCCTTCGCACTATGAACATAATAAAATTCCATCCAATGTACGGATTCTTCAAAGTGTTACAAATTCAAAACCCCGGGATCTAAACTATCTATAAAACTCTATCTATATATTGAAATATTTAACCAATATGCTGTGCAGCAGGATCTTTTTCTTATCTTCTTATCACAAAGGGTCTCCTGGTGAAGTCTGAGCTTATTACATTGCTTTAGAACTCCATACAGATGGTACCTCCCTCAAGACACCATGTCTCTGACCATGCAGAAAAATAAATCAGATGAATGCATATACAATCCCACTTTGTGGATTTACATTAACAATTAACAAGTGGATAGGTTCAGCATTAAGATTGACATACCATTTTTTCATTGCTATAGTTTTATAAAGCAAGAACGGGGGGGAGGGGGGAAAGGACAGGAGAGAAGAAGAGAAGAGAAGAGAAAGGAAAGAAAAAGAAAAGACAAAATGCAGTAACAAATATAATTGCTTGCTAATTAAAATCAAATATAGATTCAATATGCATGAGTCACATTCTACACCTACAGTGTTACTGCTATTAATTCAAAGAAGTGATTAGCATACATTTAAAAATATCCAATCTTTTTGCAATAACTACAGAGGATTCACATGAGAATATGGACACCTACTGTATGCTCCAAATACAAGCCATTTATTTTAAGTTCCAATACCTCTAATCAGGTGTTTAACTCTGATATACAAGTGAATGCAGATCCTGGAAATGAACAAAAAAATTCCTGGCAAACCTTAGCCAATCCGTAACCTGAATAGCTTTCCTAGCCTTCTGCTGAAACAAGACTAATACTTTTCATGACCTTATGGCTCACCAAGAATGTTCCAACTTGTGTGCTCAATTAATGTTGCTGAGAAATCCCCTGATCCAATGAACAGAGGCAGAACAATGATGAACATTTCTTAGGCTAAAGATTATCTCATCTAGCACACCATGGTCTCAATCTAAATTCCATTTGGAATAGATAGAACCAATTTGTTGATGATTTGTCTAGAACTTAAACAGATAAAAATAGTTTGCATTGGGGGTTTTTGAGTAGAAGATGGCTTATTTTGATTCTAGAACATAGCATGGAAGGGACCTTGGAGGTCTTCTAGTCAAACTTTCTGCTCGATCAGGAGACCCTATATCAGACCTTATCTAGCTTGGAGAGCTGCCAGGTAAATATTTCCAAACACAGTGCTAACAAGGAAGGACTCGGCACAGAGTCTCTGAGATGCACAGACAGATCTTCACACTGCTGCAACAAATGAATTGTTTCCTGCAAAAGCCCCCTCCCCTTTTGCTCCTCATTTAATCTCTATGGGAGGGGCCATTCACCATTCACCTGTGGCCTTACTCCCACATCGATCCTTAGTTCGTAATTGTTCTTTTCTTTTGGCAGCTCTGCGCATGCGCAGGCTGGGAACTGGCTCCAACTGCTCCCCCACCTCACGGCTGTCCCACTCTGAAGACAACAGATAACTGCCAGCCTGTCCTGGCCCCATCTCTGCCTCTGACACAGAGCCCTTGTCCAAGCCTTCCTCAGCCTCCAGGACTGGCCCATGTTGCTCCCCAACCTCCTCACTGTCTGACTCTGCTGCCAGCTCCTCTAGCCACTGGTGGGCCACAACAGATTGCCTGATCTGACAAGGGAGTCTTCTCCCAATGCCATTGTTTCACTCTTGGAGACTTCAAGATACCTTGTGCCACCTTTGGTCAGCCCGAATTAGATTATAGTTTTATCTGTTCAGGTGTAAATATGAGGACATGTGCACAGCTAAATCAGTGGCATACAGCAGACCTGACAGTATATTAGAAGAGCACTTTGGCGATTTAAAGCTACTTCAGTTTTGGTCTTCTGCTTCAAGACTTTGCCTGAGGCGTGCCATTATGTAGCATAACCTGTCCATTTTATTGTTGCTTATAAATACATTCAATAGGATGAAGCTTATAAAATAATAAAAAAAAATTGGAGAAGGTTTGGGATAAAAAAGAGCTCTTTTATTAAACCTGATGTATTATGGGGATGGCATGTCACACCTGGTTACACTAACTGTCACGTTATGCTGGCTTCCTCAACCAGTTATCATAATCGCGGTTGACAGTTGAGAACATTTCCTGCCTTAAATGCCGTACAGGAAGCTAAATTCTCTACAGCACCAAGGAAGAAATCTGCCTCTTTAAATGACTTTCTCATAAAAGTCAAGTTACATGATCTTTAAATACAATCAAAGGCTCCATTTTCTATGAAATAATGGCCTGGAAACTGCAGGAGGGGCAAGATTGGCTGCTTCTCATAGGAAATCAAAAGTTTTTCTGCGTATACAAAAACAGCATGCCATGAGAGAGGCTGCAGTTGCAAACCTCTCCCAGGAACAAGCCTTTGGAATCAAAGATTGGTCGTCCAATGATGTGGTTCTCTCATCCACTTAGCTTTCTCCATTCCCCCCCACACACACCCAGTTCTTTATAGACAGCAACTTGAGGCAGTTTACAATATGAGAAATTGCAATAATTAAAGCCACCAGCTAAAAGCTAATCAGGTGTCATGCCCCTGTTGGAGTCTGATTCTGAGGGGGAGGTTGAACAGCTGACAGAGAGCAGGAGTGTAGCTCTAGTGGCTGTGGAGGAAACTGGGGAAGGGCACAGTCTGGCTGGGCATTCAGAGGAAGACCCAGGCCCACCCCCTCTTCATCCTAGGTCATGCAGGGAGGAACGGATAAGGGAGCAACATGGGTTACGGGGGAGAAAAAGGCCCTGATTCCCTTCATTAGCTGCAGCTGGGAAAACAGGATAAAAAGGGTGTTTGTGCACAGCACCTTGCTGGAAGCAAAGTGTGCATTATCTTTATTTGTAAGTCTTCTCTGGGTTCTGGCGTCCTCCCAACTGTGTGTGTTTCGTTATCTTTTGAATTCTGCAATTCCTTATCCTGCGCTGTCTCGTTAATTGCTGCAGCATGGTTTGTGTTAGTTTTTATTTATAATGTATATGTACTTTGGGTTCAGACTGAATTTCCTCCACTTAAAGGCTGTTCTTGGGAAAGTTTTTTCTCCAGTCGATGATAACTGGACATTGGAGGCCAAGTTGGAGGAATTAAAGGGACTTTACCTAATTTTGTGACTTTATTGCTTTTGTACCATGCCCCGGGTCATCACCCACAGGGTTAAATGCCATCAGCATCAGAGATGGTATTCAGCCGGTTCTGACCAGTTCTGGCGAACCAGTATTGAAAATGTTGACTGGTTCAGAGAACCAGCAAATACCATCTCTGGCTGGCCCTGCCCACCTGCCCCCACTCTTACCTCTCACCTCTCCTATATTCTGTTTATTAGCTCAGCTGATTCGCGTGGCAGAGTGGATTGCCATGCCTCAGCTGAGCTAAAAAAACAGCACAGTTCACCATCATTGATAAAGAGGGCGGTCCCTGAAGCCCCTTTTGTGCATGTGTGAAACATGCATTTGGCACACGCACGTGTGTTAGGCGTGCCTGCACAGCTCGCTAGTGTTAATACAGAGGACAGTGTTTGAGTTCTGCACATGAGCAAGTGAAGCAAGCTTTCCTGAACTGGTAGGAAAAATGGTTGAAACCTGCCACTAGTCAGTATCCGTGAACTTGGTGTAATAAAAAGTTATTTAACATTTTCATGAATTTCTGGAAGTTGGGGACGTTCCTTATCTGAAGGGATGGGAGAAACCACTGAGAAGGCATTGTCAATGTCTCATTGGGTAATCCTACATTTTGTTCCTTGTATCCTTGAGCCTCAACACAGACTTCCTATAAAAGAAAGAAAGATTGATAAATCAGGGAATAGGAAGAATGTGCCCAAGAGAGCATGAAGATTCACTATCATTCCAAAGTCATCTTGCCTAATAACACTTCCAAGTTTTCAGGAAACAAAATTGTGTTTTACAATGGTACTAAAGAGTGCTGAGGCCCTAGAAAGAGTGTAGACAAGAGCAACAAAGATGATAAGAGGTCTGGAAGCTAAACC
The DNA here is from genome assembly GCA_009733165.1 of Naja naja. Taxonomy (NCBI): domain Eukaryota; kingdom Metazoa; phylum Chordata; class Lepidosauria; order Squamata; family Elapidae; genus Naja; species Naja naja. The sequence continues at coordinate 63,945,777 of CM019151.1, read as the reverse complement.
ATATAACGAACTGTTACGGCAACAAGAAATGTTTAGCCTAAAGAAAAAAAGGCTCAAGGGAGACTGATAGCATCTTCCAATATTTGAAGTATAGCCAATACTTGAAGGAGGGGTCAATTTATTCTCCCAGGCTTTCCTGGGAGAATATTCTCTGTAGCTTTTCAATATCAGATATATACTGGTACTGAAAACATTCAAAAATTTTCAATAGGAATCTCAAATATTTATATTAACAAGTATTAACGATTCATGGATGAAGACATGCTAGCTCTATTCTCTGGTTGAAGTATGGGGTAGGATCTCCTCCTCCTCCTCCTTCTCCTCCTCCTCCACTTCCTCTTCCTCTCCTCCTCCTCCTCCTCCTCCTCCTCCTCCTCCTCCTCCTCCTCCTCCTCCTCCTCCTCCTCCAAAGAAATGAGAATCTGAATGTATCTATAAATTTCATTTCTTCTGCTAAACTCACTGTTAAGTTTGCATGAAGAGTCAGACGCGAAGAGCTTCAGTGAAGAGTTTATTAAGTGACTACAGCTCGAATGGACCTGACTTGGCTGGGCTACGGCTGCCTCTTATAGCCTGCAGCCGTGGTTGCCAGCCAATGGGGGTGCAGGGTTTCTTCCCGCACTACTTAAACCAATACCATTTGACATTTTACAAGAACAGTTCAAATAAACCAATAACATTCAAACCTACATACATAACACTCACCTCACTGATTCAAATTGTGCTTCCTCCTCTTCCTTCTCTTTCTCTCCCTTCCCCCTCCTCCTCTTTTTTCTCCATCCCCTTCTTCTTCCTCCTCCTTTCTTTCTCTCTCTCTTTCTCTCTTTGTTTCTTTCCTTCTCATTTACTTCAAAAATAACTTGGTGACTTGCATCATCAGAAGATATAATGAAACTGTTAAAAAGTTAAGAACAAAAGATAACAACCTGGACTTAAAAAAAAAATAAACAATTGAAGCAATTAAAAGCATGGCAGAGTTTCCATGGCACAATCAAGTTCCAAATCTTCAGGACCTTCCAGAACCCCAAGAGAGTGGGCATCAGACATGTATGCTGTTTCAAATACTCTTTCCAGATTTTTGTTAATCAGCTGTGAAGAAATCATGCCAAAGGTACAGGACAAACTGAAATTGCCAGGGGACATTTTCTCTCTTAACAGATGAATACAGATTTCTTTCTCTGGACTTTTCAAACTAGTCAGTGCCTCATTATTCTTTCAGGAAACAACAGAGAAAGTTTCTAACTTGAAAAATTTCTAGCACAATTGGAACCATGCAAGGTGTTTTAAAAATTAACACAAGATAGAAGAGATCTCTTTGCCACCATACAGAGTCTAGAAAGTAGTTATCTCTACTGTGGATGCCTTTCAAATTCATCGTCCCATGCATCTGCTCTTTGAAAAAAAATTGAATTCACATCAAAGAAGATCCCACAACAGAATTATGTTAGAAAAATCCCTGTAAAATGGTTGATCCATACTAGGGAGTGATAGCATACAGTCCAGGTGTGGGCAATTAATCTCCCCAAAAAACTACATGAGAAACTGGGAATGCTGTGGAGGGTTGAACCAGTAGGATCACATTCATGCAGATACATAAACTGGAAAGTAGAAAAAAATAGCAATTGTCTTCAAAAATAAAAATAATTTATGTAGACTGGTGAAGACAGTAAAGGAATTGATGTGGCCTTAGGGGCTGCAAATGGCCAAGATTTGACATAGACAATAGATGTCATTTATAGGGCAAATTCTGATAGCTGACATAATGTATACAGGTAGTCCTGGATTTATGGCCACAAATGTATGTCACTAAGTAAGAACTTTTCTGGTTTCCTCATTGGCTTTGCTTATCAGAAGGTTGCAAAAGGGGATCGCATAACGTCATAAACGTCAGTCAGTTGTCAAGCATCTGAATATAAATCACGTGACCCCAGGGATGCTGCATGGTGCTAAGGGTCAGAAATGGCCCCAAGTTGTTGTTGTTTTTCCGGTGCCATTGTAACTTTGAATGGACACTAAATAAACTGTTTGCGTTATAAATCAGCTTGTAGAAGGAATGGGCAGCATAAAAATTTAATAAATAAATAAAGTACATTTACCAAATTTAGGGGGGGGATTTCCAGCCCTGGAATAGGACTGGTCTGACTGATATACAGTATCTATATCTATATCTATACAGTATCTATCTATATCTATATCTATATAGAGTGGAGTGGAATGGAATGGAATGGAATGGAATGGAATAGAATAGAATAGAATAGAATAGAATAGAATAGAATAGAATAGATTTTTTTATTGGCCGAGTGTGATTGGACACACAAGGAATTTGTCCTTGCTGCATAAGCTCTCAGTGTACATACATCTCTCTCTCTCTCTCTCTCTCTCTCTCTCCCTTTTCAAATTACATATCTGGTAGCAGCTCGTAAGAATTATTGAGTGTCTTTCTGTGGTGTTGGAAGAGTACCAGTTGCAGAAATGTCGGCCAAATAAAAGGTTTGGGATGCAGGGAAAACATCGTACTACCCATTCACTTCATTTGACATTCTCTTCTCCCCCTACATACACACACTCCCCGTCCCTAATTTTATTACAACGGCAAGAAAATTACATGAATGCAAGAGCATGGCTTGCTGTGAACAGGATTTCGCCTGCTGCTTATTCGTTCACTTGAAGTCTTCCTAATCCTCTTTCTGTGATAGCACAATTGGTTGCCATGGAGCTTATTATTATATTGTCACCGAGAACCTCTGAGAACAGCAGAAACTTCTGCTGGAGCTCATTTTTCTGCACTTCTTCAGTGTGTGCATTTCATGCTTTAATCTTCTCCCTTCTGGTTTTATTTTATTTTTTTAGTATTTAAATATCTTTTGGGCTGCTTCACACACACACATACTCAAGTTTTGATGAGGGAGAGAGGGAAAAGGAGAGAGGAAAGTAGCTAGCTTCATGTGTCATCAAACTGGTAATGTGGATCGATACCTAGATGGATAGCTAGATTGTCATGTAGCTCTATCAGATAGAGTTAGGCTGATGGTCAGGAAAGAGGAAGCTTTATCATAACATTATTCATATGCTGGCCTGGCAACCTTTTTTTTTTCAGTTGAAAAATGAGGCAAGAAAATGCTTCCAAGGAAGCTGCATTTTCCCTGTTTTGTTTTGCTTTTTAATGAATTGCATTGCATTTTCCTTGCAAACAACTAGATATGGCACTATAGGTGGATAATGCCTCCCATAACACTGAAGTTGGTATTTCTAGTTTATTATTATATACTTTATTCCAGTGCTGAGATTCAATTTTTTTTACTACCGGTTCTGTGGGCATGGCTTGGTGGGCATGGCTTGGTGGGCATGGCAGGGGAAGGATATTGCAAAATCTCCAGTCACAGGTGGTATTTGCTGGTTCTCCGAACTACTCAAAATTTCTGCTACCAGTTCTCCAGAACTGGTCAGAATCTGCTGAATACCACCTCTGCTTTAGTCATCGCTCACAATTAGTAAAAAATAATTCTCATATTGTCAATCTAAAACATGCTTATATATTTATCAGTTATTATTTATGCATGACTAAACTATTTATTTCATCATTTATACGAGATATTCTCAATTTTATTATAAAGTTTATATTACACTTTCATCCAATGGTTATATATGTTTATATTATATTTTATATCAATCTATTAAATTTCTATTACAAAATTATTTAATCTATTACATTACCAAGTCTTTTTATCCAACCATTGATAAAACAAATCCCATATCTTATAAAATTGTTTATCTTCTTGATCCCTAATTTCAAATGTCAATTTGTTCATTTCAGCACAATCCATAATTTTCTTAATAACTTCCTCCTGCATAGGTATTTTATTGTTTTTCCAATTCTTAGCAAATACAATTTTAGCTACTGTTAAGACATTTACAATCAAATATTTCAGCTCTTTATTGTAGATTTCTGGTATGATTCCCAATAAAAATATTTCCGGTTTAAAGTCTATATGTTGTTTTATCATTTTTTTCCAACCACGTGTGAATTTTAGTCCAATATCTTTTTGCATCTGAACACGTCCACCACATATGGTAATACGAGCCAGGTATCTGATGACATTTCCAACATTTATCTGATTTATTCTTAAACATTCTTCCAATTCTCATCGGGGGTAAGTGCAACCTGTAAAACATCTTATACAGATTTTCTTTATAAGCAGTTGACATTGTCATTTTATAATTTTGAGACCATAGTTTTTGCCATTTCTCTAAATCAATCCCATATCCAAAATTTCCTCCAATTTAAATCCTAATAAGTGTCCATGAAGTTTTTTAATTACATTTTCATCAGTACCTATCAAAATTTTGTCTAAGTCAGTCAACTTATCATAAATACCTTCTAATTTAATATTGTCATCAAATCTGGATTGTAATTGCAAATATGAAAACCAATTCATTTTTATATCTTGTTCCTCCAATGCTTGCATAGATTTAAGTTCACCCTTTTCATTCAATGTCTCACCATATCTAACCGTTTGTTCCTTTTTATATATTATTGGATAAGAAAAAGCTTCAATAGTAGATATCCATAATGGAATTTTTAAATAATATTGCTTTTTAATCTTCTCCCAATTTAAAAACAAAGCCTCTTGAATATAGTGTCTTCTGAAATACCCTTGTGTTTTAGTTCCCTTATACCAAAGAAATGCATGCCATCCCAACAGCAGGTCATGTTCTTCTAAGGTCAATAATCTACTATTCCTTAGTGTTATCCATTCTTTTACCCACATCAGATTTGCCGCCTGATAATATAATTCCCAATTGGGCAGTGCGAACCCTCCTCTTATTCTTGCATCCTGTAACAGTTTAAGTTTTATTCTCGCTTTTTTGCCATGCCAACTATATTTCAACACAATTTTATTTAGATCTTCAAAAAAACTCTTTCCCTAATCTAATTGGAATTGTCTGGAATAAATATAAAATTCTAGGCAAAACATTCATCTTAATTGTTGATATTCTCCCAATCAATGATAATTGTAAATTTTCCCATTTTTCCAAATCTGTCGCAATCTGCTGTTTGAGTTTAATATAATTGTCCTCCTTCAGTGTGCTACATCTTGATGTAATGTGTATCCCTAAATACATAACCTTGCTTGTGACTTGTATTTTTAAAACTTCTTCCAACTCTTTCTTTCGTCTTGCTAACATGTTCTTTGTTAATATCTTTGTTTTATCCTTATTAATTTTCAAACCTGCTACCTTTCCATACTCTTCTATCCTTTCTATTAATTTAGGTGCTGTTTCCAATGGATCCTCTAATATAAATGCCAGATCATCTGCAAAAGCTTGCAATTTATACTCTTCCTTTTTAATTTTCATTCCTTTTATTTCTTTACCTTCTCTAATACTCCTATTCAACACTTCCAATGTTAACACAAACAGCAGAGGAGACAGTGGACAACCTTGCCTAGTCCCTTTTCTTATATCTATAGATTCTGTCAATTCTCCATTTATCAAGACTTCTGCAGTTTGTTTATGATATATCATCTCGATGGCATGTATAAAATATTTACCAAAGCCCATTTGTGCCAGTTGTAATAACATGAAATGCCAACTCACATTATCAAAGGCTTTTTGAACATCTAGAAACATCAAAGCCATTTGCTTTTCAGGGTGTGCCTCATAATATTCCAAAGTATCCAAGATTATTCTCATATTATCTTTAATTTGTCTCTTTGGCAGAAAACTGTTTTGATCAACATGGATAAAATTATTTAAATATCTTTTCAATCTTTCTGCCAAAATTGAAGCAAAAATTTTATAGTCTGAATTTAATAGGGAAATAGGTCTATAGTTTTTAACTTGCTGTGAATCTGTATCTTCCTTTGGTATAAGTGTGATATAAGCTTCTGACCATGTCTTGGGTATTCTCTTCTTTGACATAATTTCATTCATAACTTCTAATAATTGAAGGTTCAACACCTCCTGAAAGGTCTTATAAAATTCCACTGGCAGTCCATCTGGACCTGGTGCTTTCCCTATGTTTTGTTTCTTTAAGGCTTCTGTTAATTCCATCATTATTGTGTTCCCTTCTAACATTATTTCAATATCTTTGGGTATCTGTGGTAATTTTGCCTTTTGTAAATATTGTTTAGTTTTTTCTTCTTGAATATTCTCTTGATAATACAGTTTTCCATAATAATCTTGTATGATTCTTTTCTTCATTTCCATAGCAGACATGTCCTTCTTCAGCTATTAAATGACTAATTCTCCTTGATTCTCTTTCCTTTCTAAATTTATAAGCTAACCATCTTCTTGGTTTATTTGCATCTTCAAAATAATTCTGTTTAGCATTTTTAATCTTTTGAGCTAACACCTCTTTTTCCATTAATCCCATTTTATGTTTAGTTATATCCATTTTAATTGTAATGTCTTTTTTTGGCGGAGATTTCTGTAATTCTTTTTCTAATTTCTTATAGTCATCTTCCAGTATTTTAAAACTCCTTTTCTGTTTTATATATTTTTTGTATATTCTATTATCAAACCTCTTGTGTAGGCCTTCATCGTGTCCCAGAGATTCTATAATGATGTATCCTCTTTTTAGTTTTCTTTAAAGAAGAATACCAATTCTCTCTCAATTTTCTGTTTAAAGTCTTCTTCCTTTAGTATCATATTATTTAAAGTCCTTCTAGATCTCCTCTTTTGTCCTTTCCAAGTAACTGTCATTGGATTATGGTCTGCCCAACTACTTGCTTCTTTTTCAATTTCTTGTATATTAGAAAATAAATCAGCTGATGTCCATATCATATCTATTCTAGACCATGATTCATGCCTATTTGAGTAAAAAGTATATTGCTTATTTCCCATATTTCTCTCTCTCCATGCATCTTTTAAATTTATTTCTTCTATCATTTGAAAGAAGGATTTTGGTAGTGTCTTTCTAGTTGTCTTTGTTGCTTTCTGTGTTTTATAATCCAACTGTTCATTAATTATTCCATTGAAGTCTCCCATCAATTGTTATGTGTCTTAGTGTGTGTGCATGCATTTGCCACCTGAGGATGCCATGATTTATAGCACAAACAAACTACCCAGTTCATCCTTTCATTTTTGTTAAAACTGGATAAAATATATCATCCTTATCTGATCAATATGTGGCTGTTTTTCAAAGAACACTTTAAGCTGGTTGTTGAATTAATTAATTTTCTGGCTTTGCCCAAACCTTGAAACATAAATTAACTCAAGCAGGCTGGCTTTAACAATAGTTACTCCCACTAAACAGTAACAGAAAGAAAGAGAATCATTCAAAATACTAAAAATGTATTTGGGCTGAATTTTAGAGGCCATTAATCATAATTTGGGTTTATTACAATGTTTTATTTAAAGTTCATTCTATAAATTATGGAAAGGGCAGGTGCTGATAAGGTGAAGAAAGTTAGCAGAAAAGCAATTCAGAAATGATATTAGTTAAGAAGTATTATCTTTAATATGCTAGTTGAAATACATCTGCAGAGCACTCTGATATGTCCATGTTTGTGAATTGGCAAGGTATCCTTATTCTTCTTCTTTTTCCTGCATTATTTATTTCACTGAAACTGAATTTTTGTTGGACTCTCAAGCCAGTGATTACATCTATGCTCATTATTAGGATCCGAATGTTCTTGCTAGCAAAATAACTTCTACTTGCCCTACTTTATTTATTTATATGGTATGGCCATACAACTAAACAGTGTTTCTGGACATCCTAAAAATTAAAGTACAAACCCATAGTACAATAGAATTCCAGGAGGAGGAGAGGAGGAGGAGGAGGAGGAGGAGGAGGAGGAGAAAAAGAAGAGGAGAAGAAGGAGGAGGAGGGGAAGAAGAAGAGGAAGAAGAAGAGGAAGAGGAAGAAACAGAAGAAGAAGAGGAAGAGGAAGAGGAAGAGGAAGAGGAGGAGGAAGAGGAGGAGGAGAAGGAGAAGAAATTGAGATTATAACATGCACCATATCATGAAGAAACTCAACACAAGCCAGTCAAGATGAACACATATTCTAATCTATCCCAGAGAGCCTGGGGAAAAAATATAAGATTTTAGGAATAGAAGAGCTGTTTCAGTCAGAAGAGAGACACAGTTACAGAAAAGGCCCACTTTCTAGACCTATCAGAAGATGATTTAACAGATGTGATGGAAAGTGAGCCACCTTTGTTAGATCTTAAGGAATGGGCAGAAATAATGTCAAAATTCAACCCATCAAATAATAACCAGGCCTTATGCCAGGAAAGACTACATAGGTGAAATGTATCAAGCATTCTGAAAGGTACCTAGAAGATCATTGGTAACCAGCATAGCTCATGAAGTAAATATTATGAAGCATGGAGATTCTCAATCATCCAGGTCATGGTTGTCCCAATGATGCTTTTCCAAAAGGCAACTGGACTTTGTTTTTTCTACTATTATGGAGCATATTGAAGCACATCTATACCTTCTCCTGTCACTATATTCTAGATCAAGGGTCTTCAAACTTGGCAAGTTTTAAGACTTGTGGACTTCAACTCCCAAAATTCCTTCTCCAGTCATGTTAGCTTGGGAATTCTGGGAGTTGAAGTCCACAAGTCTTAAAACTTGCCAAGTTTGAAGACCCCTGTTCTAGATCAACTGTAGCTTCCAAATGCTCTTCAAAACAGCTCCATGGGCATCTTTCCCTTTCCTTTGCAAACGAGCTTGTTAGTTTGAAGGGAACTAGTTTTGACCAGTTTTGAAGGGAAAATAATACTTGTTAGTTTGCTCTGAGGCTTATGCAGTATCAAGATATCACCTTGGTAAGTTTTAGCTCCATTTAAATGTATCCTAGACTTAGTTAGCCTTTATATTATTATATCTTTGCAGCAAATCTGAAGGACAGTTACAAAATAATCTCTCACTCTGATTTTTTTTAAAAAGCTCACACTTTTCTAGTATCCAGTTCTTTTTTTCCCCTAAACATCCAAAACCCAAATCATGAGCTCATTTTTTCCTCTTTCACACAAAAAGTCTATAAAGGTTTTTATAGTCGGACATAAATGCAGATATTATTATTATTATTATTATTATTATTATTATTATTATTATTATTATTTCTCTACTCAAAGAGGATAATTTGGCCATCTTTGCTACTTCCATTGTCTTCACCAACCATTTCTTATTGTAGTGTAAACCTTTTCTCCTTTATTGTTGTTTCCAAGTTTGTTGGTTTTTTTAAACACATAGCATTTGTGGATCTCCTTAATACATGCATTGTTGGTTTAAATGATCGTTCAATGGCTTTTTATTTCACTGCAGTCAGTATTGACAAGTGTTTCCAATCCAAATTTATAAGAGCAATATTTGCATTTCCAAGATGCCTCAAGAATGCTATTCTACAGTTAGAGACAGATATTATTTATTTGTGGTTTTATCTCTTTAATTTCTAGTTGAAACTGATTACATCTAAGATCTGAACTGCATCAGATACCTTGATCAGGAACAAGCCTAGATCAAAGACTCAGGAGAAGTCCAACATTTTGCTACTTTAGATGCATTTTGGTGAATCCTGAAGTAAAAATCAACGTCAGAAGAATATCTTGGAGGGAGGGAGGGAGAGAGCACGAGAGATGAGTGTGTGTGTGTGAGAGAGAGGAGAGAATAAAGTGTGTATGAAATAGAGAAAGAGATGAAGAAAGAGAGAAGAGTGAAAGTTGTGTTTGCGTGTGTGTGTAGAGAGAGAGAATGAGAAAGAGAAATGAGAGAAAGAAGAGAGTGTATGTGAGAGAGAGTGAGAGAGTGAGAAAGAGAGAAGAGAGAGAAAGTGTGTAGGAGATAGTGTGAGAGAGATAGAATGAGAGAGAGAGGTGAGAGAGATAAGAGAGAGATAAGAAAGAGCGAGAGAGGAGTATGTATGTGAGAGAGTTAAGAGTTAAGAGTGAGATGAGAAATGAGAGAGATGAGGGAGATAAAGATGTCTGTGATTGTCTTTATGTGCGTGAGTGTGTTTGTGTGTGTACGTGTTTATGTATGGGACCGTGTGAATGAGATATTTCTTTCCTTGCTTTCAGGAAATTGGACCCAGAAAGATGGAATGAGCTGATAAAACTAGTCATTTATTGTCCTGTTCAACCAACAACTGGGTCATGTTAATTAGTTCCTTGTTCAGCAGTGGGCAGAAGATTAGTCAGGACCTCTGCTGTTTACAGTAATGAGCAAGCACTTAGGACTTCTAATTGTTTAACAATAGCAACAAATAAAAATATTCTCCTCTATGCTGGATTATTGAAAACCAAACTGTATCTCTATGAAAGAAAGAAAGAAAGAAAGAAAGAAAGAAAGAAAGAAAGAAAGAAAGAAAGAAAGAAAGAAAGAAAGAAGGACCTCTGTGAACCACCTACAGTATAGGTTCTACATGGATCTAGATCTTGATCTGGAACATACAAAAGCATTATTTCTTTAATTCCTGGATGATGATGATGATAATGACAATGATGATGAAGATGGTGATTATATGGATGATGATTATATTTGCTTTTATTTTTGTACAATTCCAGGAACCATTTGCATTGCTCCTATTTCCCCTGCAAGAACAGCCCTGTGATCTAGGTTGGGTTGAGAAAGAGTGGTTGTCCCACAACCACTCAACTAATTTTCATGCCTAAAGAAGGACCTACGATTTGTGGTCTTTTTCAGCACCTTAACAACTACTGCAAACTGGTTATCACTTAATGTTTATTTTTTCCTATACAGACTCTGCTTGGTAAACCTCCTCCTTTTAGCAGAATTGTTGGAATAACAATATATCTTCAAACATTCAATCTTGGAATAGAATAGAATTGGAAGGGACTTTGGAGGTCTTCTAGTCCAGCCCCCTGCTCAAGCAGGAGATCCTATACCATTTCAGACAAGTGGCTGTCCAGTCTCTTCTTAAAAATCTCCAGTAATGGAGCACCCACAACTACTGAAGGCAAGCTATTCCAGTGGTTAATCATTCTAACTGTTAGGAAGTTTCTCCTTAATTCTACCGTGTTTCCCCGAAAATAAGACACTGTCTTATATTTTTTTTGGCTCCCAAAAACACACTAGGTCTTATTTTCGGGGTAGGTCTTATATATTTATGGTGCCAAATAGTGGGTGTGAGTGTGTGTGTGGGGTGTTTTGCGGGTGCACGGTTGCTCCCTGAAAAGTCTTCCTGGAACTGGAGATTTACACTAGGTCTCATTTTCGGGGTAGGTCTTATATTAGGGCAGGTTTAGAAAATAGTGCTAGGTCTTACTTTCAGGGTAGGTCTTATTTTCGGGGAAACACGGTAGGTTGCTTCATTGTTTCTTGTCCTGCCTTCTGGTGCTTTTCTGGAGAATAATTTGACCCCGTCTTCTTTGTGGCAGCCTCTCAAATTTTGGAATATTGCTATCATGTCACTTCCATAGCTTTAGCTTCATACCTTTAGAAGTTCTCATTTAGCAGCTGCCTCCTACAGCAACAGTTCTCATGGACAGCAGAGTTAGAAAAAAAACCCTTTATGATTAACCCTTGCATTTATGAACTTCACATGTTCTGCAGAGCATGGGAGAGCTAACATAAGATCACAAGCCCATTGATGGTTTCACTTAGTAACCACCGTGCTTATCAGTTGAGTTACCAGGTGCTAAACAAGAACTACCAATAATCACAGTGTCCAAAGCCAGCCAAGACAGGCGCATAGAAGATTCCATAGAAGATGGAACACAACATTCAGTCAATTCATTTTGAGGCAGATAAAGAGAGATCCTCTACATCAGGGGTCTTCAAACTTGACAGCTTTAAGACTTGTGGATTTCAACTCCCAGAATTCCTCCTCCTGTCATGTTAGCTCATGAATTCTGGGAGTTGAAGTCCACAAGTCTTAAAGCTGTCAAGTTTGAAGACCCTTGCTCTAGATGTTTGGGACCACAGAGCTTCTATCTATTCATACTGCCAGCTGGGAAATAAGGACAAAATAAGCAACAGCAGCTGAATGACCTTTCCTTATTCCAGAGCTCTGACTACATTGAAGTCTATAGGAATGTGAACTATAAGCATGAAAGCATTCCCTTGGATCCTTTCTGTAATAATTACCAATTACTATATATGAGTTATACTATTTTATTTATTTCACTTGAGATGATTTGACTTTGTTTTATATATTTATTTTATTATTTTGCTTTATTATTTTATTTTACTTTATTATGTTATTTTACTTTACTATTTTATTTTATTTTACTTTATTTTATTCATTTCTTTTCATTTTCTTTTTCCTTTCTTTTACTCTATTATTTTATTTTATTCTACTTTCTTTTATTATTTTCTCTTCTTTTCATTTTCTTTTCTTTTACTTTATTATTCTATTTTACTGTCTTTTATTATTTTATTTCTTTTCGTTTTATTTTTTTTAATTTTATTTTACTTTATTATTTTCTTTTTGTTTTGTTGTGTTCTTGCTTAATGTTAAAGGCATGCAAGGCAGAAAATGTTTAATTCATTTCAGAGGCTGGTTTTTCCAGTCTGTTAAAAATATAATTGACAAAGTTCCACAAAAGAAAATTCTGACCTTAATATACAGCTGCTATGCTTTTGCTACCCCAATCTATTTTTCTTTTGTGCGCGTGCACACACACACACAGAGATAGATATAGATATATAGAGATAGAGATAGAGATATATAGATATAGATAATAGATATATAGATTTATTTATTTATTTATTTATTTATTTATTTATTTATTTATTTAATTGGACTTTTAGGCCGCCCTCTCTCCCGAGGGACTCAGGGTGGCTTACAATAAAAAACAAGAATATAAATATTAAAATAGAATTAAACTAAACTAAGCCCAATAAAATTTAAAACCTGATTAAAACTAAGAATTAATAAAAAAACCCACCCCCACCCCATTCAGTCCAGGCTGGCCTGTTGAAACAACCAAGTCTTTAGGTCGCAGCAAAAGGAATGGAGGTCAGGGGCCAACTGGAGCTCCAAGGGGAGCTGATTCCACAGGGTGGGTGCTCCCACAGAGAAGGCCCTACCCCTGGGCGCTGCCAACTGACAGTGTCTGGTCAACAGCACCCCCAGGAGGCCCTTCCTGTCGGAGCATAAAGGGCGATTGGAGGTCGACGCTGGCAGGAGACGCTCCCCTCAACTACCCCGGACCCAAGCCATGGAGGACTTTATATGTGATGACTAATGCCTTGAATCTCACCCGGAGGGCAACCGGCAGCCAATGCAGGTCGCGCAGAAGGGGTGTAACATGGGAGTATCAGGACACTCCCATCACTACCCGTGCAGCCAGATTCTGCACCAGATGAAGCCTCCGGATGGTCCACAAGGGCAGCCCCATGTAAAGAGCATTACAGTAGTCGATTCGGGAAGTCACGAGTGCATGAGTAACCATCTATAGAGAATCTCGGTCCAAATAGGGACGCAATTGGCACACCAGATGAATCTGGGCAAATGCCCCCCTGGTCACAGCTCCTACCTGCTCCTCCAAATTGAGCTGCAAATCCAGGAGGACACCCAAATTGCAAACCCTATCCACGGGGGACAACACCTCTCCCCCCATGGCCAATGATGGAACCTCTTGGATTTTCCAAGATGCCGGTATGCACAGCCACTCAGTCTTGGCCGGGTTGAGTCGGAGCCTGCTCTTCCCCATCCAGATCTGCACCACATCCAGGCAACAAGACATTATGGAGAGAGCATCACCGATTTGGTTCGGAGTGGAGATGAACAACTGGGTATCATCATCATATTGATGATACCTCACCCTGAATCCATGAATGATCTCGCCCAGTGGCTTCATATGGATGTTGAACAGGAGAGGCGAAAGGACCGAGCCCTGAGGCACCCCACAAACTAGGGGCCTCAAACTCGACCTCTGCCCCCCTGCCAACACCGATTGCGAATGACCCGAGAAGTAGGAGGAGAACCACCATAAAACAGTGCCTCCCACCCCCAAACCCCCAAGGCATCGCAATAGGATACCATGGTTGATGGTATCAAAAGCCGCCGACAGATCTAATGGGACTAGGACAGAGGAAAATCCCCTGTACCGAGCCCTCCAGAGATCATCCATCAGTGTGACCAATGCTGTCTCCGTACTGTACCTGGCCCGGAAGCCCGATTGGTACGGATCTAGGTAGTCAGCTTCATCCAGGAACTCCAGGAGCTGATGGGTGACCACGCTCTCAACAACCTTCAACACAAAGTGAAGGTTGGAGACTGGACAAAAGTTGTTCAAGACAGCTGGGTCCAGAGCAGGCTTCTTAAGGAGGGGCATCACCACCGCCTCCTTCAAGGCAGTGGGAAAGGAACCCTCCCTCAACAGAGCGTTGATAACTGCCTGGAGCCAACCATGTGTAACCTCCCTGGAGGCATATACCAACCAGGAGGGACACGGATCCAATAAACACATGGTAGAACTCAGCCCCTGCATAGTCCTGTCCACTTCCATTAGGGACACAGGCTCAAACTCATCCCAGATGATGTCGAGCAGACTACTAGTAATTCCTTCATCCGACTCCTGCCAGTCGGAGTCCAAGCCAGCCCGAATCTGAGCGATTTTATCCAGCAGAGGCTGACTAAACTCCTCGGCCCTACCCTGCAGAGGATCCTCCCTCACCTCCTGATGTAGGAGGGAGTGAGTGACCCTAAACAAGGCAGCTGGGCGATCATCTGCGGATGCAATGAGAGTGGAGAAATATTCATGTTTCGCTGCTTCCATTGCTACCAGATAAGTCCTCGTAGAGGCTCTTAACTGGGCTCAGTTGGATTTGGACCGACTGGGTCTCCAACTGCTCTCCAGGCCCCTCCTTCAACACTTCATCTCCCGGAGCTCCATAGAAAACCAAGGAGCTAACCGGGATCTGCCGCAAGGGGCCGCAAGGGGACAACTCGGTCGAGAGCCTGAGAGGCTGCCCGTTGCCAGGCGTCCACCAAGGCCTTGGCCGAGCTGTGGGCAAGGGAAGTGGGAATCAGCCCAAGTGCCTCCTGGAACCCCTCAGGGTCCATTAGATGCCTGGGGTGGAACCATCTAGTAGGTTCTGCCTCCCAGCGATGTGGAGTGGCCTGCCGGAAGACCAGTCGTAGGAGATTATGATCAGTCCATGACAGGGGTTGAGTAGTAGGCACACCCCCATCTAGATCATTACACCATCGTTCCTAGATGAAACCAGTTCAAGTATGTTTTCCCCCCCCATGAGGTGGCCCCCAAATTATCTGGGTCAGGCCCATGGCTGCCATGGAAGTCATGAACTCCCAATCTAAGCTCGACGTAGTGCCCAGAGAGGGCAGATTGAAATCCCCCAGAACCAAAAGTCTGGGGAACTCCACTGCCACTCCTGAAAGCATGTCCAGCAGCTTGGGCAGGGCCATTGTCACGTTGCTGGGAGAAAGGTACATGAGGAACAAGCCCAACTGACCACCCGGGCCAAACCTCAGAAGGAGAGACTCACACCTGCCCATCTGCGGAACAATGACCTCCCTTGGAAACAGGGTCTTCCTAATAACCACTGCCACTCCACCACCCCTACCCTGGGTCTGAGGCTGGTGAAGCACCCAGAAACCAGGGGGACATATCTCACAGAGAGGGACCCCTCCCTCCAGTCCCAACCAGGTCTCCGTAATGCAAGCCAGATCTGCGGCCTCCTCCTCAATCAACTCAGAGAGGAGGGTGGCTTTATTCACCATGGACCTGGCATTCACGTACACCAACCTCAGCCCAGGAATCACACTTCCTGTGCCCCAGGAGGAGTGGGCAGAAACTGGAGGGTCAGAGTGCGCCACAGCTTGAAGATAGTGGGGGCACGCTCCCAGACCATGATATGGCCCTCCGTTTCTCCATCTCCTGTCATTCCCAATTGCTGTAGGAATTGGATTACCCCCTGTACCCCAAGGACTCCCGCCCCCCATCCATCCCCCCATACCGCGACCCTCCCACAGCCTGGACTGAATCAGGGGTTGGCTCAGTGGAACCCCCCCAAGTTCCCGCCTGAACCAACAACCCATCCCCCACCCTAACCCCATTAAACATCTAGTTAAAAACTTCCTCAAATTCCCCTTCGTAACACATTTAAAAGAAAACCCCTTGGACGCAATATGCCACCTCTCGGGATCCCAAGATCCATCATCAAGATAGAGTCTGGAAAGTCTGGGGGGCTACTGCCGGGACTGGGGGATGGTCCCAATGGCCCGCTACTCTGCGGTATAGATTGTCATGCCCCTGTCAGAATCTGATTCTGAGGGGGAGGCTGAGCAGCTGACAGGGAGTGGGAGTGTGGCTCTGGTGGATGTGGAAGAACCTGGGGAAGGGCAAAGTCCAGCTGGGCAGAGCAGGGGAGAGATAGAGCAAGGCAGAGGGAATTCAGAGGAAGATCCAGGCCCACACCCTCTTCATCCTAGGGCATACAGGGAGAAACAGAGAAGGGAGCAATGTGTGTTGCGTGGCTTATGGGGAAGGAAAGGGCCCTGATTCCCTTCATTAGCTGCAGCTGGGAACACAGTGTTTAAAAAGGGAGGTTGCGCACAGCAAATCATGGGAAGCAAACCATGAGTTATCTTTTATGGTTGAGTCTTATCTGGGTTCCTGGCATTTTCCCAACTGTCTGTGTTTGTTGGCCTTTGAAGTCTGCAATTCCTTATCCTGCCCTGTCCAGTTAATTGCTGCAGCATGGTTTGTGTGGATTTTTATTTACAGTTTATATGTACTTTGTTTTCGGACTGAATTTCCTCCACTTAAAGACTGTTCTTGGGAGAGTTTTTCACCAGCCGAAGGTAACCTGGACATTGGGGGCAAAGCTGGAGGTATTAAAGGGACTTTTCTTACTTATGTGACTGTGTTGCCTTTGTGCCACACCCCGGGTGATCAGATAGATAGATAGATAGATAGATAGATAGATAGATAGATAGATATAGAGATAGATAGATAGATGCAGGTAGAGATTTAGATAGAGATAGAAATAGAAATAGAGATATAGAGAGATAGAGATAGAGATAGAGATGTGTAGAGATATATAGATATATATAGAGAGAGATATATAGATATATAGAAAGATATATAGATATATAAATATGAATAAAGGCATGTGGTGCATGAGAAAATTGTTCTTTGAATTTTTATTTCAGATTAAAATCAGTGTCAAATGAACAGAGTAGCCACAACATCCATCTCACATAGCAGGTTAGTGGGGTGGGGAGGGAATGGGATTTTGCAGTAATGTTCCCCTAGGAGTTGGGAGGGAATGGGGTTTTTACAGTATCCTTCCCCTGCCATGCCCACCAAGCCATTCCCATCAAGCCATGCCCATAGAACCGGTAGTAAAAAAATTTGAATCCCGCCACTGGCTGGCACTCTTGATTAAGAAATGGAAATGAGCACTGCCCCCTAGATTGAGACAGGACAGTGGAAATGCTTTAACTTTACCTTATAGATATTTCAGAAAGATGATCTGTATCATTTTCAGAAAACCATTCCAATCATTGTAAAAATAATCTGTAATAGCATCTTTCAAATGCATAATTCAGTTTGGGTTTTCTTTCCCAAGACTTGGATGTGTTCATAAATTGCTGATGTGACTCCAACCCACCTCTTCTTATTTTGGTAGCTGTGTGTCAAACTTTTTTTTAATTAAGCAAATAAAATAAAAATCGCTGTTAAAATAAATCCCAGCAGCTCTGCAAAAGAAATTAGGCTAAACTCTTCAACCATTAGTATACATCTAATTGCAGAATATTTGAAGCATGCTGAAACAAATGTCATTAAACTCTTACATTATATCAAACAAACAAATAATTCCCAGCAGCTTAGACAAAGTTATGTTGATTATAATCTACAAGCATACATATGAAACATGTAACATTGCAGGCACACTGCACTGAACACAATCAAATTGTTGATTTTGAAGTTCTGAAAATGAAAACATTGAAATATATTCTAGATGCCCCTGAAAAAAAATGTTTGTCATTCATAACTTGATATGAAAGCTTGATTACTTGCAAGCAATCAAGCTTTCAGATTATTCATAACATAAAGTTTTCTATCAAATACCATTAAACTGATACTCTTGAATGGATAGGGAAAAGAAGAGCAGCTGAATCTTTGTGTTTATCTTAATAGCAAATTAAGATGTGCTCTAAGATTAAAAGCAATTGGAAAATCAAATTAGGTTACTAATGAGATATTTAGGAAGATTAATATGGAAGATTATTTGGAAACAAGAGAGAGATGTTGCTGTCTAAGCAATTATACAACTTGCAAAATTGGTTTGGTTGTCCTCTCTCCTCTTCCCTTTCCTTCTCTAATTTTAAAATTTAAGGAAATTTCAAATAAACATTATATGTTGGACTGAGTTATATGCAGCCTGTTGTAAAAGTTATATGCAGGTGTTGTAAAAATCAACACCTTGTGCTCTAGGAACATACTACCAGAGATGAAAAATATAGAAAAGAAATGTGCATAAATTGAGTCTGATCTGATTAGAATGATTAGTTTCATCGGATGCAATCCAAGTTAAGACATCTTTTAAAAAATCAGAAACTTGAATCAACTCAATTTAGATATCCCAATTGATTTATACCAGATTAAATGTTAAAAAATGCACATTTTCAATTAGGCTGACTCAAACCAATTTAGAAAATAAGTTAAACAAAACCTTAATTAGTCACTCCAAAATCTGACTCGATTCAGAAATTCAGTAGACAAATTACCAATTTTCTACAGATTTGGTGTACAATCAATTTAATAGAGCAATCAAAATCCCAAAGTTCCTGAAATGATAAAGGGAGGAGGAGGGAGAGGAGGAGGAGGAGGAAGCACATTTTGAATTAGTGAGGTGAGTTTAGCAGAAGAAATGAAATTTATAGATACATTCAGATTCTTATTTCTTTGGAACAGAATCTTCTCTCTGTGTGTATGTATATACTGTATATATGCTTTCTTAAAGGATATTCTATTAAAGCAAATTCTTTGGGCAGCCCCTGAAAGCTTATAGAAAAGATAGAGATTATCCAAAACTAACTGAAGAAGAAAAAAGCAAAGCAAATCAATATTCCTAGAAGAAACAGTGATGACTAAGAAGAAAAAACATATTGTATAGAACTGTTGCACAGTCTCAGATAAAAAAGGCTTCTTTATTGCTTATTGTTTGGAGATTCTAGAAAACCAATGGTTTTGTCATACCCCTGGTGGAGACTGACTCTGAGGGAGAGGAGGAACAGCCAACAGGGAATACAAGTGTGGCTCAGGAGATTGTGGAGGAGGCTGGGGAAGGGCAGAGGCTGGCTGAGCAGTCAGAGGAGGACCCAGGCCCATCCCCTCTCCATCCTAGGGCACGCAGGGAGGAGAGGATAAGAGAGAGACATGGTCTCTTCGGGAGGAGAGGGCCTTGATCCTCTTCATGGGCTGCAGCTGTGACAACTGAATAAGAGGACGGACATGCGTACAGGTGAGCACTAGAAAGAAAGCGTGGAAATATCTCTAGTTTACGGTTCCTCTCTGAGTTTGGCATCCTTCCCAGTGTGTGTTCTGTTATGTGGACATCCTCCAGTCCTTTTCTTGCCTGTTTTGTTTTGCTTTTTCCCTCCTTCTTGTAACTGTTTGTAGGGGAGCTTTTTGTCTTCCCTCAAGGATATTTGGAGCTTGGAAGCAAAGTGAAGGAATAAAAGGGGCTTCACCAGGTTTTTGTGACTGTATTTATTTTGTATTTCCCTCCTGCCCTGGTCATCCCAGATTTGTAAATCACTGGAATCAATGACCTTTTTAATCTATTCCTTCCTATAGTCCAATCCAAAGAGGCACCATTACTCAAAAAACACCTTGGGAGCTTTCTCTTTAGGCATACATATAGAACATAGAATAACAGCGTTAGAAGGGACCTCAGATGTTTTCTAGTCCAACCCCCTGCTCGAGCAGGAGACCCTATATCATTTCAGACAAATGGTTGTCTAGTCTCTTTTTGAAAGCCTCCAGTGATGGAGCACCCACAACTTCTGAAGCCAAACTGTTCCACTAGTCAATTGCTCTCGCTGTTAGGAAATTTCTCCTTAGTTCTAGGTGGCTTCTCTCCTTGGTTAGTTTCCATCCATTGTTCCTCGTCTTGCCTTTTGGTGCTTTGCAAAATAGTTTGACCCCCCTCATTTTTGGAGGAGCCCCTCAAATATTGGAAAAGTGTTACCATGTCACCCCTAGTCCTTCTTTTCATTAGACTAGACTTATGAAATTCCTGCAACCATTCTTCATATGTTTTATCCTCCAGTTCCCTAATCATCTTTGTTGCTCTTCTCTGAACTCTTTCCAGAGTCTCAACATCTTTTTTACATCTTGGTGATCAGAACTGGATGCAGTACTCCAAGACTGGTCTTACAAAGGCTTTGTAAAGTGACCACCACCATTTTGGTTCCAGGATTTGAAACCTCTGTCTACTCCATGCCTTTCATTGGTTTCATTGCCTTGAAAAAGTATGTCCATGGGCACAAATTGTAATTTCTACATTGAGGAGCTGATAGAATATGAATTCTTTCATCTTAATGACTTCCGCAGTCCAACCTTGAACTCATTACCTCCTCTGGAACAGGCAAATTACATTCAGCATGAAACAGCATAGCAACCATTATTTTGATGTGCTTAGGCACTCCCCCTCCTTTCCAGTATTCTCTATAATCAGGGAAAAAATCAGCCCTGCTTCACAGTTATAATACATCAAAATTACTTCCACCTGTTTACCACAGAGGCAGCAGTCAATAAACAGGCCTTCTTCAAAACCAGTATCCTTGGAGCTACATATTAATTTTAATTATAACCAAACACGACTGACAAAGGCAATCATTTCTTGCCAGCCCTGTAGAATTAATGTGAAAGTTGAAATCAGATTTGCCTCTCTTCTCAGTTGGAAAAAAATTATAATAACTGAGATGAGATCTTAGCATTTTATCTAAATTCTGCTGGACCTTTGTCACTGCACCTATTAGCTGGGTCTTAGAGTAAATGTTACCTTTGCCATCCAAAAAAAAAATATATGTAACATTTTGTATGGCTGCGAGCATTGGACCATAAGGAAGGTTGAGCACAGAAAAATTAATGCTTTGAATTGCCTAGAGCTCTGGAGTAAGACAAGAGCTTTAGAAGCTGATTTTGAAATATGTAATTGCATAGGCACTGGAAGTACACACTAATGTTTAGCTTTTCCAATGTATCCTTAGCAACAATTGTGGCTGTAACTCAAAGACTACCTTTATAAGCCATATATATGTATGTGTATCTAAATCAGGGGTGTCAAACACAAGACCTACAGGCCAGATGCAGCCTGCAATGGGGTCAGATCCAACCCATGGGGCAGTCCTGGAAAATGTAAGGAGCCAGCCTGCATCGCTTCGATCTACCCAATGCGAAGAGGAAACAGCAGGCCAGCATGGCTTCAGCCCAGTCTACTCAATGCAAAGAAGAAACATGCCAGCAGTTTGTGGAGTGGCATCAAGATAGCCACGCCCACCCATCGGACACACCCACCTAGTCAGCCACCCCCAGTGAGCTGAGAGAGTGTCAAATTGAGTTAGACACCCCTGGTCTAAATCATGGTTTTCCTTTTCCACTTTTCCACTGCAAACTTCTGATAGGTATTCTTTTCTCAAGGTTATGTATGGTGACCACATGCGTAACGTTTTCATAGCAGGTTTCTCCCCTCTCAGTCTTCTCATTTTCTCACCTTGCTAATTACAATTTTGGCAACATTAAAGTTGATATTGTTCCACTGCAACTTCAGGAAAGAATATTGGAGATTCATGATGATGCAGTATTTCCTTCGTCTTCTTCTTGTGCCATATCCATCATTGGACGTTGAACTGAACTGAACTGAATTCTTTATTGGCCAAGTGTGATTGGGCACAAAAGGAATTTGTCTTGGTGCAAATGCTCTCAGTGTACATAAAAGAAAAGATACATTTATCAAGAGTCAAGAATTATCAGGTACAACATTTAATAATAGTCATAGGGTACAATGAGCAATCAAATCATGCAAGGAAATAGTCAATATAAATCATAAGGATACAAGTGAAAAGTTACAGTCATACAGTCACAAGTGGGAGGGGATGGGTGATAAGGAATGATGAGAAGATTAATAGTAATAGTAGTGCAGACTTTGTAATAGTTGGACAGTGTTGAGGGAATTATTTGTTTAGCAGAGAGATGGCGTTTGGGAAAAAACTGTCCTTGTGTCTAGTTGTTTTGGTGTGTAGTGCTCTATAGCGTCATTTTGAGGGAAGGAGTTGAAACAGTTTATGTCCAGGATGTGAGGGGTCTGTAAATACTTTCACAGCCCTCTTTTTGACTTGTGCAGTATACAGGTCCTCAATAGAAGGCAGGCTGGTAGTAATTGTTTTTTCTGCAGTCCTAATTATCCTCTGAAGTCTATGTCTGTCTTGTTGTGTTCGCAGAACCAAACCACACAATTATAGAGGTGCAGATGACAGACTCAATCATTCCTCTGTAGAACTGGATCAGCAACTCCTTGGGCAGTTTGAGCTTTCTGAGTTGGCGATCATGTTGGCGATCCTATTTTTATCAACAGCCTCACGAAAAAGTGCTGCTGAGTTTTGTCCAAACCAGTCCCTTAGATGTTGATGCCATGATGTTCTTCTTCTGCCTGGACCTTGTTTGCCTTCAATCTTTCCCTGGAGGATTAAGTGAGGTAGGCTGTATTTTCCCAAGTGTCATATCCCCTGTCCGAAATATTCTAACTTTTGCTTTTTAATGGTTTTGATCATTTCCTTTGGCTTTCCGAGGTAGTTTATCACCTCCTCATTTCTGATTTTGTCAACCTAGCTTATACATAACAGCTGTCTGTAAATCCACATTTCTATCCAGTATTTCCTACCACTAGTAAAACAAGTAGGTCATTTATCTTCCTTCCCTTCCTATTTGGATGCTTTCCAGGAACTTAAAAAACTAAATAAAAAAGTAATTATTTTTTTAGAATCTGCTCTGGGCCTTTTGAAACACAAAAGGACTTAATTATGCATCCCTAGTAATTTCAAATTCCTTTGAATAGAACATAACTTCCACTTTACAGGTTTTTTCCAAAAAGGCCCACTTGGATTCATTATTTTGAATTCCACCTCAACTGGTGCACAGAATTGGGAAGAAGTACCTTCTTCTCTTATTCCATTGTGATTTCAACAAAGGGAGGATGAGAAAATGATGTGTGGGAAGGAGGAACATCTGAGATCCTTTGGCTTAATTCTACCAAACCCTAATTAATTAATGTATTTGGAATGGACCCATTTTGAATCATTGTAAAAAAAAAAAAAGACAATTTCATTTATTTCAACACATCTTTTCAGATTTCGGTTAGGTTTAATTCCATTAAATGATGCTTTATTTTGCAGAGTTAAGGAGCCTATTTTTGAAAAGGAAAAAAAACTGTTGAAAGATATATATATATTTAAGTAAAGTTCTAAGAATTAGCATTTTACTTCAGAATAGAAACATTGATTTTCTTTTTATTTTGTCAACACACCAGCATAATGAAGTCTGCAATTTAGTACTGCATTTTATAATGTTATTTTCCTACAGTTTACTGTATTACAATACCATAATAATGCAGTACATAATTTAATGTACTAGCATATCATAGCAGGTTGTAGCTCTTTTTGGATATTAGTATTTGATTTATTGCAATATTAACTGTACCAATGCCCAAAACCAGTTTAGGGCAAACAGTGGCAATATTTCCTAACATTTCAGAACCGCTGCAAACATAGTAGGCAAATGAAAACATTAACTCCAATACTCTTTCACACAATAATGATTTGTGTGAATTTTGAACACCTGCACAACATTTTGGGACAAACATTACAGTACTCAATGGTCACCTTTGAAAGATTTCCAGTTTCCAGATATTTGTGATGGACAAATGCCAATTTGCTTGCTGTTTTCGGAGCTTCTGCTGTGCATTTCACTGCTGACATATACCAAAAGTTTTTTATTATTTCATGCATTTAATACTTAAATAAAAGACTGGGTGAAAGCAGGCTTAATAGCAGTGATTGTGAGAGGGACTTTGGAGTCTTAGTGGAGTTTCTGGTGAGTTACGTGATTCTTATTATTTGAGAATTAATCCCCTCAGAGGTTAGTGGTTTGTTATCTGATTTTCTCAATGGCTCTCCATCGCAAGCGCTGAGTGGATTGTTTATCTAGCTTGCAATACTGTTACGAGTTGTGAAATGCTCTTGGCTGAACGCCCAGAAGTTCAATGAAGCCTATTAAGAGCTTTCCCTTGCTGCTTGTCTTTCTGAGGTTATTGGGGACTCTCTGAGCAGAGAGAGAGAGACTCTCTCTCACAGACTCTTAGCTAGGGGCTCTCCTGAGCCCCTCCGAGCCCCCAGCAGCAACCCCCTGGAGTAGAGGAGAGAGGAATGGTGGAGAGAGAGCGCGCACGAGAGCAATGCTTTTAGCTGCAAAACAATGAAGCTGTTTCACATGATTTCCAAAGCCAGCACATGCAGTATCTAACAGAGACTTCTGCACTCTTCTAGCTGCTAGACATGTCAGGATGTAAGACATTGCAAAAATATCTAATTAAGGCAAGCAAAAGAATCAGCTCCTATAAATAACCTCTCCAAATAAACATGCAGCCTAACAAGGACTTTTGTTTGTTTCTAATGAACGCATATGTAGGAGAGAGAGAGTCATTTATGTCTGGATTCCTGCTGTCTTTACGTGATGTTCTTCTCCATTGCATCCAGACATGGCTAGTGATGCAAAAATTAGGCTTCAAAATACTGCCACCACAAGGCATCTCTTGGTAATATGGATGAACATTTTCCCCTCTAATTTGTTTAATTATTCTTTCGTATATGTGAGTCCCAAAGAGAAAACTGGATTTGGTTTGAACTCAGAAGTGAACTCAGACCCTACTGTATGTAATAATGACTTCACATGCCTTCACTCATTATTTAAATTCAACTGTCTTTTTTAAATAAAGAAAAGAAAGGAAGAAAATAAGGCTTTACATTATACTTTTAAATAACTTTATTAGGTTTTTTTTTAATATAGAAGGATTAAAAACTAAAAGAAGCAAATATTTAAGAAAGAAAGATAAAGGAAACAAGGAAAGACAAAGGCAGCACCGTAGAAGAAGAAAGAAAAATAAATACATGGAATTTACTTCCAATTTTCTTTTACAACAGATATAAATATAACATTTACATTACCTCATACTCTAAGTTTAGGGCACAACTTTAATTTTTTTTCCTATTACCTTCTATTTTCCAATCATCAAACCCATATATCATAATTTCATTTTCCCCCCTGCTTGACACACCAAGCCCAAAAGGGGCTTCCAATCAGCATTAAAATTAATCAATGTCTTTTCTTTAATCAAAACTGTTCATTTTGCTATCTGAGCCAGTTCCATCAACTTCACCATCCATTCAGGTCAAAGTTCTCCCCTGTTGTGTATATAAAAGATGTGCTGTTGTTATCATATATGGAAACAAGCAGAGATTGTATTCAGCAGGTTCTGACCAGTTCTGGAGAACCGGTAGCAGAAATTTTGAGTAGTTTGGAGAACCGGCAAATACTGCCTCTGACTGGCCTTGCCAACCCCATCTATTCTCTGCCTCTTGAGTCCCAGCTGGTTGGCTGGGTCTTCTTTTGTTGCCCTGCACAGGAGAACAGAGCTGGAAAGCAGGGTAGTGGGTGGGGAGGAAATGGAGATTTTTCCGCATCCTTCCCCTGCCATGCCCATCAAGCTGTGCCCGCAGAACTGGTAAATTTGAGTCCCACCACTGGAAACAAGAGTCCATAAATTTTCTCCAACTGTCTGTACTTCAATACCGAAAGGAGCCTCTCTGGTTTCAGATGTATATTAATATTTGAAATCTTCCTTGTAAGTCTGAAAGAAGATTGAGATGCTTTAAATAATGCATTTATTAACATTAATGGAATTAAAGCACCCTCCTCTTTTTTCATTTTAATGCAGAAGCTGGAAAATAAGTCCCTAGTTATTAACTTACTGTTATTTGCTAACTAGGAGATGTCAAACAGATAGTGGCATGATGGTCTAGAGTGGAACTCTCACCTCACAATCAGGAGGCTGTTAGTTTGATCCTGGGGAGCGGCAGATAGTTCTCTCTCTGGGTGCAATGATTTTCTGTCTGCTGCGAACTCTGCATAGGCATCAGGAAGGGTAACTGGCCAGTAAATTCTCAGCACCATTCAGTCGATGCAATCTTTTACAGGGTTATTAAAAGAAAAGGCGATGTCAAATAGATCTCATAAAAGAAAGTGACATCTAAAAGATTAAGATTATTTATTTAGAAAATTTATTTAGAAAGTTATAATTGCCCTTTGATTTATCCCCAAATTATATAATTATATACCCGTGTTTCACTATGAAACTATGTGGTTGGGCTTAGTATTTGGGGAGGAAAATAAGGCAAAAAAATTCTGCCTCTGCCTACCAGCATACATTGGTATTCATCTGGCTAGTGTCCTGTCAGTGTGAGAGAGAGTTGAGGGCTACTTGGAAACTGAAACCGTATATGCTGTGTGTGCAAGAAGGAGACAACAAGGAGCCTGGGCATGGCTTAACTCAATTGTTCTGTACTAAAGCTGGATATATGGAATTATTTTCCAGAAGAAATACTTGCATTTGGGGAGGAAATCAAAAAATGACTTTGACTGGCTTCTTTGGAAGAATGTCATGCATTTTTAGGATGGTATTTCATTATCTTATGGGAACGTCTTCTGCCAGCATCAAATACCAATTGCCCGGTGCATGCCCACAGACAGGGCCTCCTTGGGGTGCTGTCGGCTAGACAATGTCGGCTGGCGGTCCCTAGGGGAGGGGCTTCTCTGTGGGGGCGCCCAATTTGTAGAACCAGCTTCCCCTGGAGCTACGACTGGCCCCCGACCTTCGCTCCTTTCGTCATGGCCTAAAGACTTGGTTATTCAAAAGGCCAGTCTGGACTAAGGGAGGGGGATGTTTTAATATTTTTAAATGTTTTTAAATGGGTTTTAATGATTATTTGGTCAAATTTGATTTAATTCTATTTTAACTTTTGTTTTTGTATGGATGTTTTTTATGTGAGCCGCCCTGAGTCCTTCAGGAGAGAGGGCGGCATATAAGACCAAATAATAAAATAAATAAAATAAATCTGAAATACACTAGATATGTTTCAGTCATATCAAACTAGTTATTTCTGGTGAGGGGAGGCAGTTTCCAAACATATCAAAAATCCATTGAATTTTCATATGACAACTGAAAGGAAATTTATTGAGTGCTAAAAAGGGAAACTTGATGTTTTTTTATTAGCTTTAAAAATGATTTGACAACCTGTATCAGAAATAATTCTCCCGTATCTTGAGTCATTTCAGTCTCTTCAAGCTCTTGACTTTAGTGAAAATAAAGGCATGAATAGAAACCAAGTGTTAATTAGTTAATTCATTTGCTGATACATTTTTCATCTTAGTGAACTATGGTTTGTCAGTCCATATTAATTAATTAGAATTAAATAGAATTGGCAATAGATATTATAATTGTATATTTTGGCTTTTGGAGCCGGGGAAAACTACCTGGTTAATCAAAATGTATGTGTAAAAATGTAAAATGTATGGAAATTCAGAATGGTTAACCTATGTGGTTATCTGAAATATAAATGTCAAGTATTAAAAATACTTGATAGACCACACAGAATGACAAAAATAGTAGCAGACGGTAAAAAAAAAGAGCATGCAAAGTAGAAGAATAGCAATCAGTTAACATTCTTGCAGAAACAAAAATGCTTTCTGGTATAATAGGGGGCCTGGGTATAAAAATACAGTC
Source organism: Naja naja (assembly GCA_009733165.1). Lineage (NCBI taxonomy): Eukaryota > Metazoa > Chordata > Lepidosauria > Squamata > Elapidae > Naja > Naja naja. Next base: position 63,917,987 of record CM019151.1, on the reverse strand, counting down.
TGAAATAATAGATCAAGTTCATTATCTGGAAAAGGAAGAAAGAAAGAAACAATTCTGAAGAGATCCATATTTCATCAGGGATGGCAATGAAATTTATTCTCTCTTTCTCTCTCTCTGTTTCTCTCTCTTATTTGCGTCCTTATCTAAAACAAGAAAACAGTGCAGAAGATCTACAGCATTTTGGCCTGCCTTGCTTTAATGTTTAATGGGGATGGGGCATCCCCAGATACACTATCAATATTTCCATGAATTAATGAAGATAGAACTCAATGGCATACTTATTTCATTATTCTAGATTTCACATATAAAACAGGAGAGAGCATTCTCCCTTCCTGTCTCTGTAGCTTTTGGATCAAATTTTGAGAAGAGGCTTTGGGAAGAAAACGAAGGGAGAGACCCCACTACACAATCAACTTTTCTCATGCAGTATTGATTTGTATTTGTGTGTGTGTGTGTGTGTGTGTGTGAAAATTGCTTTAATTCCTGTCAGGTTCCATATTAAGAGATTTAGAAGTCAAGAATAACATCAGAAGTTCATCAGTTTTTCAAATAAGGGGCCAATAAATGTAACACTCCTATGAAGTAAAAATGTTCAGTATTTTGAATTGTTTTGAACAACTACCTCAACCCAAATCATCATCTTTTAATGATCCCATAATCCCTTGCAGGGTAGAGTCCGAGCAACTGAATGGAGCTGAGTGTTTACTGGCTGGACCCTTTCCTGTCACCAATGTGGAATTATATCCAGCAGATATATTCTCAACATGCCCAGAGAGAGAAATATCTGCCTCTACCTAGGATTGAACTCACAGCCTTCTGATTGTGAGATTGTAAGAGCTCCACCTCTAGGCCACCTCACAACTCAACTGCCTCAACCCAAATGGCTGAAATAGAATAAAAAATCCAAGGATTTTGAAGTGCAAGAAGGAACTGCACAGGAGATGCACAGCTGCAAAATATTTGGGATTGCCCACCCCAAGCTCCATAGAGTCTTATCTAGGTGTTCCCAAGACAAGGTATGCACATGTATAACAGGCAAAAATTAATAAAAAGTTAGCTTGAATTCTGCAGTGTGCATTTGGTTGCTTGATGTTTATGGAATTTCTTAATCATCCAGGCCATGGTTGTCCCATAGGTGATTTTTCTAGAGACAACTGTATTTTCTTGTTTTTTCTTGAAGACAAGAAGCTTCTTCAGTTCTGACTGGATGGTGGGGAATGGAAGGATTTATAGTCCTTACAAAAAGCTGGCCATTTGCATCCTTTTTTAGAGAGTTGTTGAGGCCACCTGGAGGTTTGTCAATGTCCTCAGGGTCACCTGTGTAATTCAAATGGGTTTGGAGTCCATAACACAGATGGAACTCCTTTCAGCAGTTCCAAAAAGGCACCACACCCATTTGCACTACTCAAGTGACCCTGGGGACACAGACAAACCTCCAAGTGGCCTCAATGACTCTTTAAAGGGATGCAGATGACCAACTGTCTGCAAGAAATATAAATCCTTCCATTCCCAACCATCCAGTCAGACCTGAAGAAGCTTCTTGGATGAGAAGTGAAATGTCTTCAAAGAAAACCAGAAAGTCCAGTTGCCTCTTGAAAAAGCACCTTTGGGACAATCTGGTTGCATGTGCCTGGCCTTCCTTCCTCCCATCCATTTTTTAAAGTATAAACCAATACTAGATGGCCTTGAATGTCTCTTTTTTTCCTGCCTGGTGAAATCCATCAGGATCTAAGCTATTTATTTATGTTTCTTGCATAAGAAAAGCTGAGCATGTGCATGTTGTGTGCAGAATTGTTATGTTTTTAACACTTCAGTGGCTCTTATTTGAAATTAAATGAAGACAATTAAAGAAAATACAACAGCTAATAGTTCTGAGTGAAATCGGTACAGTGGTGATTATTTATAAATTGGGCCCTTAGCACCATAAACACCTTGCATGACAATAGAATTTTGAGGCAATGATATTCACTGTTGACTATGAAAAATAATCACCAAATCAGACCTTTGTTATAATTCATCAGTTAAGTGAGGAATACATCCAGATAGAAGTTGGTAACCTGCTGAGAAATTCCAGCATATTTTGGATCGAAACATGCTTTTGGGAAGACATGGCAGATGCTAAACTCATTGCTCTACCAAATGCTCTCCTGTTTAAATGTTATGATTTTGGGAGATGGTTGAAATTTCACACAAACCATTTGATTCAATAGTGGCTGCATGTACAGTAAAGAGAGAGGTGTGATAGTTAAAGTGAAGAGCTAGGATCATTTATTAATTCCTCCCAGTGGACCAGACACACTATTTCTCTTCATCAAATCATTACATCATTATTGTTGAAAACAGAAGATTTTTATGTGAGTTGCCTTCGGTTTCTTGATGTAAAACTAACAAATAATTAAATATTTCTTTTTCAATATGCAGATCTTAATGTACATGTGTATATGTGTGGATGAATGGATAGATGAGAGAGAGAGAGAGAGAGAGAGAGAGAGAGAGAGAGATTTTGAATTGATAAAATTGGCAAAGTCAATGAAATAATAAACATTTTGTGTTTGGGTAAGAACTTGGTAACCTACCGTTCCTTCCTCCCTCCCTCCTTCCCTCCTCCCCTCCCCTCCCTTCCTCCCTCCCTCCCTTCTTTCTTTCCTCTCAAGCCCCCCTTTTCTTTATTTCCTGCCTAATAAAATTAAACTAACCTTTTTATTAGTTTTTTTAATTGGTTTTAAAAAGTCATTTGACAGTGTGCAGCAGAAATAACTCTTCCACATTCCGAAGCATTTCAGAGTCTTTTAAGATGTGATTGCTGACTTCAGTGAGAACAGACATGATGGGAAGCAGTGGTTGAGTCATTTGATTCATTTTAATCTTAGACAACTGTGTTTTATTTATTTATTTATTTATTTATTATTAATTAATTAATTAATTAATTTGACTTATATGCCGCCCCCCTCCAAAAGGATCGAGGCTCACATAAAAATACAACAATAAATAAATTAATTAAAAGTATATTAAACAAGTTAAGCCGAATTGAAAATTAAAACCCATAGTTAAAATAGGACCAACCCCAGAGAATCAGCACAGCCCAGATTGTAAAAAGAGCCAAGTCTTCAAATCGTGGAGGAAGGTGCGAAGATCGGGGGCCAGGCGGAGCTCCAGTGGAAGAAGATTCCACAGAGTGGGAGCCACCACAGAGTAGGCCCTCCCCCAGGTCGCCGCCAAGTGACATTGAGTCCGCAGACGGCACCCTGAGGAGACCCCGTCTGTGAGCCCATACAGGGCGGTTAGTATTTGATGTTGGGAGGAGCCGTTCTCGTAAATAACCTGGACCCATGCCATGCTGGACTTTGAATGTTAATACCGGAACCTTGAATCTCACCCGGAGGGCAACCGGAAGCCAATGCAGGTCACGCAGGAGTGGTGTAACATGGGAGTATTGGGAAGCTCCCATCACTACCCGCGCGGCCACATTCTGCACCAGCTGAAGCCTCCGAGTGGTACGCAAGGGCAGTCCTAGGTAGAGAGCATTACAGTAGTCAAGTCGGGAAATAACGAGCGCCTGAGTGACTGTGCGCAGGGCATCTCGGTCCAGGAATGGGCATAACTGGTGAACCAGCCGGATCTGGGCAAAGGCCCCCCTTTTTGTCAGTTCATAAGAATTAATTAGAATTAAATGAAATTGTCAGTACCAATCTCTATATATTCTGTCCATAAATACCAAACTTGGGCTCTATTATGTATATACCAGTGGTGGGATTCAAAAAAATTTACTGTCGGTTCTGTGGGCATGGCTTGGTGGGTGTGGCATGATGTGGCATGGCTTGGTGGGCATGGCTTGGTGGGTGTGGCTTGGTGGGCATGGCAGGGGAAGGTTACTGTAAAATCCTATTCCCTCCCCACCCCACTAACCTGCTTTCCAGCTCTGTTCTCCTGTGCAGGGCAACAAAAGAAGACCCAGCCAATCACCTGGGACTCAGGAAGCAGAGAACAGATGGGGTTGGCGGGGCCAGTCAGAGGCAGTATTTGCCGATTCTCCGAACTACTCAAAATATCCACTACTGGTTCTCCAGAACTGGTCAGAACCCGCTGAATACCACCTCTGGTACATGCTTATACCTGTTAATACTTATATGTTTATATGTTATGTTCATACTTATACTTGTTTTCTCATACATGCCTAACAAACTAAACTAAATAAATAAAATAAAATAAAAAAGAAGTTGGCTAGTGGGTTGGCAAGATAAATGTGTCTTTATCCCTTAAAGCCACTCAGAGAAATTCAGGATGTGAACCAATAGTTTGTGTGTGTGTGTGTGTGTGTGTGTGTGTAATCCCTTCCAGATTAATCTGGGACTTGGGCTATTCAGCTATCTCTTGCTAGCCCTAAACGTTGAAAATATCATCAGAACAATGTAACAAATGTCTTTATTCCTCTTTTCTTAACGTGATTACTCTTGTCTCCATGTGAAGAAAAAAAACAAGAGAACACCAGTTCTAATAATGAGTTGTATATGGCTGGCAAGGAAAATAGATTAGAAAAATGCATTTAATGACCCAGAAAGCCTATTAGCTATTGAAAAGGAAATTGAGTTCTCCTGAGATTTCTTGCCCATTAGTAGGCCAGTAATATTTGGATGTTGAAACAAGTTATGGTATGTAATTTCCATTTCTCATGTCATCATAAAAAAATTTGCTCGTCTTTCTGAAGCTTTCCCTTTGTGGAAGAGCTGTCAGTTATAGAATGATGGATATAGTCCCATCCAATTCTCTCAGTATCATGGGTATTCCATGGGAAAGCTACTCCGGCAAAATTCCACCTCATTCTTCAAGAGAAAGAATATATATTTCAAAAAAGCAAGATTCTGTATTTATGCAGTTATCAGCTTTGGAAGCCATATTGAGACGAGGCTCTTCCACATTGCCACATTTTGAGCCTGGGAAATTGGGAGGGGGGAATTTCTTGGAGTGCATGTAGTTAGACATGATAATATTCTTTTTCTATGTCAAGGTCATGTTATTTCTGCACCTGGGTGAGAGGATGCCTCAAGTTGGGATGGATGGTGATTGGGGCATGTGATGCAATGATGGGTGCAGGGGATGGATTTGTAGTTTTTACTTATTGCAAGGAAGCCCACAACTTTCAGATTCGGGATTCCCTAGATGTGCCAGTTTACTATCCAATTAAAACAGAACTTTTGAGAAGATGTCTGTCTCAGAGTTATTTGTTGGAGTGGTGGTTTTCTGGAACGCTGATCCCAGTTTCCTTTAACATGTGCAGTTTTATGTGGGATGTATATTTTATTTCGATTTCTCTCAAAGAAGCATATTTTTGCAACGCTTAGACAGTCTTGGTTAATTTCCAAAAATGTTAAGCAGCACTGGCAATGCTGGACCAGGAAATTCTAGGGCTGTCAGTCATTGAGTGGGCCACGCCCACCCAGCCATGCCCACCCAGACAGTCATTAGGGCAGAGAGCCCCCTTGCTAAAATAATTTGAAGCCCACCCCTGAAACAAACTAAAAACAAAACTAAAGGAGAAATGTTTCCCCTTTTGCATTTGAGCATGCAAGAAGAGACAGGAAAGGAGAAAGGGGAAAGAGGAAAGAGGAAAGACAAAGAAAAAGATGGGAAGAGACCAAGGAAGGAAAAATAAGGAAAAGAGGGGAAGGAAGAGGAAATGAGAATGAAGAGGAGAAAAAAGAAAAGGAAGGAAGGAGGGAGGGAGGGAAGGAAGGAAATAACTTATTGGAAGAAGTAATAATCACCCAATAATTTTCCCAGTTTGCACATATTAACTGAATCAAGACTAAGAGGAAGGAAGGAAGGAAGAAAGGAAGGAAAGAAGGAAGGAAGGAAGGAAAGAAGGAAGGAAGGAAGGAAGAAAGGAAAGAAAGAAAGAAAGAAGGAAAGAAATAACATTTTGGAAGAAGTAATAATCACCCAAAATTGTCCCAATTTTGCACATATTAACTGAATCAAGACTAAGAGGAAGGAAGGAAGGATTATAATGAGAGGAAGAGAGGGTCTGAGGGAAATCCTACTATAGTATTTGGTTCCCACAGATGCTCCCAACATGAGTGATGTCAAGCTGACCAAGCCCCCCAGACCAAGCCACCCTGCCCACCCAAGGTCAAACACAATCCTGATGCAGCCCTCAATGAAATCAAGTTTGACACCCCTGAGTCAAGGTGACCAAGCATAGGAAGATAGGACTGGCTAGGTCTACAGTGTTTATCTTTCCATGAACTCAGCAGTCAGCACTTCAAGATGGTATTCAGCAGGTTCTGACCATTTCTGGAGAACCAGTAGCGGAAATTTTGTGTAGTTTGGAGAACCAGCAAATCCCACCTCTGACTGGAGATTTCACAGTATCCTTCCCCTGCCATGCCCACCAAGCCACGCCCACAGAACCGGTAGTAAAAAAATTGAATCCCACCACTGCAGCATTTGAATTTGCTTCCAATACATTCAACAGAGAAATGGAGGTTGTTGAGAACGAGTGGGGAAAACGAGCTGTGGAAGAAATATTTGCCTTAAACGTCTCTATTTTTGTGATGGAGCTGCATTAAAACATGTGACAGGAAATGAAGTTTTGAGTGATGGGTCCATTTCTAAATTGAGTCAGAAACACAAACACCCCTGCAATCTACTGAATTTTTTTTCAGCTGCTGTTGCTTTTTTTTTTAAAGTTAATCTTAGACAAGTTCTTCATAAAAGTATTCATTTATGGATTATTTTTCCTATTGACTAACATAACCCAGATTGGTTTTTTCCCCCTAGATAAGTAAACAGAAAAATAAAGTGCTCAAAATGTTACATTTTTGAGTGATAACATTGGTTTGTAAATCTCAGAAGCTTAGATAACATCACTACCCATTACATTTCCAGCTATTGTAATGTGGAAATAAATGAAAGAATCATACTTAGGGCTGGAAGGGACCTTGGGGGTGGGATTCAAGTTTTTTTACTACCGGTTCTGTGGGCGTGACTTGGTGGGCGTGGCATGGTGTGGTGGGTGTGGCTTGGTGGGCATGGCAAGGGAAGTATACTGCAAAATCTCCATTCCCACCCCACTCCAGGGGAAGGATACTGTAAAATCTCCATTCCCACCCCACTCCTGGGGAAAGGTTACCACCGGTTCTCCGAACTACTCAAAATTTCCACTACCGGTTCTCCAGAACTGGTCAGAACCTGCTGAATACCACTTCTGTTTGGGGGTCTTTTAGATCAACACTATCAAGCATTAGTCCTTACACCATCCTTGGCGAATGGTTGTCCAATCACTTCTTGAAAACCTACAGCAATGGAGCAATGGAGTTGAGGCAAGTTGTTCCGTTAATTAATCATTCTCACTTTGATGAATTTTCTCCTTAGGTCCAGTTGGATCTCTCTCTGAGGAGCTTCCATCCATTGCTTCTTGTCCTATCCTTCGGCACTATGGAGAATATATTGACCTACTCTTCTCTGTGATGGCCCTTCAATAATTGGAAGATGGCTACCATGTCCTCACTAAGCTTTCTCTTCAATAGGCTAAGCCTATCTAGTTCCCTTAGCCATTCATCATATGATTTAGCCCCCAGACTCCTTATCATCTTTATTGCTCTTCTATGCACTCTTTCCAGGGCATTATTTTTTGTATTGTGGTGACCAGAACTGGATGCAGTATTCCAAATATGGCTTCATTAGTGCAGTATAAGAGTGGTACTACCACAATTTTGAAGGAAAGACTGGCCGACAAGCTGGGGTTGTTAAACTCTTTCTCTTCTGTCACAGTCATACAATTTACTAGGAAATATGGCACTAAAATAAGAGAAGCAATGATAGTAGAGGAATTTTACAGGAAATAAAGAGGTAAACAAATTGCTATGTTCTCGATTTGGGAAATCAACCAAGAGGGGATTTTGTTCTGCTTTCTGGGTAACAAAAATGTTTTGGAAATCCTAGTATGAAAGGCAAGAAAACAAGACAAAGTATAATTGCATTCTCTCTATCTAAATAACAGCATCCCTGCGATTTATTCACTTCATTTACATTTCTCTGTGGCTTGAATTGTTGAACAAACTACAAGCTAGGAGAAAATTGCCTTTGGGAAGAATGGATGTGATAAGTCAAAGAGCATCTAAACTGGACAGGGACAATTCTGATACATATGAACTTTATAAATGCTGGTGGTGACAGCTTTTAATCAAGATGAAATATGGCATAGGTCTCAGAGTGGTATCAAAGAACTCCTAGAAATGACAAATAATTTGCCATCGCTATTAGCACGGCATTTGTCAACTGTGGTTTCTGGAACAGGAACATCTGCTGGGTGATGCTTTCTGAAACGCCGGCAAGATGGTGATGCATTACAACGCTTCTTCACCAACATTTCTCTCATCTTTTGATAGAGTGTGTTTACAAAGGGCTAAGATAACTTACTTACAGAAGTGAAGCTATGATTTCTTTTCTTTACTTCTCCTGAAAAAACAAAGACTAGGTTAAAAAAAGAGACCTTTTTTTCCCAAGGATTTCATGATGCTTGTTTCTTCTTCTTCTTCTTCTTCTTCTTCTTCTTCTTCTTCTTCTTCTTCTTCTTCTTCTTCTTCTTCTTCTTCTTCTTCTTCTTCTTCTTCTTCTTCTTCCTCCTCTTCCTCCTCCTCCTCCTCCTCCTCCTCCTCCTCCTCCTCCTCCTCCTCCTCCTCCTTTTTGTTAATTAGTTTATTTTATTGATTAGCTCTTGGGCCATATCAAAGTGCAGAGTTCCAGACTCAAATTATTACTAAGATCTGATAAAAACAATTTAAAATGGAATTGGATAAAAATACAATTTAAAATGGAATTGGAATAAAATACAGTTGAAAATGAAAAAAATATGATAAAATTATATTTCGGAATCAGCCCTACCATCTACCCCAGTCAGTCCCACATATGACAATCTCAACTGGACTATTTTGTTCAAGTTCTGTGCTGTGTTGAATGTTATTTTCAGTTTCTGGCTGCACATAAGGTAAGTTGTTTTGAGATGAGGATCCCAATGGATCATTTGTTTAGTATATATACCAAGATACCTGTCTCTCACCTTTTATAGAGGCAACAATCAAATAGGTATGAGCCAGGTATTCTACCTCTGTCTGCTTCCCCACCTCCACCTCCTCCTCTCCCCTTTTCCTCCTCCTCTTCCTCTATCCTTTCTCCTTCTCTTTCTCCTCCTTTATCTCCACCTCCTTCTCCTCCTCTCCCCTTTCTCCTCCTCCTGTTTCTTTTTCTCCTCCTCCTGCTCCTCCTTATCATCATCATCATCAAAATGGTGTAGCAGAAAATTAGTATTCATTTTGGGGATGGAAAAAGGAAACTTGAGAGTGATCTCTTCAGGCAGATAATCATATTTTTTTAAGTTTGTCTGCTGCCAAACAACTACTGCAAATATGAATCTTGCAAATCAGAGGATTTAAATTACCTGTAAAAACTTCATAATCCAGAAGCTAATTAAGGCAATAAAATGAAAAGCTGGAAATAATAGTGGTTTTCTTTTCTTTTCTTTCAAAATGGTGTTATAGCCTGAATAAATCCATCTGGAGTAAAGTTTATGCCAGTTAATGAGGAAAGTTAGAAGTGACCAAAGCTTTAGAAGCTCCGAGATTTCTACTTTTGTCTAATTAACAGCACAAGCTAATAAACAAGTCAGCAGAGCACTAAAAGCATATTTTAAATTGTGCTGGGATAATATTAAAATCTGACCTCTTTCAAAACTGGACAGGTCTTATGGGACGTTATTATGTTTTGTATTTTGAAATCTTCCAAAGTTAATTCACCATTGAACTCTTTAATGTGTGTGTTTTTTTTTTTTAAAAAAAAGACTAGTTAAAAATAAACAAGCCAAGTAAACATTTTAAATATGGGGTGCATATTTATCTACAACAGAGCATAGAATTTATCCAGAAATGATATTCAAATGATTATTCTACCATTTTTGTAATGTTGCAGTAGATAAAAATCTAGGATCGATTCACACATCTATATCCATCAGTTGGTTAGTTATTTAACAAACTCTTAATAATAATAATAATAATAATAATAATAATAATAATAATAATACAATCGCTCAGACTGACTACAAACAACGTCACAACACAGTCGCTCAGATGGTCCACTGGAACTTGTGTCACATCTACCATCTGCCTGTAGCAAAGAACTGGTGGATCATAAGCCTGAAAAAGTGGTCGAAAATGAGCATGCAAAACTATTGTGGGACTTCCAAATACAGACTCTGGGTGGTGTACAACCATCATATAAAACAAGAAATATAAAAGCAACAGTAATAAAATATAAAAATCCATATGATTAAATATCCAACAAACCAAAGATATAAACCATAGTGGAAGGGAGAATCGAAATGGTGCCTCAACAATAGAGCCTTCTAACTAAATCTCCTGTTTGCCCGGATCTCCACGTCTGATCACAAAGATCTTTGTTACATAATATTTACATTTTTTGACTGGGGGCTGTCCAGAGTTGGTTATAAGATGGGCATCTCTGTAAAAGTTTTAAATAAATAAATGTATATAGGTAATAATGCAAGAATAACTTAATACAAACAATGGCAGGACAAAGTAGAAAAAGTGGCACATTGGAACATCTGTAAGAAATACCTGCAATCCAGAACTGGTGGGATCACCAAAAAAAAAAAAAGACTGAAGAATGGAAGATCAAAAGGCAAAGATCTTCCTGGAATAAAGCAACATTTTCTGAAAAAGACAAAACCAACTGTCTCACTTAGCAACCAAAATTTTGGGTTCCATTGTGAACTGAGGACTAAGTGTATAAATTAGGGAGCAGTCTAGAGAGAAGTTGAAATCATTTAGGGAAGAACAGTTAAAGTTAAGGATCATTTTATTCCTTTTTTTTCTTTTGTTGTAGCATCCTGTTTATGACAGTTCTTTAATTCTACCAAGCAATTATTGGCAATTATTACAGCTCAAGTAGCAGTAACAGTTTTATTTGTTAATTAAATACTGATTCTGAGCACTTCATCTCAAGGGTAACAAAATATTTACTAATTCCCACTATCAAAACCTTTGCTGGTATTTATGAGAGCACCCTACATGTTTCTATCTCAAGGATGGCAGAAATACGGAATGAGGAAAGTTAGTGTCATCTTATTTTTTTTAATGAAATAGTCTAGATTACAGAAGTCTAGATTCCCAAAGGTGTTTTTTCAACAAGCAATTGGGCTTTCTTAACAGATAATCAGAGTTGGAAGAGACCTTTTAGGTCATCTAGTCCAACACCCAACCCAAGCAGGAGACCCCACACCATTTCTGACAGATGGCAGTCCAGTCTCTTCTTGAAAGCTTCCAGGGATGAAGCTTCCATAATTTCTGAAGGCAAGCTGTTCCATTGGTTGATTGTTCTCACTGTTGGAAAATTTCTCCTTACTTCTAGGTTGAATCTCTTGTTGATCAGTTTCTTTGGGTGCTTTGGAAAATAGCTTGACCCCTTCCTCCCTGTGGCAGCCCCTCAAATATTGGAAGACTGCTCTCATGTCTCCCCTGGTCTTTCTCTTCACTAGACTAGCCATACCCAATTCCTGTAACCGTTCATCATATGTTTTAGTGTCCAGTCCCTAATCATCCTGGTTGTTCTTCTCTGCACTCTTTCTAGAGTCCCATCATCTTTTTTGTAGTGTGGTGACCAAAACTGGATGCAGTACTCTAGGTGTGGTCTTACTAAGGCTTTATAGAGTGGTATTAGTACTTCCCTTGATCTTGATTGTATCCCTCTGTTAATGCAATTTAGGATTGCATTAGCTTTTTTGACTGCTGCTGCACACTGCTGGCTCATATTTAATTGGTTGTCCAGTAAAACTCCAAGATCCCCATCACAGTTATTGATATTAAGCCTGGTTCCACCCAGTCTACATGTGTACTTTTGGTTTTTCTTGCCTAAGTGTAAGACTTTACTTTTCTCTACATTGAATTTCATTTTGTTAGATAGGGCCCAGGGTTCAAGTCTGTCAAGATCCATCTGGATCTTGAGTCTATCATCTAGGGTGTTGGCTGTTTCTGCCATCTTAGTATGATCTGCAAATTTGGTAAGTTCCCCTTCTAATTTCCCTGTGAACTTTTTAAGCATTTTAAGAGAATTAAAGCAACTGCATGGACCTATCCAGGCAATCATCAGGAGTCAATAACATCTCAAAGATACATTATACTCTCTCACACACTAATGTGTTTGTACAGTCTATTAAACTCAATAATCTCCCTGTTTTGTGATGCAATCTTTGACTCCAAATCCCAAGACCTCCCAAAACATGTACACAGAGATTGCAGATGGTTGCATACAATAAAGTTGTATACAGAATGAAGGTGACAAAAACAAGCATGACATTAAATGTGAATTAGCATTCTTGGATCACCATTCTTGGTGGTGCAGGCTGTTAATAGCCTAGCACTTAGCTCCAGCTGCCTGTAATTATTGCAGGCTCGAATTCCACCAGGCTCAAGGTTGACTCAGCCTTCCATCCTCTCGGGGTAGGTAAACTGAGGACCCAAGATTGTTGGGGGCAATAAGCTGACTTTGTAAAAATGCCGCTTAGTAATAAGCAGGCATATACAATGGAATGAAGGCTATTGCTGAGCACATTGGGTTGTATCCCAAAACTGTAAGCCCTGAGTCTCCGGAGAAGGGCGGGATATAAATATGAATAAAATAAAAAAAATAAATAAATTGTACATACTGCATTAAGTGTAGTAGATCTTGTGGCATGTCTTATCTGAAAACCAGTTTCACATACTGGGCTAGAAACCAGAAGACTGGGAATTTTAGTCTGGATTTAGGCCTGAAGTAAGTTTCTTACAGCCTAAAGCAGAAAGTTGCGTAAAGTACATTTTTCAAAATGTTGCAAAGAAAATATTGCATGGAATTGAATAAGAGGAAGGAAGAAAGGAAGGAAAGAAAGAAGGAAGGAAATAACTTTGAAGAAGTAGTAATCACCCAATAATTGTCCCAATTTTGCACATATTAACTGAATCAAGACTAGGAAGGAAGGAAGGAAGGAAGGAAGGAAGGAAGGAAGGAAGGAAGGAAGGAAATAACATCTTGGAAGAAGTAATAATCACTCAATAATTGTCCCAGCTTTGCACAGATTGAATGTATTGCTCTGTATGTATGCAGCATTAGGATCATGTAATTTGCAAATCAACAAGCACTGATTTAACAATCTCACCCATATTTATTACATTTATGTAATTACACAGAATGATTTTGCTCCAGCAGCTCATCTCAGCATATGTGTGACTGTCATTTTTCTAATTGGCTTGATTCCAGACACTGCATCAAACATCTGCAAGATGCTACTAGACATTTATTCCTCATTTGCTTGCTTCTGTGCAATTTACTAACCAATTTACTAACCATCTAACAAGCGGTGTTTTTTTTAATTCCTGTGACTGATGATAACTCTAATGTCCTCTTAACTTCATTTGCCCGAACATCTATGCCTAAACAATGAGGAACAAATCCAGAAACAAAATAAGGTACAATAAGGAAGAATATTTTGGCTTTGTAATAAATTGAAAGCTTCCAAAATTCCCAAATATTTGTTATTGCCTTTATCTTTTTTGTAGTTGTATTCCATCATCTTCGACAATTTCACCTCCCTTTACAGCTAAGGTTGAACTCTTGTTGATATCAAATTGCATTTCAATGCCTTTACTGAATTATTTTATGTTTTTTAAATAAGGATTCTGGTTTAGCCTTCATTTTTCCAAATAATTTAAAATCATCTGTGTATAGGGTATACAACAATTTTACTCCTTTGAGTTGGTCAATTCTTATCGATTATTGTTCCCTCCAACCTGAATCATCATCATCTCCTCCTCCTTCTCCTTCTTCCCCCCCCTCCTCCTCCTCTTCCTCCTCCTCCTCCTCTTCTTCTTTCCTCCTTCTCCTCCTCCTCCACAATTGTTAAAATCTGGATTGTTAGATTAGAATATAGGTTCACCTGGGCTGACTTATCTTAAGGTGCATGTTATGATCTCAATTGGTTAATCATCTCCTCCTTCTCAACAGTTGTTAAGTCTGGATTGTTATACTGTATGGCATGTTCTGGTTTATTTGAATTCTAAAATCTTTGTCTATATTACTGTTATTATTTCCTCTAAACTGATTTTTTCTGTTAAAAAAAGAAAGGAGCTATATTTTGAATCCTCAGTTAACATCAATCCTCCATTTGACAGTGCAAAAAAACCTCCAACCAACTATGTTATTTTCTCCCCTTTCAGGATTTCTCAGCCTTTTCCCTGAAAGTCAATATTTACAGCAATATAAAGCTTTTATGCCATTAAGATAAACAATTTAATGCCAAATGAGCTATTGTGTGTCTGGCAGAGGCAATGACATATGAAGAATTATCTTTCCTTGTCTACCATGCCATGCATCATGGCATATAAAAGCACAACTGTTAATGTTCACCCAACATTTAGCCGTAATTCATTCTCTAGTAATGTTCTCAAATTGTTAATTGAAATCTTTAACCTTGCAGAAGGTTTCTTTCATAACCCTTGGATGATTTTTTTGCAGTGACAAATGGTGAAGAAAGCAGGATGCTGCCAAATTGCTACTCTCACTAGAACAGTAAAAAGTCTGTTCCTCGCACCATTCCCCAAAAGATGATTACTCTTTAGATATTCCAAAAACTACTTTGGACAATGTACCAGAAAATATAATGCAGGAAGTAATGATCTATTGATTTATATGTCAAAAAACAAAAAAGTGGGGGGGACATTAGCAGATGTTCTAATTGGTTTCCTCCACTATTTGTTTCAGTGAGTCAATTCTGGCTTGTTATAGGGACTCCAATGTGGTTAATAATCTAGGCTTGCAAAAATATGGAAACAATAATACTCAACTTCTGCTTTCTCACCTCATGTCAGTGGCACCATGAGCAACCAGACAGAACGGATGGCTGGGTGGCTGCACAGGTGCTTAAGTAGGGCTTATTTGGGTGCATGTGCAGAAAACATGCCAGACCTTATTTTTGGGATAGGTCTTATTTTTTGGGAAACACAGTATATATTCTCTTTATTCTCTCCCTCCATCCTCTTCCTACATTTAGCTTCTTACATCTAGCTCAATGCACTGAAGTGAATACTGTCTAAATGCAGACAAAAGTTAGAAAAAACATGATGCAGCCTGGGAGATTACCTAGGATCATTCAAATGATCCAAAATCCAGAGATACAGTAGATTTTCTCAAATATTTTGCAGAGTATAAATTCTGCTGAATCCATTTGGGAAAACTGGATAGAGTATCGTACGCACGTAGTCAACACCAAACAAAAGGCAGAAGTTCAGTGAAAAGTCAACAAAGAAAGTGAGAAACTCAGCCAAATTTCTAGTTTTGTTCTGACCCCTTGTTCCAAGTAAACAAACACCAAACAGAGATAAAAGCAAAAGCTTTTAATGCTTCTCGGCGAATTCTGTTAATTCACGGTTAAAAGGCTATTAAAACTAATTGTCTCTGATAAGAACAAGCCTTGCCAAGGTTATGCAAGGCTGCCAAAAGCACTAGATTAAGTTGCCAAGAAACATTCCAAACAAAAAGTCTTCAAACACAAACCAAGATAGCCTGAACTTCCACAAGGCTTGAAGTGCAAGAACTTCTTTGCTTCCTGCAAAGAATACCAGTCTCTCAGGCTGGCTTTTATCTCATAAGGGAGGAGCCATTACCTTGCAGCCTTACTCCCGAGTCACCCATGCTGCCTCAGCTGCTCTTTCCTATGAGCAGCCCTGCATGCATGCGCACTGGGTACAGGCTCCTCAGGGTCCTCTGCATCACTGCTGCCAGCCTCCACAATCTCTGAAGGCAGCACTCCACTCCCTGATGGTCCTGGCCCCATCCCTACATCACATGCAGGCTCCTCATCTGATTCCTCTGTCTCCAAGATCTCAGCCATCCACACCTGTGGCCAGTGTACCACAACAAGTTTCCATGCCTAAGTCAAATGTAAAGCATAGTTATGCTCGATAGCCAAAGCAAACAAGCAAAGAGATTTAAAAAAACATAATCCAAGGAGATATAAAAAGTTTTGCAAACGTTACAACAAGGGCTCAATCTAACACATTCTACCCCTTCTTCCACCGATGCAGCTTTAACACAGAGAAGCACAAAGAGATATTTCATTCACCCACAACGAGTCTGAGCTGCTTACTAACTACCAACCACTTACCATTCCTTTAGCACACTTAAAAATGTTTTTCAGCAAGTCCAGTGTCTACAGTGTCAGGCTTATTTATAGAAACAAAGATGATAAGAGTCTGAAGACAAAACCTTCTGATTAATGGTTGAAGGGCTTGGTATGTCTATCTACGAGAAAGAAGGATTAGGTGGACCATGACAGCTGTCTTCCAATACTTAAGGGACTGTCATGGAGAATCAACTTGTTTTCCAAAACATCAAAGGCCAGGACCAGAAGTAATGGTAAAAAGTAAAGAACCTGGAAAAGCCAGTCAAGAGACACATGCTAGAATGGCTTAATTGTGGGAATGACAAGTTGAGATAGTGTTATGACATGAAGTCATTCACTGTGCAATTTCAATTTTTTGTCTTAATAGAGAAAGAGAGTATTCTTACCAAATTATTGTCTCTGTACCTTCCTTTCACCTTGAACACCAAGATTATGTTTTATTAATAATAATAGACTGAAGTGTTAGAATATGCATGAAGTTTTCAGAAAGTACAAAGAGACACTAGGCAAAGTGTCATCATAGCACAATAATTGTGATGTTTGTTGTCTTTGGGACAGATCCCTTGACTTTCATTTAAATTAATTACATTAAAAACACAATTAATATTAATACTTGTTCAAGTTGCACCACCCTGCCTAGAAAAATAAGGGGAACAATATGGACATGCAGGATAGCGCTGGTCTGATTTGAATTATTGATTTGATTCAGATTTATTTATTTATTTAGTCAATTTCTATAGCAACCCTTCTCACTATTGTGACTCTGGGTGGTGAATGTAGCCTTAAAAACCAACCAACCAACACAAACAACAAAAACCAGGCTGTATTTTCAATTCAATCCAATTTGATATTCCAGATTCATTCAGATATTTCAACCCACTGAATCAATTCAAATGTTTCCAGTTCAGCATAATAATTCAATCTGATATTCCAATTTCATTTAGAGTCAATTCACTTTGTAGATGTTCTTATTAGTCAAAGCTAGTTCAGAATCAAAGTTTTGCACTGGGCTAAGAAGCCTGTAGAAGAAGAACAGGGAGAGCTGGGGGATGGAGTCATGTGTGTCATCAGCTTAGAGACATTAGGTGGCCACAAAGGCTCCAAGACAAAACCTTCTTGAACTCCATTGATTCTTATGTGTGTTAAAGTTTGCAGCAAAAATTCAAGTCCAGAAAACACACAGATGACTGATTCAGCAGAACCATTAACTTCTTTATAAACATAAGATGAGTAAAGTTTACAATACCATTTGTAGATTCTTTCAATGTAACATAAGCAAAAACACAAGCAGCAGCAGCAGCTCAGAACAGATATCAGTTTCAGCAAGCAAGCAAGTTAGTTTCAGTTTCAATTCTCAGCAAAGCACCCAGAGCCAAACAACACCCAGGCTGTCAGCTCCCATTGGCTGGTCTGTTGCCATGCTTACTTTATTAACCATGTCTCTGCCAGTTAATGAATATATTCTGACAATGTGGTACCATTTTAGTACTGAACTTTAGTTGACTAGATTCTTCTATATAGGCTGGTGCAGTAAACCTTTCTGAAATGCAGCTTATAACCTATGGGCCTGATTCTTTGCACCTGACATAAACCTAATTCAAGAAGTTTTGGACTTGGATCCTTTGTTGAAATGTAATGTCTCTAAGCTAATGATGCACTTAATTCCACCCCCCTTGCTGTTCTCCTACTTAATCAAGATGCACTCTCTTTCTATATGTGAATGTTTGTATGTGTGTAACTATATGCAACACACACCAAAAGCAAGAGATAGATTTAATTCTGTGATGCCAATGATGGGTGGACAAATATTTATTTATTTATTTATTTATTTATTTATTTATTTATTTATTTATTATTTGTCAAACATGTACAAGATAACAAGTACAGGAATGAATATAAACACGAACAAAGGGAGTAAATACAGATAAATGGGGACAGTAAGACAGGGACAGTAGGCACGATGGTGTGCTTATGCATGCCCGCTTTAAGGACCTCTTAGAAATGGGGTGAGGTCCATGGTAGACAGTTTAAGGTTGAAGCTGTGAGGAGTTGAGGCTGTAACAACGGAGTTGGGTAGGGTGTTCCAGGTGTTCACCAGTCTGTTGCTGAAAAATGATTCATATAACAACATATTTGTTTAGCATTCTAATTTTAGAAAAGAATAAAACAAACACAATGCCATTTGATTAGGCGAATGATTTAGTATGTTGAATCCAAGCATGATAAAACAACAAACATCTTTATGATTTTTGGAGAAGAGTTCTGTCCTCAATAGGAGCACAATAAGAACAAAATACTCAGCCAATTCAACACAGGTATAAAAGAGATTCAGAAATGAGAGTCACCTGAAAAAAACGGCAAATTAAGGTATTCAGCAAGAACCAATAAAATTCTCATGTGAATTGGTCTTATTGAAAACAGTATAACAGCTTATATAAAAGTTAGCACATGCAAATCCAAATGTGAAGCTAACAAGTGAAAAGATGCAGAAGAAATGAAATCTATGTTTAATCATCACATCTGGGTCTTACATCTCTTCCAGCTAATAAGAAAGGCATGGCTATAAGTGGATATATATAGTCACATAAAGCAAATGGCTCAGTAGAAACATATAAGCCTACATTTGATGAAAAAGGATACATGCCACAATAAAACAATAAGAGAACAAGAGAGTTGGAAGGGACCTTGGTGGTCTTCTAGTCCAAGGGTACCTGTTGTGATGACCCAAAGGGGCGTGGCACAAAAGCAATGAGGTCACAAAAGTAGGTAAAGTCCCTTTAATTCCTCCAACTTGGCCCCCAATCTCCAGTTATCATCGGCTGGAGAAAAAACTCTCCCAAGAACAGTTTTTAAAGGGAAGAAATTCAGTCTGAACCCAAAGTACATCTAAATTATAAATAAAAGAAGGGCCTTGGTGGTGCAGGCTGTTAAATGCCTAGCACTCAATTCCAGCTGCCTGCAATTACTGCAGGCTCGAATCCCACCAGGCTCAAGGTTGACTCAGCCTTCCATCCTCTCGGGGTAGGTAAATTGAGGACCCAAGATTGTTGGGGGCAATAAGCTGACTTTGTAAAAATGCCACTTAGTAATAAGCAGGCATATACAATGGAATGAAGGCTATTGCTGAGCGCATTGGGTTGTGCTCCAAAATTGTAAGCCGCCCTTAGTCTCCGGAGAAGGGCGGCATATAAATATGAATTAAAAAAACCCAACATAAACCATTCTGCAGCAATTAACAAGACAGGGCAGGATAAGGAATTGCAGAATTCAAAAGATAACGAAACACACACAGTTGGGAGGACCCCAGAACCCAGATAAGACTTGACAGATAAAGATAATGCACACCTTGCTTCCAGCAAGGTGTTCCAGCAAGGTGTTGTGCACGAACACCGTTTTTATCCTGTTTTCCCAGCTGCAGCTAATGAAGGGAATCAGGGCCTTTTCCTCCCCTGTAACCCACATTGCTCCCTTATCCGTTCCTCCCTGCATGACCTAGGATGAAGAGGGGTGGGCCTGGGCCTTCTTCTGAATGCCCAGCTGGACTATGCCCTTCCCCAGTTTCCTCCACAGCCACTGGAGCCACACTCTCACTCCCCCTCAGCTGTTCGACCTCCCCCTCAGAATCAGATTTTTTTTAATTTGCATTTATATGCCACCCTTCTCTGGAGACTCAGGGCAGCTTACAATTCCAACAGGGGCATGACACCAGAGGTGGTATTCAGCAGGTTCTGACCAGTTCTGGAGGACCAGTAGTGGAAATTTTGAGTAGTTCGGAGAACCGGCAAATACCTCCTGACTGGAGATTTTACAGTATCCTTCCCCTGCCACACCTACCAAGCCACGCCCACAGAACCAGTAGTAAAAAAATTGAATCCCACCACTGCATGACACCTATCCCCCAAGCTGTGGCCCACTACTGGGACCTGGCCTATTCACAAATGGGCTTCATGCACAGCTCGACTTACTAGAGCAGGGGTGTCAAACTCAAGGCCCGGGGGCCAGATCCAGTCTACAATGTGCTTAGATCTGGCCTGTGGGGCCACCTTGGAAACAGTGAAGGACCGGCCTGAGGTGCCTCTGCCAGCAAAAATGGAGCTTGGGAAAGCCACATGCCAGGCTCTGTTTTGTCTGCCTCAGGGGCACAGTGGTTAGAGTTTGGTACTGCAGGCCACTTTTGCTGACAACTGGCTGCCTGCAATTTGGCAGTTCAAATCTCACCAGGCTCAAGGCTGACTCAGTGTCATGCCCCTGTCAGAATCTGATTCCGAGGGGGAAGCCAAGCAGCTGACAGGGAGTGGGAGTGTGGCTCCATTGGCCATGGAAGAAACTGGGGAAAGGCAAAGTCTGGCTGGGCAGAGTAGGGGAGAGGTAGAGCAAGGGAGAGGGAATTCGGAGGAAGATCCAGGCCTACCCCCTCTTCATCCTAGGGCACACAGGGAGGAACGGACAAGGGAGCAACGTGAGTTGTGTGGCTTACGGGGGAGGAAAGGACCCTTATTCCCTTCCTTAGCTGCAGCTGGGAACACAGTGTTTAAAAAGGGAGTTTGCGCACAGCAACTTGTTGGAAGCAAATCATGTATTATCTTGTTTTGTTGAGGCTTATCTGGGTTCCTGGCACCTTCCCAACTGTGTGTGTTTTGGTGGCCTTTCAAGTCCGCAATTCCTTATCCTGCCCTGTCCAGTTAATTACTGCAGCATGGTTTCTGTGGATTTTTATTTACAGTTTATATGTACTTTGTTTTTGGACTGAATTTCCTCCACTTAAAAGACTGTTCTTGGGAGAGATTTTTTCTCAAGTCGAAGATAACTGGACATTGGGGGCAAAGTTGGAGGTATTAAAGGGACTCTTCTTACTTATGTGACTGTGTTGCCTTTGTGCCATGTCCCGGGTTATCACACTCAGCCTTCCATCCTTCCGAGGTGGGTAAAATGAGGACCCAGATTGTTGGGGGCAATATGCTGACTCTGTTAAACCACTTAGATACCACTTTATAGTGTAAAGCACTATAAAGCAGTATATAAATCTAAGTGCTATTGCTATCTCAAACTGAAGCATAATTTTTTCCCCCTGTAGCCTGCATTTTTTTCTGGGATGGTGTACTCCTGCACCATTTGAAGGATTGTTCATCCCAAAGTGCATAGCTAAATGTCTATGGAGATCTTCACTCATCCAGGTTTTGGTTGTCCATTTGAAGGGATTTTTCCTCCCTTCCCCTCTTTTTTTTAACCACATCATTTAAAAAAAATAGTGTTCAGCCAAAGCTGTGAAATTTAAATACCATTGATTTAATAGGGGAACATTAAGGGCATGTGACTTGAAGCTCTAACTCCACTCCAGCCAATTGTGATTAGAACCAAGGTCACTCCTTGAGCTTTAAGGATTAACTTTTGGAGAGCTGGATGTGTTGGCTGAAGCCAGTCTTTTTTTTCCCCAATTGATATGCTGGAAATGTCAAAAGCAGTGCACAGCTTAGAGTTACTCTGTCCTCATTATAACTAAGCAACATCCGTAATACCTCCTGAGTACCGCAGCTCTTTCAAGACCCAAATCAGAAAATGCTCAATTTAAAAGGCAGCATGCTCTCTTCCCCTCTTCTTTGGAGATCTGCAAAAGAAACAAGAAGCATGGCACAGTGGACAGATCAGCACATTGTTTTCCAAAATAAAAAGCCATGTTTTGCTGAGATATCCTCTAGTTCGAGAGACACTTTTTTTTTTTTTTAAATTAAGCTAGGTCAAGAATCAAAGTGAAGAGAAACTGGGGAGAAGATGTCCATGCCCTCAAATCAGAGTGATATAATAAAAATAAAAACAAAACAGGAGTGAAGATTACTCTTCAATAGCTCTGGGCTTGAATGATCAGATGGATGGCTGTGGATATCGTAAGGAAAATAAGGCAGGTTTAATAGCAAAAATAGCATTGAGAACGATGGTCCTGTTTGCCGGAGGAAAGCAAGCAATAATAAAGTTGTGAAATTCATAATATGTGCCAGGCAGGGAAATACTTCCTATTTTCTTTCTAGCAATTTTTATCTGTTGATTGAAAGAGGAAGGAATTTTGAGCTCATATGAGCAAGTAGGATGGGGGTCCTTGGCGTTCTTTGAGCTTGGTGGTTTTCTTACAGACATTTCACTATCAAAGCTTGGTGGGACATTTCACTATCAAACTTGGTAACCTCATCAGTGCTACTAGGGAGAGGGATTATATTATATATAAACTGAGACCAAATACCCATCCTTTGTGATGATGCTACCAAGTTTGGGTAATGAAACATCTACAAGAAAACAACCAAGGTCAGAGACCACCAAGGATTCCTCAACAAAAAGCAACTCAATAGCATAACAGAACCAGAAGCAACACACAGAAGAGAGAATGATGGCCTGAGAAGGTCTCCACTACACAATGAACCATATCAAGTCTCCTTCCTTCACTCAAGACTACATCATGGAAGTATTAAACCTAACTCAATCATGATGCCCTGTTGATAATAAAGGCTTATATGCCCACTATGAGACAAAAAACACGGATCAAAACATCAGGGACTGAATTGGAGAGTCAAGATGCTGATCTTGTAGTGATGGATCCAGGTGCTTTTGTAATCCTGGTGGAGGACCTCAATGCTAGATTCGACCCCAATGATCACACCCATTCAGTGATGTTACTGAGTTTGGTAATGAAACATTTACAAGAAAACAACCTTCAGAGAGCATCAAGAGCATTCCTCCTTCTCCTCCCTTTCTTCTTCTTCTTCTTCTTCTTCTTCTTCTTCTTCTTCTTCTTCTTCTTCTTCTTCTTCTTCTCCTCCTCCTCCTCCTCCTCCTCCTCTTTACAAACTCAACTCCCTTCTCAACTCTCTGATGAGGTTGCCTAGTCAGTTAATAAAATGTCTTCAGAAAGCACGAAGGACCTCTCACAGTTCAACACTACAAATATTATCTTCTATCAGAATGTAGCATACACATAGTATTTTAACTTAATTTAATTGTGAGCTATTCAAATAACCCATCTGTAAAACTCCATTAAGAATCCAAAAGGGAAATCAGAGGGGAACCAATAGAAATGACGTGACTTAAATACTTGGATGAAACAAAGGATATTTGGATGATCACTTATCAAATGTATTTTGTGATTCTGGCGTTGTTGAGGTCAGTTACAGATACTGTTAAGAATTCCTATATTTTACTGTTATTATTCTTAATCTAGTGCTGTGAAGTCTTTGCGATTTTTTTTTTCATTTTACTTTCATCACTAAGGACGAATCCTACCCTTGAGGAGTTATTTGTGAATCAGTGCAGAATTCCCATTTGTCCTGGAGGGGGAAAAATAAGAGAAATCTTCAATGCCATTTCTCTGTCCAAGTCTAGTCAAGGAAAAAAATGGATAGGCAATTTGTCCACAGCTCTACTCCTAGTGGAGAATTCCTGGCAAAGTGAATGGTAAGGCTGCATTCCGCTCATAATCTAATTGTCGAGTGTCCCATAGGCACTTTGCTAGTGACAACACAGCAACAGCATGTTGGGCTAGATTGGATTTTAATCTGATCCAATGCAACTGTGTTTATATCCTTAGCTAGAATTGGGATGCCAATTTGTCAGCTGTAATTGCAAAACGCTTTCACCAAGAAGTAGGTTGGTGGCCATAAACATCTTTCTATTGTAAATAAATTTGCCAAGATTTAGGAATAAAGTACAAATCAAAGATTCCATTTAAAAAAGGAGATGAAGGGGATATTTATTTGATCAGAAAACAAAAGAAAAAAAATCTTTGAAAGCCATAGAACAGAGAAAGACAATTCAAAATATTTTTCACAAGTTTGATAGCAATAGAATAAACTTGTACATAGATTAATATGCCGTTCTTTAGTTAGAAAACAGAAATCAGATTAGGCTGTAGAATGCCTAGCTTGATCATAGCACTTCTGGAGAAAAAAACATTCTTGGGATTGTAATTATTTGCTATAAAGTGAATATAGGAGTCAAGGGTGTCATGCAGAAACAAAATTAAAACCAATGGCCATTTTACACTACATCAGCATAAGAATGCTTTTAAATTAGAGGAAATTAAAGTCCTATTTAATTCTGCATGGTCTGATTTCATATTGTGAAAGGTTCTTCATCCTTAAAATTTACCAGACCTGATTCACAGCAGAGTGATCAAGAACTAGAATTAACATTAAATAGCTTTGAAGAAGTGTTGAAGAATCTGAGGATCCTGGCCTCTAGAACAGAACATAGATAGATAGATAGATAGATAGATAGATAGATAGATAGATAGATAGATATAGATGATATAGATAGATATGAATGAGAATGAGCATCAGAATTTCATTTTTAATGGGTGCCAGTGTGTTCACAGAAATGAGTTAGCTTATTTTGCCTTGTCTTGCTTATCTTTCCTATCATTAGAAAACAAACAGAACATAGATAGATAGATAGATAGATAGATAGATAGATAGATAGATAGATAGATATAGATGATATAGATAGATATGAATGAGAATGAGCATCAGAATTTCATTTTTAATGGGTGCCAGTGTGTTCACAGAAAAAAAAATGACAATAAAAGTTAGCTTATTTTGCCTTGTCTTGTTTATCTCATCTTAACTCATCTCATCCTACCCCTAACCCTAACCCACCCCATCCTACAATACCCTACCTTACCTTATCTTTCCTATCATTCCAGAAAACAAGTCACAGACCACTGAATTTATTAAATGTGGGGAATGGTTCCCATCAGTCAGAGACAATTCAAAAGTGGAACAAATTACAGTGAGAGGTGAGCTCCTATTTACTGAGTTTCTTCAATAGAAGACAGATATCTGGGAAATACACTTTGAGATGGATGGTGACATGGAATGGGAGGGAGTTGACTCAATGGCCATAAGATTCCATGCAAAGTGCTACAGTTAATTTTCAAGGTGAGGAAAAAAACAGAGGGGAATGAAAATTTAAAGTCAATTTTAATATCTCTGGTTGTACCTTATAGACTTTTGTTTTCTTCCTTTTTCCATCTATCTGTCCATCCGTCTGTCTATCTATCTATCTATCTATCTATCTATCTATCTATCTATCTATCTTTTACCGATCTAACTACTATCTGTCTATCTATCTATCTATCTATCTATCTATCTATCTATCTATCTATCTCCATCCATCCATCCGATAGATAGATCTATCTATCTATCCATGCTTTCCATCCATTCTACCTATCCATCCTATATCTGTCTGTCTATCCTCTCTAATTATCCACCCTTTCTTTTCTATCAATCCTACCTATCCCTCCCTCCTTTCTCCTCCTATTATTTTCTATTATACAACAGTGGTTACACTTTGTATTATAACAACATAAGCATAGAATTCCCTATAGGGAATATTTCTTGCTGACACAGTCAATTGCTGGCTGTAAGTGGTAATGGTATCAGCCAAATGTTTCAGTTAAAGTTTATATATTTGCAATTATGGGGCTGTGATCTTGCACCGTTTATTTTCTTTTTTATGATTATGACTATTAGCAGTCTGGCTTAGCTTAGATCAAAATAAATGAATAAAAATGGGTTTTCTCACCTTTGCTTCTTGAGAACAAAATGATACCCAAACCATGATTAAACATAATAAAATAAAATTACGCATATAATAATGCACTCCATGAAATAAAATAGTAGCTTTACCCAAGCTTTTATACTATTGACCCAAAACTATTCTCATTGGCTTTTTCAACGAGTGTATACTAGCTACAAAAACAACTGATGCAGAATTTATTGTTCTACTGTTGAACTGACTAACAATGAACATCCTTTAGGAGAGCCAATACTCAATATTTACATTCATATTTACTATTGAGCATGGGACTGATGTCAAAGATCAATGAAGTCAACAACTTCATTTGAAGGAGACTTTACTGTAGCTAAAGTCTGAGATAAAAATTCAGTTAGGTTGTTGTGATGATGATTTACATTTATATGCCTGTGATGACCCAGAGTGTACCACAAATGTAACAAAATCCAAAATGTAAATAAATGTCCTTTAATGCCTCCAACTTGGCCCCACTGTTCAATAATACTCAGTTGGAGATAAAACATACTCAAAAATAGTCTTCAAAAGAAAGCAATACAGTCTGAATTTAATGAGCAGATAGAGGTGAAATAAAAAAACCAAACAAACTACAATGATGAAATTTCTACAATGGAACAGAAGTATTTACCAAATTCAAGGAGTTAACAAGGCACCGTCTGTTGGAAGGATGCCAACCAAGATAACTTCAGACCAAAATAAAACATGCTTTGTTTCCAGCGTTTGCCAGTACGCAGGTCCAAACTCTTATTCAGTTATCACAGCTGCAGCCCATGAAGAGGATCAAGGCCCTCTCCTCCCGAGTAGACCACGTCTCTCCCTTATCCTCTCCTCCCTGCGTGTCCTAGGATGGATGGACTTGTCACGTCCCGACTCGACTACTGCAACCCTCTCTATTTAGGACTGCCCTTGCATACCATCCAGAGGCTCCAACTGGTGCAGAATGTGGCTGCGCGGGTTGTGATGGGAGTTTCCTGATACTCCCATGTTACGCCCCTCCTGCGCGAACTGCATTGGTTGCCAGTTGCCCTTTGGGTGTGATTCAAGGTTTTGGTGTTAACATACAAAGTCCTTCATGGCATGGGTCTGGGGTACTTTGGGGAGTGCCTCCTACCGACATCAAATACCGATCACCCTGTGCGAGCACAGGCGGGGACTCCTCAGGGTGCTGTCCGCACGACAATGTCAGCTGGCGGTGCCCTGGGAAAGGGCCTATTCTGTAGCGGCTCCCACCTTATGGAATCAACTACTCATTGAGCACCAGCTGGCCCCTGATCTCTCCTCTTGCTGGCGCAATCTGAAAACCTGGTTGTTTCTACAGGCCAGGCTGGACTGACCTCCTGAGGGGGGTGGGATTTTTAATTGGGTTTTAACTGTTTGGTTTGGCTTGTTTAGGTTTAATCTCTTTTTAAATTATTTATTGTTCTATGTTTTATCTGTGAGCTGCCCCAAGTCCTTTTGGAGAGGGGCAGCATACAAGTCAAATAAAAATAAAATAAAAAATAGGGGATGGGCCTGGGTCCTCCTCTGACTGCTCAGCTGGCCTCTGCCCTTCCCCAGCCTCCTCCACAACCTCCAGAGCCACACTTCCACTCCCCGTTGGCTGTTCCTCCTCTCCGTCAGGGTCAGTTCCACCAGGGGCATGACAATGCCACCCAGTGACTCTACTGGTAGTCCAAAGTAGAAATGAACCCTAATGAAGCAGATTAAAAGAATAAAAGGCAAAAAGCTCAGTGGCTAAGATGCTGAGCTTGTCGATTAAAGGTTGGGTCAGCAGTGGAATCCCTAGCACCATGTAACGGAGTGAGCTCCCGTTATTTGTCCCAGCTTTAGCCAACCTAGCAGTTCGAAAGCAAGTAAAAAATGTAAGTAGAAAAATAGGGACCACTTTGGTGGGAAGGTAACAGCATTCCATGCACCTTCGATGTTTAGTCCTGCTGGCCACATGACCACGGAGACATCTTCGGACAGCGCTGGCTCTTCGGCTTTGTAATGAAGATGAGCACCACCCCCTAGAGCCAGAAACGACTAGCACGTATGTGCGAGGGGAACCTTTACCTTTACCTTATCAAGGAAAACACATATAGCATCAACAAGAACAATGGCCATAGATCAAGGAGAGCCATTTGCTCCTACTTCTGCTCCAAAAGAGGATAGCTAGTACAGCTTGTGTAAGATCTTTTTAAGGAAAACAATTGCACAGTTGATAGATCTGTTGCTATAAGATCATTAATTGCCTTTGTTTTAAGGCTTTTGAAAGCTGAGTTAGCAACATTATGATAGCTGTTGCTATAAGATCATTAATTGCCTTTGTATCAGCCATTATGCAGGCTTTTGTAAAAGCTGAGTTAGCAACAAGATCAAAGCCATACTGTCTGTCTGTTTTTCCAACCATGTAGCTTAAAATGTAACAACTTGTTTGCTTCTTGCATACAGCCTTCCTCCACACATTTTGTAGCAACCTTGTTTGATGTTCTGCATTTCACCAGTAGATAGATAGCTTTGCACCCACCACTGATAAGGTGGCTAACATGATAGGTACATATCAGCAAAAGTTACATGCCTGTTACAGCTGCTTTTCTTTTCTTCATTATATGTAACCAATAAGAATGAGCTTCTTTGTACTGTAACTGCTTGCTTAGAGAAAACCTAATAAAAGGGGCTGAGTCCACCTTTCGGGGCTCTCTCACCCCATGACAGAACTGGAGAGGTTTTGTGTGGAATTGGCTCACAGTGGGAAGCCCACCGGGCAAGGGGGAAAGCAATCCCTCAACTGGTGACCCCGACGTGATCGCTCCAGCGAGCGTCGCAGACCCGCCTCGACTCCGTCTTGCCTGAAAGGTGGCCGCCGCCGTCCCCGACGGAATTTGGTAAGATGGGAGGGAACCTGTCTCGAGAGCAGATCACGCATCTGCGGGAGCTCAGTCAGATCACTGAGGCTGCTAGGAAATTAGCAAAGCAACAAGGGAAAGGAATCAGTATTAAGCAAAAGGATTTACAGGCTTTGCTAGACTATGTTTGGCGCCACTGCCCTTCGTACCCGGAGGGCGGTAGTTTAAAGATTTCCACCTGGACAAAGTTAGGGGAGTACCTCCACGCCCCTCCTAGAGCTGGCGCTAACCTACTTGTCACCTGGCGCTAGTGGAGTGTCTCTTGATCCATCATAAATTTACATCTCAAGGAAAAGGAGAGGGGCTGGATGAGCATGGGAAGGATCCGCCCGTGCATCAGAACAGCCCCCCTCCATATGAGATGGATCACCCCAAAGCAGTCTTGCCGCTCTGTCGCCCCGACTGCACCCTCCCCGGCGGGGAATCTTGGGGCGGCGGCGACAACAAGGGGAATTAACGGCGGAGGAATTGGCGCGACCTCCGCTTTTCGGTCTCCTTCTTGGTCCCAGCCAATGCGCCTCAAGCGTGGCGGCGGCACCACTTTCTCTTTGAAAGCCATTAGGGCACTGAAGGACGCTGTCAAGGAATGCGGTTTACATTTCCGCTTCACCATGGGAATTGTGCAGTCCTTATCTGATGATACCACTGAACTATTGCTAGCCGACTGGCAGATGCTTTTCAGCATGGTACTCACCCCCTCACAGTACTTGCTGTGGATGGCTGAATACCAGAAGCAAGCAGTAGCAGCCAAAAGGACCCCACCCCAACGTGACAAATGGGGGTAAGGCTCTCCCCACCCAAAAACAAAGATTTGATTGCTCTGTTAACTTTCATTTGGAAACAATGCCCGTCTTATTCTGAAAAGGAAGCCTAAAATCCCCACTTGGACTGAATTGGGGAATATCTCCATTCGGCCCCTAGAGCCCCTATCAAATTTTGACCACATGGCATGTGGTCATGGAATGTCTAATGATTCACCATAAATTCGATGTTCCTTAAGATCTATGCCTTCCCAATTTAACTGAGAGATTTATTGTGGGAATGATCAGTGTGTGTGTGTGTAAACCTGAAAAGTTTTGTTTTCCTCTGTGTCTTTGTGTGTGGGTATGTGTGTGCGCACATGTGTGTCTAAGACTTTGTGTGTCCTAGAGGTAACTGTTGCAACTGTTAAGTGTCTCTGATCCCTTGGATATTAAATTTAAATTGTTAAGAATTAAAAACACTGAGAGATTGTCTTCTTCTGGTCTGATCTGGCCAATTGGACCGGATGAGGAACAGAGTTAAATTTTCTCTCCTCTCTGTGCTTTTAAGAAAAACCCAGGGTTATTAATGAATGTTCTAAGTTCATTTACAAGAAAAGTTTCATTCTTGCTTTTACTGTGTGTTTAAATGCTTTTACCTGTTCATCCTTTTCCTGAAGCATTTGAATCCAGTTTTTTCCCTTTCTCATCTGTTGTGTCTCTATTTTGTTGAAACTGATTTATCTGTTTAGTAACTGCAATACTGATGTGTTATTTTTCTTTCTCCTGAAACCATACCTGCAAGCTATTTCCAAACCCCCTCTCTAATCCTTTTAAGACAAAACGCCACCACAAAAATCTGTGCAGCGTGCTGAATTGGCCGCTGCAATTTTGGCTTTTCAGCTTTTTCTAAAGTCCCAATTAATTTGATTCTTGATAGCTTGTATGTTTCTCAAATTGTTTTAACAATATTTGGCTCATACCTATCACCATCTATTGAACCTGATTTATTGGCATTATTTTGTACTCTGCAGTCCCTAATTGCAGAACGAAATTGTCCATTTTTGTTGCTCATATTAGGAGCCACCAACCTTTCCCTGGTGTGCTCCAAGAAGGTAACAATAGGGCAGACGATGCAGCTGCGCATTTGATCTTGCCTTTACAACCTGTAACACCTTGGGAAAGCCACTCATACTTTCACCAAAATACAAAAGCTCATTAAACAATTTGATATTACAGCTGCTGAGGCAGTGGCCATACAGCAGCAATGCCCCACTTGCAGCCAGCAGGCATTGCCATCCCTATGGGAGTCAATCCCAGAGGCACACAGGCCTGCCAAATATGGCAAATGGATGTTACCCAATATGCTCCTTTTGCCCCTGGAAATATCTACATGTTTCCATAGATACATTTTCAGGGTTTATTATGGCCACTCCTCAGAGAGAAGCCTCTAAACATGTGATCAACCACTGTATTCGAACCTTTGCATCGTTGGGCCCAAAAGAGCTAAAACTGATAATGGTCCCGTACACAAGCTCTGCCATGTCAGAGTTTTGTAATCGATGGGATATTATCCATAAATTTGGAATACCTTACAATAGCCAAGGCCAAGCTATGGTGGAAAGGGCAAACCAAACCCTAAAAATGGCCCTCCAGCGATACCCAAAACAGGGGAAAAACACCCCTTGCCTCCCAGCGATTCAAAACACCCTGAATCTGTGTTTGTATGTTATCAATTTTGTTAATTTGTCTGGTCACCTCTGCTACCACTTCCTCACTTCCCCAGTCCATATCTCTAGATGTGCTGGTTCTGCCCCTGCCTTTGTGACTGTTGTTGCTGTGCTCACTGCCCTGACTGCCCTGCTTGTTTCTGCCACGAACTGTGTGACATTGTCATCATTGAAGATTGTTTGCAGCGCTTCCTAGTGTCAAGCATCCATCACCCCCCCTACTATACTGTCAATTACACCCCTACGGTACTGCAAGCTTTGCATCATGTTCTCC
Organism: Naja naja; assembly: GCA_009733165.1. Lineage (NCBI taxonomy): Eukaryota > Metazoa > Chordata > Lepidosauria > Squamata > Elapidae > Naja > Naja naja. The sequence continues at coordinate 63,886,557 of CM019151.1, read as the reverse complement.
ATCCTCACCGTGATGACTCTCCTGACGTTTGACAGCACCGCCATCAACAATAACCCGCACCGTTTGCTTAACCTGACTTGGGTGATTTTGGACGCTCAGAATCAACTCCTGAACTCTAGCTCTAATTACACCACCTGGCCATGGTTTCCCACCCTCTACTTTGACTTTGCAGAAATGCTTGTGGGGCTCATGGCTTTCACCACAAGACAAAGTGCAATCCTTCCCTCGTGAGGTTTGGAATGCAGGCCCAGGCCTGTACATTTGTCCGGGCTATATTACTGACCTCTCCCACATAGATAAGTGTGGAACCACCCCTGACTGGTATTGCAAATCCTGGGCTTGTGTCTCTACAGGGAAAATTTGGTGGACTCCACCATACACCACTGATTATATCCAGGCTGGACTGGGCCCTGACTCCAATCTGCCTTGGTCCTCATGCAGTAACTGGGCCTGCTGTGGTGTCCATCTTAACCCAACTTATGTCACCTTCACACAGCGTGGGAAACAGCTTCCAGCCACAGATTGGCAGGCTGGGAAACGGTGGGGGGGCAGGTCATACGATAATGCCAACAGCCATCCGGGAAGTTACTTCACCATTCGACTGCATATACCTCCTACCTATTCACCCCCCATAGGCCGAAATAAAGCCATCCAATCCTCATTTTTAGCGGAGCCAGGGATGCAAGTACCTCACCCCCTTCTTCAGCTGCTCAACTCTACTTTCCTCTTTCTTAACTCCTCACGTTCCAACCTTACTAACTCCTGCTGGCTCTGCCTGTCAGCAGTACCCCCCTTTTACGAGGCTGCTGGCTCCCCAACCATTTGCCAATCAGTCCACCATCCCAACTTGTAAATGGCTTAATGGCACTCAGACTGTCAACTCTGTCATAGGCAAAGGTTGCTGTATTGGAATTGTTGGCAATTTTAGCAAATATTGCTCAAACAGCTCCTCTTATGAGCTATATCTCCCCAAGAGTAGATCAAACCTAAGCATAAATGGCATGGGTCAGCTTTGGACCACCTCAGGTAACATAACTCCACGCTTAAAAGGACAGTGGTTTCTCCCTGGCAATGACTCTGTCTTGGCATGTTCCACTCTCCCTGGCTCACCACCTTAATTAGCGCGCTCCTGGGCCCCCTCCTCCTCCTCCTCCTTGCCTGCCTGATAGGCCCCTGTATACTCTCCCGGCTCCTGCGATTCTTGCAAACCCGCTTAAAGCACATAGAAGCTATGCGCCTTCAAACCTGTAACCTTTCCACGGAAGGTATCACCCTGCTGAAGATACCACCTGAATTAGAGCTATCCGATGAGGAAAACCCATTCCCTTAGAAGGTAACCCTATTCCCTTTAAAAAACAAAAACAGAGGAGATGTTGCTATAAGATCATTAATTGCCTTTGTATCAGCCATTATGCAGGCTTTTGTAAAAGCTGAGTTAGCAACAAGATCAAAGCCATACTGTCTGTCTGTTTTTCCAACCATGTAGCCTTAAAATGTAACAACTTGTTTGCTTCTTGCATACAGCCTTCCTCCACACATTTTGTAGCAACCTTGTTTGATGTTCTGCATTTCACCAGTAGATAGATAGCTTTGCACCCACCACTGATAAGGTGGCTAACATGATAGGTACATATCAGCCAAAGTTACATGCCTGTTACAGCTGCTTTTCTTTTCTTCATTATATGTAACCAATAAGAATGAGCTTCTTTGTACTGTAACTGCTTGCTTAGAGAAAACCTAATAAAAGGGGCTGAGTCCACCTTTCGGGGCTCTCTCACCCCATGACAGAACTGGAGAGGTTTTGTGTGGAATTGGCTCACAGTGGAAAGCCCACCGGGCAAGGGGGAAAGCAATCCCTCATAGATCGAGCCCAAATTTGGAGTTAGAACATAGAATAATAGAGTTGGAAGGGATCTTGGAGATCCTCTAGTCCAAACCCTTGTAGCAGGAGACGCTATACCATTTCAGAAAAATGCCTTATTGAATAAAAATTCCATGCCCCCCTATTTTTATGCAGAACTTGTACAATGGGGACAGACATACCAACCTCAAAATGCCATTGCAATCCAGAAAGACAATGTTCTATATATAGAACCATCTAGGAAGATTTGTGATTTTAATTATATCAACGAACCATATCTTTCAACCATCCTTAATCAAAGTTGATATGAATGTTGCAATTCCAAATTGTTTCCTTTTGCAAATAACAATGGTACTGTTGATATCATTACAAATAATAATTATTTTTTGAAAAGAATGTTTCTCAAAAAAACAACAACAACAATCCATCCAACCGAAAGTCTACTTCATTCGTTGTTCATAAATGAATATTTTATAATGGATTCTTGGGATTGATTCCTTTAATTAAAGCACAAATGTTACTCTGTCTTATTTGTTGCCTGGTCTTTAAAATGATTTGATGCCCACTGATTCTAGAAGTTTCCTTTTTACTAAAGCATGTTGAACAAAGATTAGCAGTGACATACTTCTAATGAACATTGAGATGAATTACCAGAGTTCACATGACTGCGAGCGAATTTATTTTGTCACTAAAATGTCATTGCAGCCAACATTTCATCTTAATTAAACAAGTGACATTGGACCACCTAGCTCGATATTAAAACATTCTTTTGTTGAAATGATAGGTGTGCTTGATTGCACTAATTTCCTCTTTGTTAGCAGGACTAGTACGATAGTGCAATGTATCTTGCAAATTATCATTATCTTTTTTTGCAAAAACAATTACTCATCAGTTTAATAGTTGAAAGGGTCTTTTGGAATTCTTCACCAATAGGCAAAAGAATTACATAGATGTTTTGTTTTGTTTTTCAAAGAGAAAGGATAAATTTTTCAGGTATCTCTAAATGAGTAATTGCTTACTTCTTCCTTATAATGAGAATTGCATCATTAAACAGAATGAAATAATTTGTCTATTAATATTTTGACTTTACATACATAAAGGTAGTTTTCTGCTGTCCAGTCATGTCCGACTCTAAGAGGTGGTGCTCATCTCAGTTTCGTAAGCCAAGGGAATCAGTGTTATCCAAAGAAGCTTCCATGGTTATATGGCCATCGTGATTATATGTTGATGCTCATGGAGCACTGTTACCTTCCCACCAAAGTGGTACCTGTTTCTTTACTTGTATTTGCATGCTTTCAAGCTGCTAAGTTGATAGGAGCTGGGGCGGGAATTTTGTCACAGGGTGCTTGGGTCTCAAACTGGCAGCTACATTCAACATCTTAACTGCTAGCCATCTACCAGATATTTACAATAAAGAGTTGAAATATTTGATTGTAAATGTTTTAACAGCAGCTAGAATTGTATTTGCCAAAAATTGGAAGAATGATAAAATACCTATGCAGGAGGAAGTGATTAGGAAAATTATGGACTGTGCTGAAATGAGTAAATTGACATTTGAAATTAGAGAACAAGAACATAAACAATTTTATAAGATATGGGATTTGTTTTATCAATGGTTGGATAAAAAGACTTGGTAATGCAATAGACTATATAATTTTGTAATAGAAATATAATAGGCTGATATAAAATATAATGTTGATATATATAACCACTGGATGAAAGTATAACATAAATTTTAGATTAAAAATATATCTCGTATATATGATGAAATAAATAGTTTAATTGTACACAAGTAATAATTGATAAATACATAATGTATTATTGATATGAGAAATTTTCTTTTTGATAAATTGTGAGTGATGAATATGAAAGGATGACACAAAGGATTTGTAACCAACTGACACACTGTATGTATATATGGAAGATGGTTTTTATGTTTTGTATGTCCTGTTTGTATGTTTGTATCAAAAATAAAAAACTTTTCTATAAAAAAAACTGCTAGCCATCACAAAACTGATTTTATTTACATGTACATGTACATTTACAAGTATAGATAGATAGATGATAGATAGATAGATAGATAGATAGATAGATAGATAGATTTGCACAAGTACATGTCCAGAGCCAATGACTGAGATGGGAGGCCATAGAAATTGAACAAATAGATGTACATGTACATATACTTATGCATATACTCTTTAATAATAAAAGACCATACAAACTAAACTCAGAAAGAGAAATAAAAGTAGAGTGGAAAGTGCAAGAAGAAAGCCAAATGAGAAAAAGAAAAAGAGACAAGAAATATATAAAGAAGTGACTTCCAATCTTTATCACAGCACGCAAAGAAATGTCTTCATCATTATAAGGTTGTGGGAAAGTATCTCTTCTTCCCATAACCCATTCCTTATCCATAGGGAAATCCATAAATCATTAACATTTCAGTCCCGGAGCAGAGTTCTTTGACATTCAGTCCTGTGGTCTCAGGAAGGGAGAATTGGCCTGAAACTGTGAAGAGGAAGATCAAATCAAATCAAACCAAATCAAATCAAGTCAAACCTTTGTTGTCAATGCACAACATGTGGACAATGAAATTGAATGAACCTCCCTTGGTACAGCCCCTCCCAGTGATAACTGTAACAGAAATCTCTTTAGATAAATAAAATGGCTGACAAATGACAGTTAAGAATTCCACATCTGGAGAACAGAGTGTATAGGTAACTGTACTGTTAATATACCAGTCATTATGTGTGTAAATGCAAAGCCCTCCATCTTTGCTTTTACTGGAGTTGCCATTTATGTCAAAGTGGTGTGTGGTGCAGTTAGTTAGCTCCACTGACGCATCTGATACAAGTGGATGAAGTCAGTCTCCGTGATAATCATAACACAGCAGTCACAAATGAGATTATTTGCCACCATCCATAGCTCTAGTTCATCAGTTTTGTTGACAAAGGATCTAGCGTTGGTTGGTTAGTAATACTGGTCTGTGAGGCTACTTCCGTAACCAAGCTAGCAAACCAGCTCTGCATCCCGCTTCTGCTTCCTCTCTCTTCGTTGTCACCACTGCCTCCCAGCCCCAACAACAATCCATTGAGAGCCTGGCTGTTGTGTCCGCGCAGCCACAGACATGTAATAACTGCTGCTAGTAGCGTGAGGAATGTAATGATATAACTGGCTAATGGCATGGCAGGCGACCGTTATATAAGGGAGCCCGCCAACCATTAGTGGAGATTCTATGACAGTTGGAATAGATATATTTACAATAAACAGTTATTGCGGATCCTCGTCTCTGGCTCTTTCCTGTCCATGACACAAAACTGGCAGTCTTACTACATCACTCAGTATATTATGAGACCACTGGAAGTCACTGTAATATCTAGTTGATTAGAAAATCCAATCTTTAGTAACTCCCCACAGGTATAGACTAGTTTTTGCCCACTCACTCCATTGTAACACCAATAGCTCAAAGCCGCAGAATCTATGCATGCCTCCATCTTGGATGGAATTCAAAGATGTTTTGAGAATCACTTTCTGCCTTTCCACTATGGTTTTAGTTGTACCCTTTCTATACTTCCAGCTACTGGTATGCATCAGATATCACAGTATGGCAACTGTGGAAAAGGGACAAGCTTCAGTAATTCACTCCATGGCTGAGTGCTTATTATAATTTTGGAAGGGAAGTGATGGAATATAGAAAGAAACTTGCAAAAAAAAATTAAAATATTCTGACCACAATCCATAAATTTGCAGACTGGGGATAGAGTGTAGCCAAGGGGAAAAAAACATTCAACAGCGATCCAAGAAGTTCTTAAATTAGTCTGACAGTGTGATTTCATTAATTCAGAAGTTGGCTGTATTAGAACACAAATTGAAATGTCCCCTCTTGGAAAGGAGGAGAAGAAGAAACTGGAGGGAAGGATAACTGATTTCCTGATGTTCTCCACAGATCACATTTATGATCACAAAGGGATACTAAGGATTTGGCTGTTGTCAGTGACTCCATGTGAAAAGGGAAAACATGATCAGCTGTGAGATAATTATAATAATATGTTTCCAACATAACAAACTTAATGACCATTAGTGTAATTGGCCTACCTCTAAAAGAATGGGACCCTATTCCTACAGTCACAAAATCATTGAGAAACACATCACACAGCCGATGATGCTCGAGTAAAAGTGAAGAAAAGTACAAATGGGGACGCCAATCAATCATTGATTTGGAAATACCTGAAAGACAAATAACACTTTTATTGTCCTTAGGTATTTGTATGCCTCTTTTATTGTGTTGTGTACTTCTTTTATTCTTATTTAAGTATTAAATGCATGAAATCATAAATTTCTTTTTGTATATCTTCTTTTTTTGTAGGTCATTAGGGCAAAGAAGTGACTTTGACTTGGCCATGCCCACTCAGTCAGATGATCACCAAGCCATGCCCACCAAGCCACACCCACCAAGCCACATGACCAAGCCATGCCCACCAAGCCACACGACCAAGCCATGCCCACCAAGCCACGTCCACGGAACCAGTAGTAAAAATTTTTGAATCCCACCACTGATCAAGATTTATCCCCAACTTAAAGGGAATGTCTTGAATCCAGTATCTTTTTTTATATAAATTTCATTAATTTTTACGCTTTAAAAACAAATAATATATTCAATTTTTGCAGTAAGTTGTGGCATCAACTTTTCCGTATTCATTTACATACATACATACATACATACATACTTACATACATACATAATTTACATTTACATTTTACATTGTCTTTTATTCCTGTCATCTAACCAAACATACCATTTTCCCCAGACCGTGTACTATTCTTTTTCAACCTTCTCCTGCAATTCCATTGTAAGTTTATTCATTTCTGCACAATTCATAATTTTTTTTATAATCGTATTATCTGTGGGACTACTCTCAAATTTCCAATTTTGGGCATACATTATTCTAGCTGCTGATGATATATGCATTATTATATATTCAATGTCTTTCTTGTATTCACTTCTGTTGAATCCAATATCTATCTATAGATAGCAACCACCTAACTGCCACCTATACCCCATCTTCCATTTTGATGGAAGGTTTTCTAGAGATGTTGGCAGGAAAACAATTGTAAAAGGAGTTTGGAAGAAGCAAACTGACCAAAGTTACAATGTCATTGAAAAAAGTGACCGGTGGTTTTTTTTCACACTTATGACCATTGCAGCATCCCCATGGTCACATGATCAAAATTTGGATGCTTGTCAATTGGTTCATATTTATGTCGGTTGCCAAGTCCCTTTTACATCCTTCTGAGCAAAGCAAAATCAATGGGAGGAGCCAGATTTGACTTAACAACCATCTTACTAACTTAACAACTGCAGTGATTCGCTTAGCAAGTGTGGCCAGACAGGTCATAACATGGAGCAAAATTCACTTTAACAAGCATCTCACTTAGCAACAGAAACGTTGGGCTGAATTGTGGCTGTATGTGGAGGACCGCCTGTTTTTGTGGCTCAGGCAGTCAAAATAAAGGCATTAGTTGTGTAAGATAAGGAAATTCAAAAATAAAATGGTATATAAGATGCGTAGGTGTTTCACAAATGAGGGTTGGACTGGATGACCTGCAGGGTCCCTTCCAATTCTGTTAATCTGTTATCAAAAAACAGATCCTTAAGATTTATATTGACTGTTTCCTAATATGATTTGATTGCTTATTGTACCCTATGACTATTAAGTGTCGTACTTTATGATTCTCAACTCTTGACAAATGTATCTTTTCTTTTATGTACACTGAGAGCATTTGCACCAAGACAAATTCCTTGTGTGTCCAATCACACTTGGCCAATAAAGAATTCTATTCTATTCTATTCTATTCTATTCTATTCTATTCTATTCTATTCTATTCTATTCTAATTGTACCCTCTGACTATTGTTAAGTGTGGTATCTGATGATTCTTGACTCTTGATGAACGTTACCTTTTCTTTTATGTACACTGAGAGCATTTGCACCAAGACAAATTCCTTGTGCGTTCAATCATAATTGACCAATAAAGAATTCTATTCTATTCTATTCTATTCTATTCTATTCTATTCTATTCTATTCTATTCTAAATGAAATATATCTCCCTGTATATACATGCTTTGTTTTTCCATTGTTATGCCTTTTTATATTTTTATCTTATGTATAGTGATGCCTTTTATATTATTATTATTATTATTATTATTATTATTATTATTATTATTATTATACACAAAAACGACAGTGGACACAGCAAACGAGATGACTATGCTGCGTTTCGTATCACAAATCACTAGTTGAACACTTCCCAAGCGTTTAGGACTGCATGATGTATCAGCGGATTATGTGAGCAGATCCCACTAAGGTGGCCTTCTGCAGCTAACCAATGGTGATTCTGTCAGCGCCAATTGTTTTTAAGTGCTTGCCTAGGTCTTTAGGCACAGCACCCAGTGCAGGCATAGACCACCTGCACTGGTCTATGCCAGAGTCTCTACAGTTCGATTTTTAGGTCTTGATATCTGGTGATTTTTTTTCAAATTGTTTCTCGTCGATTCTGCAGTCACCAGGTATGGCAATGTCGATGATCCACACTTTTTTTCTTCTCCACAATCATGATATCTGAGGTATTGTGTTCCAAAACTTTGTCAGTCTGTATTTAGAAGTCCCACAGTAGTTTTGCATGCTCATTTTTGACCACATTTTCAGGCTTATGATCCACCAGTTCTTTGCTACAGGCAGATGGTAGTTGTGACACAAGTTCCAGTGGACCATCTGAGCAACTGTGTTGTGACGTTGTTTGTGTTATGTTTGCATGAAGAGTCAGGCGTTAAGAGCTTCAGTGAAGAGTTTATTTAGTGACTACAGCTCGAATGGACCCGACTTGGCTGGGCTACGGCTGCTACTTATAGCCAGCAGCCGTAGTTGCCAGCCAATCAGAGTGCAGGGTTTTCCTGCACTTTTTAAACCAATCATATTTGACATTTTACAAGAACAATTCAAACTAAACCAATAACATTCAAATCTACATACATAAGACCCTCCGCACTAGGTTCAGTCCATACCAAACCCCAACCTATCTAATGTATTCTTTTAAATAGGTGGGGGGTGTACGTTGAGACCTTCGTGGTTCAGAAGTTTTAACATTCTCACCCAGTGAGAGAGGAAATGTGTCTGCTGACATTTCCTTCTGGGACTCCCTGTGAAAGAAGACCCTGTTTGATTGTTAGAATCTGGTCTCTCCTCCCAACCCATCTCCAGCCCAATGTCAGCACCCAAATCAGGTAGTGATGTACAATCTTCCACTTCTAAGGATGGAATCTGGCATTGTGACAGGTTTTGGGATGATTCCTGCCATAATGGCTCGTTACACATGGGGTGGATTCTTGCTTGCTGATTATCCTCCTGTTCCTCCCCTTCCCCTAGAATTGACATCAGATGAGGGAACTAGAGAGGAACAAGTGTGATATTCCTGAGAGAACCTGGATCTAAGTTAATTGCACAGGCATTGGACATCCACACTAATGTTTAGCTTTTCCAAGGTATCCTATGCTCATTAAACTTACTAAAGATATAATCTTCTTAGTACAAGGGCTTAATTTGATCTGTGAATCGTTGCTGACTTGTTTTACAAGGAGAGTAAAAGGTCTGGAGCTATGTTTGGTACAGTGTAGGAGAATCATTATACAAAAGGTCAAGATCATTATATAGCAGCAATACGTTATTCTAAAATAAGAGACAAGGACTTATTAAGTAACATTAAATGTTCTTAAAATATCACATAGGAAATCCATATTTATATACATATGCTAGGAAATCTTCTCTCCATTCCTTCCAGATGAATAGAACCAGATCAGATCAAGGGAGGGGAGTTTTTCAAAGTTAGAGAATAATAGAATAACAGAGTTAGACCCTATAGGAATCTGACAACAGCCAATAGAGTATTAAAGGACATGTTCTTGCATAGGAATAGGAAGATCAAATACAAAGCCCAGAGAAGGCATAAAAATCCACCCACTCTTAACTCCATTTTGCCAGCTGCCCAGAACCACAAATCCTGGTGGTTATGTTCATCAATAAATGGACCTTCTTTCCAATCAGACTCCATTTTGTTTCCAGTGTCTTTATCCTGGCTTGAAATGAACCAGATGGATTTTCCTTCCAACAGTAAGGATGGTAATCTGAGCTGGAGGTGAAGGTTCTTTTCAATAAATAAATCTGAGCTATTTTGAGGAATGCTAACTGAATTTTGAGAAGGCTAACAAAATTTCACAGTGGGGAATAACACATTCCAAGATCAGTCCGGCAAGCTTGGTACTATAACAGATTTTAATATGGTTGGCACTTAAGTAATGTGTAGAAAACACATTTCTGAATTAAATTACACTAAAGATGCTGGGGAAGCTCATTATAGCCCACTGAGAATGTTATTTCTTACAGTGTTCTTTCATTTTGCCTTATTACTTTATTCTTTAACCCTATTGCAAGCTAACCAGTTTTTAATTATTCCTGCATGAACCTGTTACGGGTTGAAAATTTAGACATTAGTAGTTTCGTTCTTCTAAAATCCTGACTCACAGCATAAAGGAGACATATCACCACTCTTAGATAAACCATGGAAACCAGAGGTGGTATTCAGCAGGTTTGGTACTACAACCCAACAGGACAGACACAAACTTCAGAGGATAATTAGGACTGCAGAAAAAACAATTACTACCAACCTCCCTTCCATCAAGGACCTGTATACTGCACGAGTCAAAAAGAGGGCTGTGAAAATATCTACGGGCCCCTCACATCCCAGGCATAAACTGTTTCAACTCCTTCCCTCAAAACAAAGCTATAGAGCACTGCACATCAGAACAACTAGACACAAGGACAGTTTTTTCCCAAACGCCATCACTCTGCTAAACAAATAATTCCCTCAACACTGTCCAACTATTTACAAAGTCTGCACTACTATTACTATTAAACTTCTCATCACTCCTTATCGCCCATCCCTCCCACTTGTGACTGTATGACTGTAACTTTGTTGCTTGTATCCTTACAATTTATATTGACTGTTTCCTAGTATGATCTGATTGCTTATTCTACCCTATGACTATCATTAAGTGTTGGACCTTATGATTCTTGACTCTTGACGAATGTATCTTTTCTTTTATGCACACTGAGAGCATTTACACCAAGACAAATTCCTTGTGTGTCCAATCACACTTGGCCAATAAAGAATTCTACTCTACTCTACTCTACTCTACTCTACTCTACTCTACTCTACTCTACTATACCCTACTCTATTCCATTCTATTCTATTCTATTCTATTCCCCAGTTCAATTATCCTGTATTCTTATTCCTTGTTCCTTGTTCCTTGTTCCTTGTTCCTTGTTCTTTATTCTCTATTCTATTCTATTCTATTCTATTCTTTTTTTTTTAAACAAATTTTATTCAATTTTTAACAATTTTTTAAAACAGCTCTTTTCAGTAGACAGCATGTTCCCGGGTCATCACTTTTACATGCAAATATGACAGTAAATCTATATTCATTTTAAACATTTGACTTCACTTCTATTCCATTTTAGCAGACAGAGGATCAAAGAAATTAATCCTAATCTCAAATCTTAATCTCAATCTGTATAGCCCCCAGTTCATTTCGAGTTAATTGCAAATATATATATATATTTTAAAAAACTTCATTTATAAATCTTACAAATAACAATATATTTGCCCATCATATTAAAGATAAGGTTCATCCATATCTATCCTTTAATTATCTTCACATTGTTAATACTCTTTTATCATTTACAGAATTCTTTTGTCCGTCAGATTTGCCCTTTCATCACATATTCTCTCCATAATTCTAAATCCGTACAAATTTTAACACTAAAAAGAATGAGAAAAAACTAGACTTGCCCCCTTTTACTACTTTGAAAGTGGCACCTCAGTGGTTAATATAGTAGCATAATCATAATCATTCCCTTTAAAACGAAAGATAGAGAAAAAAGAAAAAAAATAGGAGAAAAGCTCCCTTACAATATATCTCTAATCGATCGGGTTCTGCAACACATATCCCCCTAAGATTTATTTATGGTTCCAAGATAATAATAAAAATAACTAATCTTGGTTATTGACAAACCTCATTTTTAGACATTTTCTAAAATCATTTCAATTAATTCAATTCATCTAATCATCATTTAGCTTTTTTTGTAAATAAGAAATAAAATGTGACCTTTACCAGTAAAAATTGTCAGTAACCCCTATTGTTTTACACTTTTATAATCAATATATTCTTATTACCATTTCTTCATGCAGAACCCCCTTTTAAATACGTTAACCATTATCTCTATGCAAACAAGTTTCTTTCTTTATTATGTAACCCGTGTCTCTCTATCTTTTGTTCTTGTTTCTTGTTCCTTCCCTCTCTTATCCCCTATCCCCTTCTCTATCCAGTTTAAATCCCTCTCTCTCTTTACCTTTTGCTCTCTATCCTTCTGGACCTTTCTAACATGCCTAATTTCATAAATGTTCCCCTTTTTAATTACCTTCTTAAGTTTCATTTTTTGACCATCCTCCTTTCCTTTTATTTGTATTAATCTTTGTGTTGGTTGTTTTCTTAAAATGGCTTTTCACTTGGCTGACTCCTTCTCCTCCCTATTATCCTGTTCCCCCTTTCTATCCAGTTTGAATCCTCTTCTCTTTACCTTTCTGTTCCTTTCCTTCTGAACCTTTCTAACATGCTTAATTTCGTAAATGTTCCCCTTTTAGATACTTTCTTAGGTTCCGTTTTTTAGCACCCTTCCTTTCCCTTTTATTTGTATTAATCTTTGTATTAATTGTCTTTTTAAGATGGCTTTCTCTTGTGCTGGCTCCACCTTTCCAAAGCTCCTTCTTCTTTATTCAGCATTTGAATGCCCATATTTTCTGCAACATGCCAAGTTAGTTCAGTCACTTCCTGTAACAGTTCTTTCATACTTTTAAACTCCATTTTTAATTCTTTGATGACCACCAAAATTTTAATTTTCCTTATTTCTTCTTCTTTAAATTTTCTAATCCTAACCCAGGTCCAGAGTCTATATCAATATCACCAATTAGCCGTAGTCCGTCTTTTGTGTATTCAAGCTTTCACTTTCTATGAGTCTATGCGTCTCTTTAAATGTAACAACCAATCCACAAGGAACAAGATAGTTTCTTACTTTTTAGCTTCAATTTTTTCCACAAAGTGGCACTTTCTGCACAGAGTCTTAACCCTTTCCTTTTATTTTGATATTCAAAGTTTTCCGAGCCCCAAACTTAAGTTCTTACGCTGGCTTCTTCCTTTCCCGGTTCAAGCCCCTTATAGCTGTCAAAATATTTTACTTATTTTTTCCATCACTTGGAACTACGCCGCTTCTGTTTTCTTTTTAAAACTCATCTTTATCTTAATCCCGGGGTGCCTTGATCTTACCATCCGATACTCCGGTTCCTCTGCTGTCGACTTCTCTCTTTCCTCCTGCACCAATCTTAATCCCGTTGAGACCTTCTCTTCGAGGTGGCCATTTTGACCACCACTTCTTGACGTCTTCGGAGGGAAAAGACCAGACCCAAAGGGGAGATGCGGCTCCCCTCACTCTGGCTGGCAGATTTCCCTTTCTCCGCCCCTCTGAGGCAGCTTCAGCCCCGAACCTTGCAGGATCGGGCTCTCAGACGCAAGAGCCAGGCTGCGGTCGTGGACGATCACAAACCGCGTTCTCGAGAAGGCTCAACCCGGAAGTTTTCCTATTCTATTCTATTCTATTCTATTCTATTCTATTCTATTCTATTCTATTCTAACCAGTTCTGGAAAACCGTAGCAGAAATTTTGAGTAGTTCAGAGAACGGCAAATACCACCTCTGACTGTCCCTGCCCCCATCTATTCTCTGCCTCCCATCGAGTCCCAGCTGATTGGCTGTGTCTTCTTTGGTTGCCCTGCACAGGAGAACGGAGCTGGAAAGCAGGTTAGTGAGGTGGGGAGGGAATGGGATTTTGCAGTATCCTTCCCCTGGAGTGAGGTGGGAATGGAGATTTTACACACCCACCAAGCCACGCCCACAGAACCGTAGTCAAAATTTTGAATCCCACCACTGGTGGAAAGTACAAAACAGTCAATGTGTTTGGTTTGTTTCGTGGTGCTTCCAAAACCAGTTAAATCGTGATGTTTATTGCCATCGATTTTTGAGTACAATATTATAAACAGCACAGTAAACATTTGAACGTCTTTCTGTTGGCTTGTACCATCATAGTAGCTGTTTTTCCTCCTTCAGATAAAATCAATACAACTTTTCCATATGGGAAAATCACATCTATGTTTTGGGATTATTTCTTACCAAAAGACATTTTGGTAAGTGTTTTCTCAGAATATGACCGATGTAATATTCTGAGCTGTCATATTCAGCTCTTATTGTATGAAATGATTTAAAAGGTTGGGTTTTTTTTTATTGTGTCCAATACTTCCTCTATGTTTGTCCCACAATAGTATGCTTTATGTTTTGAGGGGTGGGTCTATTTGCAATACACTGGCGCTCCAAAGAATCACACTGAGTGTTCTCACCCAGGCTTCCCAAGATCATGAAGTAGTCTTCTCGTCCCAATAAAACCCCTTTTATTTAGGTTAAAGTGAATTCCTTTTCAGCAAAGTCCTGGCAAACAGCCTTTCATGAGATTTCACAACTACAGACCTTTATCAGGCTTGGAGAGCTGCCAGGCCAATAGCTTCCAAATGCCACGCTGTAGCAGCAATTACTTGGCAAGAAGTCAGGAACAGATCTTCACTCTAATGAATTGAACTAATTGTCTCCTGCAAACACCACTCCCCTTTTGCTCTGCTTTATTCCCTATGGAGGGGCCATTCACCATCCACCTGAGCCTTTACTCCCGAGTCAACCCTTGTTCCTTAACTGTTCCCTTCTGCTGGCAGCTCTGTGCATGTGAAAACTGGGAACAGGCTCCAGCTGTTCTTCTGCCCCACTGATCTGCAACTCCAAAGGCAGTTGATAACTATCAGATGGCCCTGGCCCCATCTATTCCTCCAATGCAGAGCACTCGTCAGAGTCTTCCCCAGACTCCAGGACTGGCCCATGTTCCTCCCCAACCTCTTCACTGTCCGAGTCTGCCACCAGCTCCACTGGCCACTGGCAGGCCATAACACTAGTATGCTTTGTGTTTTGAGGGGGCAGGGTCTATTTGAACAGATTGGAGCTCCAAAGAATCACACCGAGACCACAACTTCATGGAGAGGTTTGAACAGGAGCAAATGTTTTCAACATTTTTCCTCAAGCAAACTGTTCCATTTTGGAGGAAAAGGTGTATTTGCGGCCCTTACATGAGGTGAGAGGACAACTAGCAGTGATTCAGAAGATGAGATTATTTTCTTTAGAAAAGATGATGGGATGGAAGATAAAATGCAATAATGTCACCTTGACATGGTTTATTACTCAATATTTTTTTTTCCACAGAGCATTGCAATACAGCTGGCCTCTTGCTTCCTGGATGGCTACAATTGATATAAATATTTTATTTCCCAAAGCATGTTGACACTTCATTATCACATCCCAATTACGATTTGAGTGTCAATTTCCCCTTTACATTGGTGGCATCACAGGATATTAGGCTGAATTTGCTGAGAAAGGTGGAAAAAAAATATAGCTCCGGATTTTATTATCCTCAGCACTTCTTCAATGTACAACCTTCCTCCAATGCCTCTCCTCACCTTTGGATTGTCATTTTAGCTGTGGCTCCTGGGAGTTGTAAGCATAACACATCTGGACCACACCAGGGTAAAGAACAGAAGGCACATTTTGTGTGCATGTGTGTGTGTGTGCCAGGGGACCACTTAACTTTTTTTATGTGGCTGAGAGCCACAAGAGGATGGTGTGATGTCACACCTGGGGAAGAAACTGTGCTTTGTGGATTTTTTTTTTTTGAGGAGGGTGTCTTGTTTTAATGGCAGAGTGCATTGCAGTTCTTCCACATCAATAGCAGGAAATGTACCATCTGCTTTCAATAACCAGGTTTAGAGGGAGGTCTGTGGCTGTGAAAATGGTACTCAAAAGCTGCATTTACCTCAGCTTCAGCTTCCCAAATTAAATTCCCGATTTTCAGAGCAAAATCTTCCCTGTCTCTTTTAGCTATAGGGGTAGCTCTGATTGCCATGTTTCATGCCCAGCCACAACTGGGAAGGGATCAAAGCAGCCAAGATGTAATTAGAATAGCAGAGTTGGAAGGGACCTTGGAGGTCTTCTAGTCCAACCCCCTGCTTAGGCAGGATACCTTACACCACTTCAGACAAATGGTTATCCAATCTCTTCTTTAAAACTTCCAGTGTTGGAGCATTTAAAACTTCTGGAGGCAAGTTGTTCCACTGATTAATTGTTCTCAGTGTCAGGAAATATCTCCTTAGTTCTAGGTTGCTTCTCTCCTTGATCAGTTTCCATCCATTGCTTCTTGTCCTGCCTTCAGGTGCTTTGGAGAATAGCTTGACTCCCTCTTCTTTGTGGCAGCCTCTGAGATATTGGAACATTGCTATCATGTCACCCCTGGTCCTTCTTTTCCTTAAACTAGACATGCCGAATTCCAGCAATCATTCTTTATATGTTTTAGCCTCCAGTCCCCTAATCATATATGCTGTAGGGCACTGCACACCAGAACAACTAGACACAAGGACAGTTTTTTCCCCGAATAATATCACTCTGCTAAACAACTAATTCACACAACACTGTCAAATTATTTACTAAGACTGTATTACAATTATTCTTCCCATCCTTCCTATTACCTATGTCTCCCACTTATGACTATAACTGTGTTGCTTGTATCTTTACCATTTATATTGTTTTATTTGTTCCCTAGTATGATTTGATTGCTTATTAGTAACCTATGACTATCACTAAGTGTTGTACCTTATGATTCTTGATGAATGTATTTTATTTTTTCTTTATGTACACTGAGAGCCTATGCACCAAAGGCAAATTCCTTCTGTGCCCAATCACACTTGGCCAATAAAAAATTCAATTCAATTCAATTCAATTCAATTCAATTCAATTCTACTCTACTCTACTCTACCTTTACCCTATTATCTTTGTTTTTCTCTGCACTCTTTCCAGAGCAAGGGTCTTCAAACTTGGCAAGTTTAAGACTTGTGGATTTTAGCTCTCAGAATTCCTGAGCTAACATGACTGGAGGAGGAATTCTGGGAGTTGAAGTTCACAAGTCTTAAAGCTGTCAAGTTTGAAAACCCTTGCTCTAGAAAGATTGCAGAGAAGAGCAACAAAGATGATAGGGTAGGGTAGGGTAGAGTCTCAACCTCTTTTTTACATTGTGGCGAAACAGTGATAGGTGAATTGTTAGAAAATAAGAAGATTCACGTTGGAGGTGGATCATCCTAGAGAAAATCTATTTATTTGGTCACTAAAAGTCAATACTGACCTGATAGCACACAAACAATCAATCGGGAGATTTGAAAAGGAAATGGACTGGCTCAGAAATCCGCTGTTTAATAAAGCAGTGAGGGCAGCAATTCAGCCCTAATAGCTTTTGAACCAAAGAAAATATGCATCCAAGTTTTGGCATGTCAGGTTGCCCAGACCAAGAATTTCTTAGTATGTCAAGTTGCATAGTCAGCTATCTCTTTGGACACTTTGATTAAAGTAGGTACAATAAACTGCTATCTTGAATGAGGGGATTAAATACTTAGGTCTGCCGGTGGTGTATTTATGCTCAGAAGCTGAAATGTATTTATCCCTGTATTAGCATTCATATCCAGAGACATGAGTTGAAACACAAAATCTCCAATTCTCTGAAAACTCGAGTCTCCTGCTTGTCTTTGACCTCCTGTGGCAGAGAATTCCATATGTCGACTGCAAGTTAAGATAACTTTTGAACATTTGATGATACCTGACAGCCTGATTGCAATTTATATGCAAAACAGCAATCCAAACGTGATTTGAAACAATAGCATTTCTATTTTGGAAAAAAGGGAGGAGGGACAGATCCACCCTGGATTAGAAACAGTAATCCTGCCAAGCCTTTGGAAAGCACATTTTAGCACTCAACTGGAATAGACAACACAAAGTCAGGGAATAGATTTTCAAAAATCTGAACAAAGATAGATAGATAGATAGATAGATAGATCAAATACTTTGGTCACCTAATGAGAAGAGAGAAATCCTTGGAAAAGACTTCTGTCTGTCTATCCGTCCATCCATCCATGCATCTATCCATGCATCCATCCATGCATCCATGCATCCATCCATCCATCTATCTATCTATCTATCTATCTATCTATCTATCTATCTATCTATCTCCCTACCTACTTTAGTCACTTAATGAGAAGAGAGGAATCCTTGGAAAAGATCTTTGTCTTTTATCTGTCTGTCTATCATCTATCTATCTACCTATCTACCTACCTACTTGCTTTGGCCACTTAATGAGAAGAAAGGAGTCCTGGGAAAAGACCTTAATGTAGGGAAAGATTGAAACCAAAATGAGAAGGAGAAAGCGGAGGATGAGATGGTTAGATAGAATCATCAATGCAATGAGCAGGAATTTGGGCAATTTTTTCCAGGAGACAATGGAGGACATGGGTGCCTAGCATGCTATAGTCCATGGGTCATGAAGAGTCAGATACAAGTGAGTGACTGAACAGCAACCACAACCACAACTGTGTTCTGACCCAACCGGGTTCCCAGAGAGCAAACACAGACAAAGGCAGCAGCTCCCACCAGTCAAGGTTTAATCACAATTCTGTTCCTTTACAGATAAAAGGCTGCTTTCCAACAATTAGCTCCGACAAGAAAGAGCCTTGCCAAGTTGTTTGTCAAGGCTGCCAAAACCCAGAGATAAGAACTAATTTACAAGATTCTCCAGACACGAACTAAGATGTCCACCAGTTGAGTTTCAGAGCTTCTTTGCTGTCTGCAAAGAATGCTTTTCCAAACCTGGCTTTTATCCTCTTGAGGGAGGGGCCATTACCTTGCAGCTTATTCCTGAGTCACCTGTGTTGCTGTAATTGTTCTTTCTTCTGAGCAATCATTCGTGCATGTGCACTTGGCACAGGCTCCTCAGGAACCTCCTCATCACTGCTGCCAGCCCCCACAATCTCTGAAGGCAGCAATCCACTCCCTGATGCTCCTGGCCCTTCATCAGAGTCCTCGCTCTCCTCAGCCATGCTGCCGGCTAACCGCAACAAACTGTCACACCCGTGGACTCCCATAATTGAGCCCAAAATTTATGCGGATAAATGAGAAATTGGTTAAGTGAGTTTTGCCCATTTTACAACTTTTCTTGCCACATTTGTTAAGTGAATAGCAATAGCACTTAGATTTATATACCACCTTACAGTGCTTTTACAGCCCTCTCTAAGTGGTTTACAGAGTCAGCCTCTTGCCCCCAACAATCTGGGTCCTCATCTTATCGACCTCGGAAGGAAGGAAAGCTGAGTCAACCTTGAGCCTGGTGAGATTTTTTTTTTTAATTTATAGTTTATTTTATTATATAATCACACATAAACAAACATAAACTTAAACAACATATAACCACACACAAAGCATACATTAAATTTGAACAGGTATTGCTAAGTTCATCTCACTTATTGTCCAATGTAGATCAAGTCCGATTTAGATAAGCTATTGGATCTTTCTTCTGTCCAGCCATCCATAAAATTGTTCCATATTTTATAATAGTCCGTTTCTTCCTTGTTTTTTATTTCCATAGTCAATTTGTCCATCTCTGCACATAATGATTTTTCTTAGTGTTTCTGCTTCAGTTGGAGTTTCAGTATTTTTCCAGTTTTGAGCAAAAGCCATCCTTGCTGCAGTAATAATATGTATCATTAAGTAAAAGTATCTTTCGGATATGTCCTTTTGTAATTCCAAGTAAAAGAATTCTGGGGTGAATTGTATCTCCTCCTTGCACATTTCCTGTAGCCATTTATGAACTTGATTCCAAAATTCCTGGGCCTTTCTGCAACGCCACCACATATGATAAGTGCCTTTTTCCTTGTTGCATTTCCAACAAGTAGGTGAGAGTTTGTTGTTAATTTTAGCTAATCTTATTGGTGTCATATGCCACCTATAGAATAGTTTATAAAGATTTTCTTTATACGGGGTTGCTAGGGTTATTTTTTTATTTCTAATCCAAATATTCCACCAATCATCCAAATTTATGTTATAGCCAAAGTCTCTCATCCATAGTACCATTGTTTCTTTTATAATTTCTTCTTCCAATTTGGCCTCTAATTATACATGGTAGATTTTTTTGATCATCTTTTATCCTGCCCTAGCAAAATTTCGTCCAATTCAGTCCTTGTTGTACTAATACCCAATTCCTTCTTGTCTTTATGATTTAGATTGGAGTTGCAGATAGGCCCACCATTCCAAATCTATTCCTTTATCAATCAATTGTTGTCTAGTTAGTAAATCGCCTTTCACATCTAAAAGCTCTTCGTAGGTGATAATTTTGTCATATCTTAATAAATGTGGGTGCATCAAGGCTTCTAGTGTCGATAGCCAGATTGGGGTTTGGATATACATTTGTTTCTTGATTTTGAACCAGGTGTGTAAAAGTGTCTGTCTAAGTTTGTGTTTTTGCACATAGCTATATCCTTTATATTGTCTTGTCCGAGAAAGGCATGCCAACCTGACTGAAGATTATATCCCTCTAATGTTAATACTCTTGTATTAGTATGGTTGATCCAGTCTTTTAACCAAGTCATTATTGCAGCACTATGATACAATTCCCAATCTGGCAAACCCAATCCTCTCTCTGTGGCATCTTGTAATAATTTTAATTTTATCCTCGGTTTTCTTTTGCCAAATAAAACTTGATATTATCTTGTTTAACCTATCAAAAAAGGCTCTATTAAGTATTATAGGAGCGTTTTGGAAAAGGAATAGTAATTTAGGTAAGATATTCATTTTACCGTGGCTATCCTGCCCATAAAAGATAAATTTAAATTATTCCATCTTATTAAATCCTCCATTATTCGTTTGATAAGAGGGTCATAATTATCTTTCTTGAGAGAGCTAAATCTGGTTGATATAATAATTCCTAAGTACTTTATTTTTTCCACAATTTCAATATCCATTGTTGTGGCCAATGCTTCTTTCTGTTTATTTGTCATATTTTTCGTGATCATTTTAGTTTTGTTTTTATTAATTTTAAGTCCCGCTACAAGGCCAAATTCCTCCAGTTTCTGTAACAATTTAAGTCCTGAGGTTTGTGGTTCTTCCAGAATAAAAAGCAAATCATCAGCAAATGCTTGTAGTTTAAACTCTTCCTTCTTAATTTTTAATCCTTTTATATCACTTTCTTGTTGGACCGTCCTAATTAAGGCCTCCAGGGTCATGATAAACAAAGAGGGACAGTGGGCATCCTTGTCTAGTTCCTTTCTGTATTTGAAATCTTCTCGTCAGTCCCCATTTATTAAAATTTGAGCTTCTTGTTTTTGTTAAATAGCTGTAATAACATTTATAAATTTGGGTCCTAAATTCAAAATTTAATTTGTTGTAGAATAAACTCCCATTTCACATTATCAAATGCCTTTTGGGCATCTAGAAATAGTAGCGCAGCTTGATCAGCACTACGCTCTTCATAATACTCTAATATATCTAATGTTACCCTAATGTTATTTCTGAGATGTCTTTGTGGGAGAAAACCATTTTGATCTGCAGAGATAAATTTATTAAGTATTCTTTTAAATCTTTCGCTATAATGGTCATAAAAATTTTATAATCCACATTAAGAAGGGAAATTGGTCTATAGTTACCTGGATCTGTCAAGTCAGCACCTGCTTTTGGGATAATAGATATTCTGGCCTCTTGCCAAGATTGGGGGCATTTCGCCTTGTCAGGACTTCATTAAAATCTTCAACAATTCTTTCCCTAAAGTTTCTTGTTATATAAATTTCTATGGTGCCATCTGGCCCCAGGGCTTTATCAGTTTTTTGCTTTATGATGGCCCCATATACTTCTTGGAGGGTTATGTTTTGATTTAAAAATTCTTTATCCTCATCTAGAATTTCTGTAAAATCAACTTTCTTCAAATAGTTTTGAATCTGATCTTCTGTTGCATGATTAGCTTCTGTGTACAAGTCACTATAATATTTTTGAATAATGTACTTTTTTTCTTCCTCCTTAAAGCATAACTTCCCTTGTTCATTTCTTAGTTTGGTGACCCACCTCTTTTCATACTGTTTCTTAAGTCTAGAGGCTAACCAACACCCTGGTTTGTTTGCATTCTCAATTGATTGTTTTGTTTTCTTTAATTTCAAGTTCATCTTTATCAAGTAGATTTATTTTGTGATTAACTAAATCTAATTGTAATTTAATTTGTTTATCTTGTGGTGCGACCTGCAATTTATCAACCCATTCCTTATACTCTTGTTGTAATTTTGCTCTCTGTTGTTTTTCTCCTTGTTCTTCTTGGCCATATATTTAATGGACACCCCTCATTACAGCTTTAGCTGTATCCCAGTTGTTCTGTAGCTTAGGTATCTTGGGGATTATTTTCTTGAAAGAAAAGTTCTAACTCACTTGTCAATAACTTATTAAATAGTTCCTCTTTTAAAATAGACCTCTGAAGCATCCAATTTCTTGGTTGTTGTTTCCTTCCCACCTTAGCCTAATCATATTATGATCCGCTAATACATTTGGTTCAATTATTATGTCTACAATTTCTGAGTTTAATCTTTTGTCATCCACATCATATCCAGTCTTGACCAGGACATGGATTAGAGTAATAAGTAAATTGTTTTTATCTAAGTTCCTTTTCTCCAGACATCATTAATATTAAACTCTTTAGTGAGGTCTAAGAATGTTTTGGGTAACTTTTTCTTCTTTTCCAGGTTAATGTTATTTCCCTTGTAATCTAGTAGTTTATCCGTGACCGCATTAAAATCTCCTATGATAGATAACTCCTGATACTGTAATTCTTTAAGTTTATTTGTAGTTTTTGAAAGAAGGATTTGGGGCCATTTGGGGCATAGATTACCACTAGTAAGCTTTTAATCTCTTATTTCAATTTCTACCATTAAAATCCTGCCTTCTTTATCCGAATATATTAATGAGGCTGGGATCCTCTCTTTTATATAGAGTACCACTCCTCTCTTTTTCTTTTGGTCTAAGTGGTTTACAGAGTCAGCCTCTTGCCCCCAACATCTGGGTCCTCATCTTATCGACTCGAAGGAAGGAAAGCTGAGTCAACCTTGAGCCTGGTGAGATTTGAACTGCCAAATTGCAGGCAGCCAGCAATCAGCAGAAATCGCCTGCAGTACTGCACCCTAACCACTGCACCACAGCTGCTCATCACTGCAATTGTTAAATTAGTAACACAGTTGTGAAGTGAATCTGACTTCCATTGATTTTGCTTGTCAGAAGGTTTCCAAAGGGATCACATGACCTTGGGACACTCATAAATGTGAGTCAGTTGTGAAGCATCCTGATTGTTAGGCAAGAGTTCCACCTGTTGGCCACCATCAATTGACCAACATTCACTAACTAGTTAATATAAGTGAATAAATTTGAGCTCAAAGAATTAGGACTCTTTAGCCTATTAACTTTAAAACACTGCCCATGATAGCCATTGTATGTCATTAAAAACCCTTAGCCTATAGTTCAAGATTTATTTCCTTCATTAATAGAAGAGAAGGCAAAAGAGTAATTTTAATCTGAGATTGTACTGTATTAAATCTCATGACTCAATAGGAGCATTTTCGTCACTTATATATGAGCAAGTACAAGGGCCTCATTTCAATAAAGTGAGGTTTAATTTTCACTTAACAATGGAGACTAACTTTGTTTGAAAATTGAATGTGCTTTATTCTCCTAAGCATTCTTTCCTCCACTCCAGTCTAAAGGAAGAAGGCAAATATTAAATGGCAAGGATGAGAAATTGCAAGGAAAGAGAAGTTCTGTTTGAAATACATTCATGATATCTAGAATTCCTTCCTTTCCCTGTTTTATGATACTTTAGGGGACACTCTGATGCAGTGAAGTGTGTTGGCTGTGTGAGAGGAACCTTTGTTTCATTCCAAATTCAGACAGGCAAGTTTTGCCTCTATTGCTCACACGAAAATCTGGATCCCCAGGAAGGAAGGTCTGCATTCCATAGGAGCAAGAGACAGCAAAGTTCAGACAGTTTGGCT
Source organism: Naja naja (assembly GCA_009733165.1). Lineage (NCBI taxonomy): Eukaryota > Metazoa > Chordata > Lepidosauria > Squamata > Elapidae > Naja > Naja naja. Next base: position 63,862,559 of record CM019151.1, on the reverse strand, counting down.
GGTAGGAAGAAGGTCTAGATAGCTTCTCCTTAGAGGTTCTCAGAGTACATCATAATGAATCATGGTTTGCAAAATGGTGGGTTTCCAAATTGTTTCCTACTGGATCTACGCGCGGTTCTATACACATGTGCTTTGCGCACACACAGAGGGCTCAAAGACCAACCTCTGTCAATGCTGGTAAGCTGAGCTGTTTTTTAGCTCAGCTGAGGCATGGGAATCTGCGTTGCTGCACGAATGAGCTGAGCTAAAAAGCAAGGGAATTTAGGAGACATAACGGCGGGGGCGAGTGGGCAGGGCCAACCAGAGGTGGTATTTGCCGGTTCTCAAAACTAGTCAAAATTTCCACTATTGGTGACCAATTGTGTTCAGTCTGAACTGGCTGAATGCCACCTCTGATAATGATGCAAATGTTTTTTTTTTAATTACATTTATATGCCCTTCTCCAAAGACTCAGGTGGCTTACAATTTTGGGATACAACCCAATGCTCAGCAATAGCCTTCATTCCATTGTATATGCCTGCTTATTACTAAGTGGCATTTTTACAAAGTCAGCTTATTGCCCCCAACAATCTTGGGTCCTCAATTTACCTACCCTGAGAGGATGGAAGGCTGAGTCAACCTTGAGCCTGGTGGGATTGGCTGCACAATTGCAGGCAGCTGGAACTTAAGTGCTAGGCATTTAGCAGCCTGCACCACCAAGGCCCTTTTAGGTTTGCTTTAGTTTGGCAAGATTTCTGTCTATGGGCTGTCTATAGGGCTGTCTATTTCTGTCTATAGGAAACTGCTCAGAACTAACTCTATATGCCTCTCTTGGTTTGGGGGTATGCATTGAACGCACGGACAAAATGGACAGGCCTTCACTCGTGATGCTCTGCCTGCCATTTTGCAAAAATTTGACTTTGTCCCCCATCAAATACTTATGATTCGAGGGGAGACCTACTGTAGGCAAGCTGAATTTCTTTCTTTTTTTTTAAATTATTTATATGCAGCCCTTCTCCGGAGACTCAGGGCGGCTTACAATTTTTGGGATGCAACCCAGTGTGCTCAGCAATAGCCTTCATTCCATTGTATATGCCTGCTTATTACTAAGCGGCATTTTTACAAAGTCAGATTATTGGCCCCAACAATCTTGGGTCCTCACCTACCCCAGAGGATGGAAGGCTGAGTCAACTTGAGCCTGGTGGGATTCGAGCCTACATCAGTTGTAGGCAGCTGGAACTTAAGTGCAGGCAATTGCCCTGAGCCACCAAGGCTCTTCATCAAGTCTCCCTATCAGCATATCTTTAAGGAGCCTCTGGATGGAGAGAGATGCTTTGATAGAAGGTCTCAAGTCTTCCAAATTTCCCAGAGTCTTCAATTTATTTCATTGTGGGTTTGACCCACCTACTACTTTTCCTTTCAGAGAGTTATTAACTTTTTTATATCCACCTGGAATTTGAACAGGTTTCCAAGTGACTTATAAGAAGTGGAGGAAAGGCCATGTAAAGCCATATGTGTACTTCATGGTGTTGGTTGTTACCTTTAAAGCCATTAATTGTTACATTCTAATTCGTTCACTTATAGTGCAGACATAAAACTGCCAATTTTCCAGTCTTTGGCATCTTTGTCCAACTTCCATTCATTAAAACACCATCTCAGTGAACAATCAATTCCCCATATGATAAAACAATATGCATTCTTCAAGGTGTGGGTTACTACCTGTAAAGCCATTTGGCATGGTTCAGGTTACCTGTGGAGCCTCCCATCCCATAGGATTGGCCCGCCAGTTTTCATCAGCAGAAAAGTTTCCAACAGAAGAGCCTTTTCTGCTGTGGTTGCAACACTCCTGAACATTGAGTCTATCATCTGCACTCTGTAACTGTCTGGTTTGGTTCTGCAACCCAACAAGACAGACACAGACTTCAGAGAGTAATTAGCATTGCAGAAAAACAATTACTATCAACCTGCCCTCCATGGAGGACCTGTATACTGCACAAGTCAAAAGAGGGCTGAGAAAATATTTACAGACCCCTCACATCCTGGACATAAACTGTTTCAACTCCTTCCTTCAAAACAACACTGTAGAGCACTGCACACCAGAACAATAGACACAGGGACAATTTTTTCCTGAATGCCATCACTCTGCTAAACAAATAACTCCTCAACACTGTCCAACTATTTATAAAGTCTGCACTACTATTACTATTAACCTTCTCATTGTTCCTTATCACCCATCCTCTCCCACTTGTGACATGTTTGATTGTAACTTTGTTGCTTGTATCCTTATGATTTATATTGAGTGTTTCCTAGTATGATTTGATTGCTTATTTGTACCCTATGACTATCATTAAGTGTTGTACCTTATGATTCTTGATGAATGTATCTTTTCTTTTTATGTACACTGAGAGTATATGCACTAAGACAAATTCCTTGTGTGTCCAACCACACTTGGCCAATAAAGAATTCATTCAACATTGTGCCCCTGAGGTGGCATCTCTCCTTAACCCTTTTTGTTTTCCAAAAGAGCCTGAAAATCTGGCTTTTCCAAATGATCTGGTGTCCCTATGGAGGGATGTCAACCTGGAGGTGTTTAATAGACTGACATAAGACCCCCACACTTCCATCCTTGTCCATCTTGCTCCCCTCCTCTCTCCCTCCCTCCATCCCTTTGTCAATTTCAATGCTAATTTTGATGTTAATATTATTGTAATATTTTAACATTGTATCCTGATGCTGTTATATCTTTTAAGCCTAGAATCACCTCTAGCTGAGATGGGCAGCCTAGAAATTTAATAATAAAAATAAAATAGAAATGCTAAATTTGCACAGAGTTTACATACTGCAAGTACATCTATTCTGGATTTTGGTTCTGGTGTTAATATTTCAGGGGAACACTGGATATTGGCAATAGGGTATCCTGATAATTTTCTCTAGTAAGCACACATACAATGATTTATTCTGAAGGAAAATTAAGTCATGGAGCACACACAAAAGTACATAGGAATCAAGGCATTCAACTGATGCTTTGGGTGGCAGCTAAAAAAGCATTACTCTCTTATAAAGTAAAATGTATTGTAGTAAGACAGGCAAGAGAGGAATCAGCCTGGAATCATTACATTCCCACAAATGGTCTAAATCCAACCCTCTTGAATTCTCTTACCTCTCTTATTGCACCAATTTAGTGCTGACCATTAGTTGATCAGATTCTGAGCCTTGGTGGCTCAGGCTGTTAAATGCCTGCTCTTAAGATCCAGCTGCCTGTAATTAGTGCAGGCTCGAATCCCACCAGGCTCAAGGTTGACTCAGCCTTCCATCCCTCGGGGTAGGTAAAGTGAGGACCCAAGATTGTTGGGGCAATAAGCTGACTTTGTAAAATGCCACTTAGTAATAAGCAGGCATATACAATGGAATGAAGGCTATTGCTGAGCACACTGGGTTGTATCCCAAAATTGTAAGCCGCCCTGAGTCTCTGGAGAAGGGCAGCATATAAATGTAATTAAAATAAAATAAAAATATGCATGAGCAATAAAGCAACATAATTGGAATGTGTTGTGTGGGCCTCATTCTTTGTGCCTGACATGTGTCATGCAAAACAAAAGGATAGGCTGTGTGCTCTAAACTCTATATTGCCTCCACCTTGATTTTCTTTGGTATCAGAAGGAGAGAAGGGGACATGTTGCCAGGTTTTCAAGAATTTGTTTTGTAGCTGTTATAAATACAGTAGAGTTTTATTACTTCTTCTTCTATTTGTTTCTTCATCGGGCATACCTCAAAGGGATGATATTTGGAGAGATGTTGAGTAACTTGAATGACTTGGAAACAGGGAACTCAGATGAGATGGGTAAATTCATACTATACTTTTCTTGCTTTTCAAATATGAATGGACAATGCCTCAACAAATGAGTTAGTCCATTGATTAATTAGCTATCCTTGAACTGAATCCAATCCCTGGCAATTAGAGCCAGGATGCTGCAGTGGTTAGAATGCAGTATTGCTGGCTGACTCTGCTCATGGCCAGAAGTTTGATTCTGACCACCTCAGGTTTACTCAGCCTTCCATTCTTCTGAGGTCAGTAAAATGGGGACCCAGATTGTTGAAGGCAATATGCTGACTCTGTAAACCACTTAAAGAGGCCTGTTAAGTGCCACAAAGTGGTATATAAGTCTAAGTGCTATTGCTAATTATATGGACAAGTGGACTTTTCCTGGTATTAACCCATAATTCTTCTTGATGATCTTTTGTCCATGGATCTATCAATTGTGTGTGTGTTGTTGTTGTTTACTTCACTCATACTGGCTAAGCATAGTTGCTTCTGTGTTCTATCACCAGCTTGCATCATATAGTCAGAATAATGTGCAAGTTTTGGTCTGTGATAATCCACTCAAAGGAACATTCAATCTTTGAAAATGGAAACCCATTGTTGCTTCTTGAAATCTCACTTGACTAGCCAACTGACCATGTGATCCAAGCAACATTCAGTCAAAGTTTGAAAATTCTGCTTAAAACAACTACATTCTAGCTCATAGATACCATAAATACTAACAACCATAGAGCTGCTTTCATGTGAGTCTATGGTGGAAACTGATAAAAGAACAATATATTCTGGCTATTTAATAGAATTTTGATTAAGGATGAATAGACTCTTGAATAATAGACTTTTTGGAAATATATTAGACCTTTCAATAATGAACTAAACAGTGTTAAGCAATTCATCTTAATCTGTTTATTCCAATTCCAGAGAAATAGATATATTAATCTTGAAAAATGTATTACTTTTAGGTATATTTGCCAGTGACCAATACTTTTATTCATATATTAATCAATGTTTCCTCTACAGTGTCAGACTAAGTGAATGTCTGTGTAAGAAACTGCATATTTTAAAGAATAGTTTCCAACCAGAATTTATAGAAAAGTCAAACCTGGAAATGTCTTTCTTTCTGTGTGTATGTAATTTTCTTGGCAAGAATATGAAAGTGATTTGTCATTGTCTTCATCCAGGATATATATTTTTTCACCCTCCTAGTCTAGCCACAGATGATCTTCTATCTAATTCTAATGAGGACTGATATCCAGCTTTTCAAAAGCATTCTAGGTGTTGACAGTTAGTTGGGCTTTCTTTACTTGGCATAATTAAACATGGTAGAGCAGCATCTTGTACCTTATAAAGTTTCAGAACCAGTGGTCTTCATCTGAGGTGCTTAGAAGATCCAACATATTTACTTCAGCAGAATACGTCCAATTGAAATCAATAGGAGTTTCAGTCTTGTCCCAGTTTGGTTCCTTAAGGAAGAATGACCCTCGACTCCATTTGGTGTGAAAGGTTTACTTTACTAGAAGCCAAGTGGATTGCAATGTAGCAAAGCCAGGACTGAAGTTCATGTGCCAAACTTTCCCAGTTAACTTTCCCTGCCTAGTTCCTCTCCAGTTCCTCCCCTTGTTGGTTCCTTATTATCCAATCATGTTTACTTTACTTTACTTTACTTTAATGTCATTAGCCTCATACAGGAAATTAAATGCCATCTTCAATGTACATTATAACCAAAAATAAAACAGAAACACACGTCCTTCACATTCTATACAATTGAATTGAAAACCCAATATTGCATTAATATTGCACTATACAGTAGAATTCAATGCCCTGGGATAGAAGCTTTTTCAGCCTATTTGTCCTTGTTTTTATTGTCCTGTACCATCTGCCAGATGGTAATAGTTCAAAAAAACGGTACCCAGGATTAGATAGATCTTTATTAATATTTTGAACTTTCTTAAAGCTGTGGGAGCTATAAAGCTCTTCCAAAGAAGGAAGAGGGCAACCAATGATCTTCTGGACAATGACATTAACCCTCTGGAGTGCTGTCCTATCTGCCACTGTGTAATTGGCAAACCATATACAGGTGCAGTAAGTTAAAATACTCTCTATGGTGCAGTGGTAGAAGGTCACCAGCAGTTTTTCATTGTGTTGTTTCCTGAGATGTCTCAGGTAGTAAAATCTCTGCTGGGCCCTTTTGACCAGTACTGCAATGTGAGCATAAAATTATTTATATTTGAATAAGTGAAATTGTTTTGGGAACCATCTCTTCTACGTGGGCTGGTTGGTGAGCTGTTGCAATTCATTCCCAGTGCTCTGACATTGACATGGTGTCTCTGTAAGGTACGATGAGTAGTTACTCTTCCTCCCTATCAGCTGTCTCTCTCCCTCCCATAGTCCATGGCAGAATGGCAGCTGGTGAATGTGAAACTCAAGCACATGATGCCAGTTCTGACTTCTGACATCTTTTGGATGCAGAGTTGCTTTGTAGAAATACCAAGAGCATCTCACCTGGATTGCAACCAGTCTGTAAAAGTCAATCTACCATTATGTCTTCTCCATAAATCATTGTCCTAACTGGGAATCACTATATAAGTCAAGCTCGCTATTCATTCAACTGATTATTTTATTCAGCTTCATTGAAATTCCTTGCCAGCATCTGCCCCTGAAAATTCTCCCTTCCACTCCAACCTACAACCCACAGAACATGCTTTAATTAAGGTTAGCTGCAATGAGAGTAATTAATAATCAGGAGATTAATTGCTAAATCATGATTAGAGATGGCCACTAGAAAAAGCTGTAAATCAAAATTTAACTGCAAAAGGAGCAAGTTATTAATTGTCGGTCTGCCTCTCCTTCTCCTTCAAGGAGGAGGTTTTTCTGAAGGGAATCAACTGTTTAGGTACAATATTTGATGGAGATAGATTCTATGCCATTGTAAGATAAGGAACAATGAATAATGCATCAGGAAATTAATCACGATAATATACATGCTAAGGTTTTGATGGAAATGGAAAGATGACATTTCTAGGCAAAATGTACTGCTTTGAGCATATCCAAATGTCATATTTCCCTAACTTTGACAGATAAAACAGATTTGGGTACTTTATTTATATTTCCATACCAATCCAACTCTTGTTACTTTATGGATTTCTGAAGATTAAGGTATACTATGCTTCATTGCCCTTTAATAACCAGCTCTGATTAAAACAAGAATGAAGCCTTCCTCTCTCTTCTTCTTCTCTCTCTTCCTTTTGAGAATTTAATAATCAACTCTTCAAAATAAAACTGTCTGCAAGGATCATGTTCCAGGTGCTATACATTACATCCTTGTGTTTCCTGCAATTATATTTGCAATCTGATTTTACTCTTTGGAATTAAATAGTTCTTCTCCTATGAACCTCACACCTAGAGCTCCAGACAGTACATGGAAACTAATTATATATAATTAATTTCAATGGAATCCAAGAAACCTGGTATATATTATTTTCAAAATTAAATGTTCCCATTTGACATATTCATGAACTGGAATAGAGGATAACAAGGTGCCAATGAAACAAGCAACTAAGTCAGCCAATGAGGACTGTTTAGAAACTGAAACTAGAAGTAGCTAGGTGGCTCTATATTAAGCTCTGCAACTATGTTAAGCTCTGTCTATTGAAAGTGAAAGTCTCGCTTGCCTGCTGAACTGACATTTGATGAACCTGTAACAATGGAGAAATCTCTGTAAAACACTTTTTAGAAAAACCAGCCTAGAAAACAAGGGAGAGAGAGAGCAAGGTGAGGCTTTAGAGTTTAGAGTGAACAGTCTACTACATTCTGAGCCTCTGCCCAAGTGCCTGTCTCAGGGTGAACATCTAGATCAGGGGTGTCAAATTTGATTTCATTGAGGGCTGCATCAGGGTTGTGTTTGACTTCAGGGGCCCTAGTGGGCATGGCTGGGATGGGCATGTTCAGGCTAGACATGTCAAGCTTGATGTCCTGCATCCCTCTGCCATTGAAAACAGTGTTGTGGTTTGCTGGCAGCCTGTGCAGATGGCAACGGAATCGGACAGTGGGGAAGAATGGGGACCAGTCTGGGAGTCTGAGGAGGACTTGGACAAGGGTCCTGCATCTGATGCAGAGATGGGGCCAGAACCATCTGGGAGTTATGTGGTGACTCTGGAGCCTCCAGAATCTGGCAGCAGTGAGGCAGAGGAACAAGGGGAGCCTGTTTCCAGTGCGTGTGCGCAGAGCTTCTAGAAGGCAAAAGCAGCTGAGACAAAAGGGGTGACTCAAGAGTAAGGTTTGGAGGTGATTGCCCTCCCTAAGGTATAAGGACATGCAAAGGTAGAGAAACCTTTGTAGGAAGCAAAGTCATTCATGCTGTTCTGATTAAACCTTGAAGCTCTGTGTGGACTTTGTACTTCGGTTGGTTTTTCAGTTAATTTGGCACTTTAGTTGTTGGCAGCAATTCAAAGGAGATAAAGGTGGGTGCTTATCTCGAGAGAGTTGTTTGGACTAAGGGTGTGCTTAATTATAGTCTCAGGAAGCCTTGGTCAGAACAAACAGAGCCTGGAAGGGCTGGCAGAGGCACCACAAGCCGGTCCTTCACTGTTTCCAGGGTGGCCCTGCAGGCCAGATCTAAGCGCCCATAAGCTGGATCTGGCCCACGGGCCTTGAGTTTGACACCCCTGATCTAGATGCATTCCCTAGTCCAGTGGTCCCCAACCTTTCCAGCTTGGCAGTCCAATCCAGCATGTGGGGAAGTGTGTGAGTGGCATGTGCACAGCTCCATTTGTGACAGTGGCACTCATGCAAATGGAGCTTCATGTGCAGGTACAAGCACTGATGGAGTTCAAAGACCAGTCATTTCCAGTGTGCCAAGTTGTCTGACTGCCTGGGCAGCGTTTATTCTTTTTATATGATTTTTACAAGCAGATAAAGGCAACACAGATACAGCATTATAATTGGTGAATTCCCCCACCAATCCTTAAGAATAGTGGTGATGTTAGTAAGGTGAGATCACATACAAGTCTGGGACTTACCAGCCTGGGACAGGGAGTGAGATCATGCAAAGAGGCCCATGTGTATTAGGCACAGCAGTATGCTGCATGCCTCTACAGGATCTCTATTGCTACTACAAGCACCCTCTTCTCACACAAATGGAGCTTCATGTGCAAGCTCAACTGCTCTCCACTCACCCAAGTGGAGCCTGTGTGCATGCTGTCCCACCATTTGCATGACTGGAGTTTCACACATGCCTGCTTGTCCATTTCTTCCATGGCCTGGTTTTGAACAGGGCCATGCCCAGGATTGGGGACCCTTCCCTGTACTATATTTTTCTTCAAAGTCCAATACATCTTTTATCAGGTGTCAAGAATCAGGATCACACGTTATGTTTCCATTCAGAAGATTTATTAATCATGCCTATTCACAATTATCTACTGTGTTTCCCTGAAAATACAACCTACCCCAAAAGTAAGACCTAGCTTGATTTTTTACACGTGCACCCAATATAAGCCCTATCCCCAGAATAAGCTCTAATAAAGAACTTGCCCATTCCAAGGTGCATGGGTAAAAAAATAAGCTAGGATGGGGATGGGGCTGATGGAGCTGCCCTACTACTTACTTTCAATCCAGAGCTCTGTTATTGGCTGCAGAGGCCTTCAGGAAAGCTTGCCAGCCTTGCTGGTGACAGAAGAAGTTCCCGAAAGCCTCTGACAGTGAAAAGGAGGCCAGGGGTGATGCATGCAAGTGAGGTGAGTCAGTGGACAACATCCCCCAAAATAAGACCTGGTGCCTTTTTTGGTGATGTGTGTGTGTGTGTGTGTGTGTGTGTGTGTGAGGGTCTTATTTTTGGGGAAACATGAGTAGTCAATTAGCAGTCAGCACTAAATTGGTGTTGGATAAGAGTTAGCGGAATTCACAAGGAGCATTTGTGGACATGTAATGATTCTAGCTGAATTGTCTCTTGTCTCTTTACCCAGGATCTGCCTCTTCTTCTCCTACATCTTTTATATGCACCTTTAGTATTCATGTCTCAGGAAATTATCCTGCTGACCAAAAAAACCTGAACACTGGGTCACCTTAATTATTTATTTCCAATGTCCTCTGCAATGTAGAAATAATAAAAAGATAATATTGTTAATGCTATGAAAACTTTGGCTAATCTATCATAAGTGTTGCAACCATTTTTGGGATGGCTTGGATATTGAGTGAAGGAAGGTGATTTCCTAGAATAAACTGATGTTATCATATATTATAGTTTGATTACATGATTATTTTAATCAAAGCTCCCAAGATATAACATTAATCAAGCTGCTTCTTTGACAGTTTGTGATCTATAGGGTGATTCATTACTTCACAGTAAGAGGAATAATAAATCAAATACTTGATATAATCAAAATTGTGTAGATAATAGTTCTCTGCATTTAATTCAAAAGAATGCATACAGCATGTCCATGATAGTTAAAAAATACACAGAAATACTACAGAAATACTATTACAGACTAAGAAACGGAGTTCTAAACTGAAAATATATGATAATCCCTTCATTGTCCTTCAGACTTCATTACAGCTTTATCCCAGACCTTAGGAATCAATGTGATTAGCAAAACCAAAATTACGGAGCATGAACAGGTCTGAAAAAGTTCACAAAAGATTATCTCAATTTAACACGTTCTTCCTCTGATCCACAGTTTTGGATATCCTGCTAGAAATTCAATGCCATATATAATGATACAACAAATTTTCAGGCAGCAGCATGACTTTGCTTGAAATCAATATATTTGTTTGCTCAATTTTAGATCAATTGAGCTAGGCTGGAACACATAGACACCAGAGGTGATATTCAGCAGGTTCTGACCAGTTCTGGAGAACTGGTAGTGGAAATTTTGAGTAGTTCGGAGAACTGGCAAATCCCACCTCTGACTGGCCCCGCCCCCATCTCTTCACTGCCTCCCAAGTCCCAGCTGATTGGCTGGGTCTTCTTTGGTTGCCCTGCACAGGAGAATGGAGCTGGAAAGCAGGTAAGTGGGATGGGGTGGGAATGGAGATTTTACAGTACCCTTCCCTTGCCATGCCCACCAAGCCACACCCACCAAGCCACACCCACAAAACCAGTAGTAATTTTTTTTGAATCCCACCACTGATACACACACACACACACACACACACTTTGTATGTGAGTGTGTGTGTTTGTGTCTGTGTGTGTCTGTACACACACACACACTCACATACAAAGTGAAAGTTAAAAGAAATCTAGAGGACAACAGGGTGAATTGAGATATATGTCAAAGTGTTCTCTTTTCGAGGACACACTAAAAGGGAGTGTTTAGCTTATATTTATAATAGACATCTATTTTTGCCTTAAACTACTCATCCATAAAATCTATATTCCTTCAAACTATACATTCATCTGTGAACCTAGTAAGGAGGATCTTATGCATTCTTAAGCAAGCATGCTAAACTTCATTCAACTTTTTACTCCCCAGTCTTGCCTGTGACAAGGTGTTTTGGCAATCTTGAACCTGTATCTTTTAAAACTTCTCAGTTTACATCAAAAAGTTGCAGAGTAAGACTCGGTTACACATAGTGACTTGGCTGACATTGCGTAGCTTAGACTGTGATTGTATTATTTAGTGCATTCCATTAAGCATTTTCATTTGAACAAGATGGTTCTCTTTTGCAATGACAATTATTATGTGGCCTTTAACTACAACATTATATTTACGTGTGAGAAAACAGGTGTTATTTATTCTCTCCTAACCTAGCAATAACTATGGAGCAACATTGGTCAAACTGACTTTTTATTGAAAGTTGATTTCTTCGGAAATCAAGTCAAGAATCCTTGAGTCGAGGTTGATTTATGATGACTTTAGGAAACATCTGTGTACTTTCATAATAACCTTGTGGAAATGTTTTCCACTGCCTTCCATTCCCAGGGCAGCCTGCAACCCTGAAATTTTTCTAGTAGTTTTCTATCCATGTATTTTTGGATCCCACCGGGGAAAGATACAACCCCACTATATATATTCTTTTAAAACTTCCTTCTGTTAAAGATATACATCATGTGGAAGCAAGAGTTGGGTGTATCAGGAGAAAATAACAATCATATACTGAACATAGTGGAAGTGGGATTCTTAAGAATTGAATGTGGTGAAGCAGAAAGACATAGCACACAGAATCATAAGGTTGGATGGGACCTTGAAAGTCCAACACCCTGCTCAAGGCAAGATCCTCAAGGCACTTCCTCATCAAATGATTGTCTAATCTATTTTTGGAATCCTCCAGTGATGGAGGACCCACAAGTCCAGGAGGCAAGTTATTCCATTGATCTAGACTTGGGGGGTCTTCAAACTTGACAGCTTTAAGACTTGTGGACTTCAACTCCCAGAATTCCTCCTCCAGTCATGTTAGCTCAGGAATTCTGGGAGTTCAAGTCCACAAGTCTTAAATTTGGCAAGTTTGAAGACCCTTGGTTAGACATACCTAGTTCCCTCAACCATTCATCATACGATTTAGCCTCCAGACCCTTCATCAAGAGCTGTGGTGGCGCAGTGGTTAGAATGCACTACTGCAGGATACTTCTACTGGCTGCCAGCTGCCTGAAATTTAGCAGTTCAAATCTCACCAGGCTCAAGGTTGACTCAGCCTTCCATTCCTTCCAAGGTGCAATAAAGGAGGACCTAGATTATTGGGGGCAAGAGGCTGACCATCTAGAAAGGGCTGTAAAAGCACTGTGAAGCAGTATATAAGTCTAAGTGCTGTTGCTATTGCTATCATTTTGTTGCACTTCTCCACACACCTTCCAGGGTCTCAACCAGAGGCAATATTCCAAATGCAGTTTCATCAGTGCGATATAAAGTGGTACTATCTCTTCTTGTGATCTTGGATACTATCTCTCTGTAGATGCAGCCCAGAACTGCTATGACATTTTTGGCAGCTGCAGAATATTGTCTGTCTTTTATTGCTGGAAAAGGTTTTCTTCAAGAACCATATAGCCTAAGGAAGGAGTTTTGTGATAAACCTTGGGTTTGTGGTCCAATTGCATCCACTGATAAAATGAGTTGTTTTCCTCTGGAATAAACAAAAGTCCCTTTTTATTAGAGATATAAAGAGCTTTTCTACATGGTTTTGCATTGCTTTTGGCACCAAAAGTGAATAATTATTACAGGCCAGATGGAATTTATTAAAAAAAAAACAATGGAAGTGTTGAAGTGTTATGATATTTGCTAAGCTGACTTCTTCTCATAAATTGCTTTTAAGGTGATTAAAAGAATTTCCCTATTACAGACAGATTTTTTAAAAAATAGTTGTGGTTAATTGTTTTAAAGCAGTTCAAACAATTACTAAATGCTTTTAAGAAGAATCAACTGCAACTTTCTTTTTTAAAATTAAATGACAACTTGACTATGTTTACTAGAAATTATTAATATTGTATATCACAAATAGCAGCATAGAAATCTTGGGCATAAAATGGCACATTGAATAAGGATGATGACCTTGACAGAAATATGTAATATTTATTTCTTAGATGAAAGGGGCTAAAACATTTTTAAGTCCATAGATATTAATAACAACATATCTTTCAGAAGTTTATATATATATATATATATATATATATATATATATATATATATATATATATATATATATATATTATATGTAGGTCTTGGTATTCGGGTCTTGTCCGTGTAAGGTTGAGAATACCTTGGCAACGTTTCGACGAAATCTCATCCGTCATCTTCAGGCTGGTGTCTTCAGCTTGTTCTCCTGGGAGAAGTGTGTGACCGTGGCTGTTTCTCCCTTTTAAACTCCAGAGTTGGATGTGTTGTTGCTTTTTGATTGGTTTGTGGAGTTGATGTATGCAGATTGGATGGCTTTTTCCTGAGACCTGTGTGGCTGAGGTGCTGGCTGTGTGTCTCTCAGCCCTTGTGTTGTAACGACCTGGGTAATGGGCTGTGTGATGACCTTCTGAGTTCTATTGTTGTGACGTCCTGGGTGGGTGCTGTAATCTCCTGGGTTGTTGTCTGTGTTGCAACCTCCTGATGTTTTGTGTTGTGATCTCCTGAGTTCTGTGATGTAGTATCCTGGGTGGAAGGCTGTGATGTGGCATTCTGGGCCTTGGTTTGGCTCCGAGTTTGAGGTCTGGCTATGTGTTTATAGCGTGTGTCAGTTTGCTTAGTTTGGGTGTTGGAGGGGGGTGTAGCAGCTGGTGTTGCAGCCATGGTCTGGTTTCTGGATGGTGGTTGCCTTTCATCTGTGGCGTGGGCTTGGGTTTGAGTCTGGTGAAGGAGATTGGTGGTGGCATCTGTGTTATTTTGGGTCGGTGTTGGTTTTCGTGGCTGGGACTCGTTTGTTGACCAGGGCTAGTTTCCAGACGTCTGGTAGGCGGGAAGTATCATCACGTTTATTCATGTTATGGGGTGTTTCTCTATTTCGATGGCTTCCCTAATTATTCTTTTGTTGAAGTGTTCAGTATTGGAGATAAGTTTGGATCCCTCAAAATCAATTTCATGTCCTGTGGCTTTAAGGTGCTGGAAAAGGGAGGAAGTTTTTCTTCTTTTCTGACTGCGTTCTTGTGTTCTGCGATCGTGCATTTATTCTCCTGTTGGTTTGTCCAATGTATGTGGCTGGGCAAATTTTGCATGGTATTTTGTAAACTCCTTGGTTTTCTAGCTGGATCTTGTCTTTGGGGTTTCTTAAGATGTTGGCTATTTTTGGTCAGTGCCAAAGGCTGTCCTGATATTGTGCTTGTGGAGAATTTTGCTGATTTTATCTGTGGTGCCTTTGATGTAAGGGAGGAGGGCGATGCCATTGTCCTGTTCTGTGTCTTGGTTTTTGGGGAGTCTCCCTTCGGATTAGGTTGGTGATTGTGCTTCTTTGGAATCCATTGGACATTAATACGTTAGTGAGGGTGTAATTCTGTTCTCAAGTGGTCTTTGTCAGCTAGGCGTTTGGTTCTGGAGATGAGGGTCTTGGCTCGGAGTTGATCTGTGCAGGGTGGTGATGGGATTGTGCATTTAAGTAGCGGTTAGTGTGTGTCTTTTTCTGGTAGATGGTGTGTCCTAGGGAGCCGTTGGGTTTTTTGTAAATAAGGACGTCCAGGAACGGAAGTTGATTGTTGGTTTCTGTTTCCATGGTAAATTGTATTTTGGGGTGTAGGCTGTTGAGATGTGTGAGGAAGTTGTCCAGTTTTTCTTTCCCGTGTGGCCAAATTACGAAAGTGTCATCTACATATCTAAGCCAGAGTTTGGGTTTGTATTCGGATTTGTCTAGAGCATTGGTTTCAAAATGTTCCATGTATAGGTTAGCAATGACAGATGAGAGGGGTGATCCCATAGGTGCTCCTTCTATCTGTTTATATCTTTGTCCATTGTCCACAATGGACAAAGATATAAACTCTGGCTTAGATATGTAGATGTAGATATGTAGATGACCAGCCTGAAGATGACGGATGAGATTTCGTCGAAACGTTGCCAAGGTATTCTCAACCTTACACGGGACAAGACCCGAATACACCAAGACCTACATATATATATATATATATATATATATATATATATATATATATAAAATTGGTCTTATATGCCGCCCTATCTCCCAAAGGACTCAGGGCGGCTCACATAAAAACGCCCAGTACAAAAGTTAAAAGAATTAAAAACAAATTAAACTAATTAGACCAAATAAATATTTAAAACCCAACCCACAAAACATTTAAAACAAAAAGCCTCCCCCCCAGTCCAGGCTGGTTTGTTCGAATAACCAAGTCTTTAGGCCGCGGCGAAAGGAGCAGAGGTCAGGGGCAAATCGTAGCTCCAGGGGAAGCTGGTTCCACAAAGTGGGCACCCCCACAGAGAAGGCCTTCCCCCTAGGGACCGCCAGCTGACATTGTTTGGCCAACGGTACCCCAAGGAGGCCCTGTCTGTGCGCGCGCACCGGGCGATTGGTGTTCGATGCTGGCAGGAGACATTCCCACAAGTACCCCGGCCCTAAGCCATGTAGGGCTTTACAGGTAAGTACCAGCACCTTGAATCTCACACGGAGGGCAGCCGGCAACCAATGCAACTCGCGCAGGAGGGGTGTAACATGGGAGTATCGGGATACCCCTATCACAACCCGCGCGGCCGCATTCTGCACCAGCTGAAGCCTCCACGTGGTCTGCAAGGGCAGCCCCATGTAGAGAGCATTGCAGTAGTTGATCCGGGATGTAACGAGCACATGAGTGACCATGCGTAGCACATCTCAGTCCAGGTAGGGGCGCAACTGGTGCACCAGGCGCACCTGGGTGAATGCCCCCCTGGTCACGGCTCCCACCTGCTCTTCCAAACTGAGCCGTGAATCCAGGAGGACACCCAAGTTGCGGGCCCTTTCCACGGGGGACAACACCTCTCCCCCCATGACCAGAGATGGAACATCCTGGATCACCCGAGATGCCGGTATGCATAGCCACTCGGTCTTGGCTGGGTTGAGCTGGAGCCTGTTCCTCCCCATCCAGATCTGTACCACTTCGTCAACTACGCCCATTTCTGGACCGAGATGCCCTGTGCACAGTCACTCATGCCCTTGTTACCTCTAGACTCGACTACTGCAACGCTCTCTACTTGGGACTGCCCTTGTATACCATCCGGAGATTGCAGCTGGTGCAGAATGAGGTGGCGTGGGTGGTGATGGGAGTCTCCCGATTCTCCCATGTTACCCCCCTCCTGCGCTGCCTGAATTGGTTGCCGGTTGCGCTCCGGGTGAGATTCAAGGTTTTAGTTTTAACATACAAAGTCCTCCATGACATGGGTCCTCAATATTTAAGGGAGCGACTCCTGCCAACATTGAATGCCAACCGCCCTGTGAGAGCACACAGGCAAGGACTCCTTGGGGTCCCGTCGGCAGGCCAGTGCCGGCTGGCGGTCCCCCGACGACGAGCCTATTCGGTCGCGGCCCCTGACCTCTGGAACCAACTTCCCTTGGGGCTCCGCCTGGCCCCTGACCTCCGCACCTTCCCCCATGATTTGAAGACCTGGTTGTTTGACCAATCCGGGCTGTGACCCTTCCTGGGTGGGGTGGTTTTTATTTTTAAGTATTCAAATTGTCTTTTTGGGCTTGTCTTGGTTTAATTTTTTCTTAATTATTTATTGTTGTTGTTTTTAGCTGTGAGCCGCCCCGAGTCTTCGGAGATGGGGCGCATACAAGTCCCAAAAATAAATAAATAAATAAATAAATAAATAAATAAATAAATAAACAAACAAACAAACAAACAAACAAACAAACAAACAAACAAACAAACTTCCAGGCAATGAGACATCACAGGGAGGGCATCACTGAGTTGGTTTGGGGTGGAGATGAAAAGTTGGGTATCATCAGCATACTGATGATACCTCACCCCAAAACCACAGATGATCTCACCCAGCGGCTTCATATAGATGTTGAACAGGAGAGGAGGAGGACTGACCCCTGGGGCACCTTGCAAGCAAGGGGCTGCGGAGCTGACCTCTGCCCTACCAACACCGATTGTGAATGCCCTGAAAGGAAGGAGAACCACCGAAGAACAGTGCCTCCCACCCCAACCCCAAGCGCTGCAACAGGATACTATGATCAATGGTATCAAAAGCCGCTGAGAGATCTAATAGGACTAAGACAGAGGAATATCCCCTGTCCCGAGCCCTCCAGAGATCATCCATCAGTGCGACCAAAGCCGGCTCCATGCTGTACTTGGGCCTGAAACCTGATTGGTATGGATCTAGGTAATCAGCTTCCTCCAGGAACCTCGGAAGCTGGGATGCCACCACGCTCTCAACAACCTTCGCCATAAAGCAAAGGTTAGAGACTGGATGAAAGTTGTTCAAAACAGCTGGGTCCAAGGCAGGCTTCTTGAGGAGGGGCCTCACCACCGCCTCCTTCAAAGTGGCCAGGAAGAACCCCTCACTCAGCGAAGCATTGACAACTGCCTGGAGCCAGCCTCATGTAACCTCCCGGGCGGCATACACCAGCCAGGAAGGACACGGGTCCAATAAACACGTAGTGGAACTCAGCCTCCACATGGCCCTGTCCACATCGTCTGGAGTCACAGGGTCAAACTCATCCCAGGTCATAACAACCAGAAGTGATTCAGGTGACATGGCCCTAATTCACTTAACAATAAGGAGGAGGCAGCATAACATAATCAGCTGTGCAAGATTCTGTTGTTATGGCTATTCTCAGCAAAAGCCATTTTAGCCTTCCTAGGGAGTTGATTTCCTGGCCTAGATTTCCTACCATGGTTGACATAAGGCCTTAAAATTATATTCTTCTCTCTACTTAAGTTATATATTGTTCATTGCCTCTTAAAAAGAAATTAGGTGATGTTCACAGTGAAGTTTGTGAGAGTGTATTTTGCCTAGAAAAGAGAGGAAAAATAAATTAAATAAATAGAGAAAGAAAGAAAGAAAGAAAGAAAGAAAGAAAGAAAGAAAGAAAGAAAGAAGGAAAGAAAGAAAGAAAGAAAGAAAGAAAGAAAAGTATTTTATTACTAATACTATCCTTTCCATAGTTGTCCAAGAGGGATTGGACAAACTAGGGGAAGGAGTCAAGTGAGGAATTAGTCTGGAACCTCTACAAGGGCACAAAAGGCAAAGCCCAGCCCCGTGAATGCCATTGAACCTTATTTGGACTGTGCCAGGTGCAACCTACCAGTCAGTGAAGATTTCTGTATCATGGGTATGAACAAGAACGACATAATTGAACTCTTCACATGTGGATCAGATTGCAAGTGCCTAAGAATAGTTAAAATAATGTGACAAATATTTTTTTGTTATTAAAACTGATTGATAAGGAGGAACCAATGTTGCTTTTATACAGGACTATCATCAAAAAGTACCCTGTGCAAGACAAACAAATGTTTTCTTTTTCTCACAATTTCATTGTACCTAAGTACACATCTCATTAGCTGCTGATCCAGTTCTACAGAGGAATTATTGAGTTTGTCATCTGCACCTCTATAATGGTCTGGTTTGGTTCTACAACCCAACAGGACAGACGAGACTTCAGAGAGTAATTAGGACTGCAGAAAAATAATTGCTACCAACCTGCCTTCCATTGGGGACTTGTATACTGGACGAGTCAAAAAGGGCTGTGAAAATATTTACAGACCCCTCACATCCTGGACATAAATTGTTTCAACTTCTACCCTCAGAATGAGATTATAGAGCATTGCACACACCAGAAAAACTAGACACAAGGACATATGCTATCAGTGTACAGAACAGTGGCTGTGAACAACTCTATTCCTATAGATGGTTTGATAGTATCTCTTATGTGACTTTGTCACAGATGGGGTCTGTTTGTCTTTTAACTTAATTGTTCCAGAATGTAGTACTGATAGGACTGCTACAAAACTGGAAGTGATTATACTATAATAAGGTACAATAGGTAGAGCTGGCTGTTAATATTTTTATTAATCAGACCTATGACTGATTAATGTTTGAGGATCTTTTAAACTCTGTCTATATATTTAAATTGTATAAAGTTGCTGGGCCCAGTCTGTTTTTCAAACCAATGTTTATTATAACAAGCAGCTTAGTACTCTAATACAACAGAAACAGAACAGAGCAGGTACAGCAGAAACCTGCCTCTGAGAAACACAGTCCTCTTGAGGAACTGCAGACCTCACTTTTGAGCTTTCCCTCTCTCCTGAGGCCTCTCTCTCTGGGGGCTTGAGATCTCTTTCTTCTTCTTATGAGATCTTCCTGAATTTAGACCTCTGTCTATCCCCACAGAGAACTGTTTAGGCCTCTGACCTCTGTTTAGGCCTCTGACCTCCCTTTAGGCCTCTAACATCCCCTGAGGTAAAATGCCAGTTGGGCTGCCCCTTTTATACCAAGGGGCATGGCTTGTGATGCCAGTCCAGGGTATGTGGTGACACCCTGTCATTGGTGGATTTGATCTCACCTCAAATCCATACAAGTTGTAAACTGCATAGCAACACCAGAAAGTTCTATTTTCTGACACTGGCTAAGTAATTCTTTCTAAGTATAGGTGTGGAAGAATTTATATATGCAAAAAATGGAAAGGGGAGACACCACAGCACTACTTCCCCCCCTTTCTTTAAGGTGAAACTATAGTTAATAGGTGTGAACTTAGTACTATTAACACAACTATTAATATATAATATAATTATGAGTGTCAGGCATGAGAGTGGTATGGTGGCCTAGAGGTGGAGTACTTGCCTCACAATCAGGAGGCTGTGATCCTAGGTAGAGGCAGGTATTTCTGTCTTTGGGCACATTGAGAATATATCTGCTGAACAAAACTCCATATTAGTGACAGGAAGGGCATCTGGGCATTAAAACACTCTCCTAGCTCCATGCGGTTGTCCAGACTCCACTGCGCAAGGGATTATGGGGTCATTGAAAGAAGAAGAAGAGTGTGAGGCATGAAAAATCAAAACCACATGTTAAGTTCCAGTTAAGATATTTATATATTTATTTGATTTGTCAATCGCTTACAAGATAATAAGTATAAGGATAAACATAGTTATGAATACATGAAATGAATACATATAAGAAAAATAAAAGAAACAATAGGACAGGGATTGTAGGCACATTGGTGCGCTTATGCACGGCCCCTACAGACCTCTTAGGAAAGGGGTGAGGTCAATAGTAGACAGTTTAAGGTTAAAGTTTTTGGGGTTTGGGGAAGAAACCACAGAGTCAGGTAGAGTATTCCAGACATTGACCACTCTGTTGCTGAAGTCGTATTTCCTGCAATCAAGTTTGGTGCGGTTAACCTTGAGTTTGTATCTATTGTGTGCTCTTGTATTGTTATGGCTGAAACTGAAGTATTCATTGACCAGTAGGACATTGCAATGTATGATTTTATATATTATACTTAGATCAGACCAAAGACAGCATAGTTCTAGCTTTTCTAGGTCTAGAATTTCAAGTCTGGTGGCATAAGGTATTCTGCAATGAGTAGAGGAGTGGAGAACTCTTCTTGTGAAATATTTCTGGACTTTCTCAACTGTGTTAATATCAGATATGTGATGTGGGTTCCAGACTGATGAGCTGTATTCGAGTATTGGTCTAGCAAATGTTTTGTATGCCCTAGTTAGTAGTGTGATATTACCAGAGAAAAAGCTACGTAGGATTAGGTTAACAACTCTTAATGCCTTTTTGGCTATGTAGTTACAGTGGGCTCTAGCACTTAGATCATTAGAGATGAGTATTCCAAGGTCCTTGATGGTCTAATAACAATAGATGATCTATTGTTCATGCCTGTACACAAGAATCTAGTCAGCACTAAATTGGTGATAGATAAAAGCTAATGGAATTCAAGAGGGATTGGACTTAGACCACTTGTGTGAATGTGATGACTCCAGACTGATTCCTCTCTTGACTCCACCTCCAGACTCTGCCTGTCCTTTTACTACAATGCATTTTGCTTTCTAAAAGAGCTATGCTTTTTAGTTGCCACCCAAAGCATCCGTTGAATACTTCGATTCCTATGTGATTTTGTGTGTTCCCCGTGACCTAATTTCCCTTCCAAATAAATCATTGCCTGTATTACTGGAGATAATGATTAAGACACCCTACTGCCAATATTCCATGTTCCCTTGAAACGTTAACATCACAACAGATATTCATCAATCTCAGAATACATTTAATTGTAGTATGTAATCTATAGAAGCTGTATCAGCACCAAACTGGCACTAGATAAGAGTTAATGGAACTCAAGAGGGGTTGGACTTGTGGGAACATAACAACTCCAAGTTGATTCCTCTCTTGATGCTGCCATTCCCCAGGCTCTGCCTATCCTCCTCTTACATTGAGCTAAAAATTCATTTGATTGATATCAATACCGGGAAGATCAACAATATGAAGTCTGTTGCTAGAGCCATTTGGCACTAACTAAAACAATTCTATTCAAACCTAAATCCATTAAATTAAGGCACCGTGCTCCAAAAATTATTCCATAAACCTAAAGTTGAAGCTGAATTTTTGGGTGATCCTTACCTTGTTAATTGTTCGAGTTTAGCTGAATAAATGCCATGCTTTATCCTCTGTCACCCATATTTGTACCCCATTCCAGAACAGAATCTGGTGGGGCCCAGTGTCCTAATTCACACTTATATTTCAATGAAATCCAAAGTAATTCCATTATTTAAGGGTTAACCTAATAATGAGAGTTGGAGAAACAGTGTGAAATCTGAAAGCATATCACAAAATGGGAACCATTTACTTTCTTCCAACTCAACTGATGTGTGCCATTAGAAAATATGTTGCAGCCCCAAGCAAGGACAAGTTAATTTGTCTTTATGTTGACAGGTTTCAAAAAGGTCTAAAATGACACTGAGATTTAAAACACACACACACACACACACACAAACACACACTTTGCTTTACAGAACAAATAGAACACAAAATAAAAATGGAATAACCCAAATATTACATGTATGGATGTTTCAGCCAAGGAGAAGCTTCAATTTCTCTGAAATTATTATTTTTAATACAATTTTATTAAGAATTTTAGTTATAAAAGTAAAATCTAATATAGACTACACCTAAAGAGAAGATAATAGAAATAAAGGATGAAAGGTTCAAGAAAGAAGAAAAAAGAGAAGAAAAATATAGCAAATAGGAAATAAATATATAAATAAATTGTTGGTTGTTCTTCCAACAACCATTTCCCAAACTGTACGAATTGACTGAATCCCACCACTGGGGTAGAATCTTTATAATGAAGGTGAATGTTTTACCAAAGATGCTCTTTTTTTCTTTTTAGATTCTACCAATACATGTAATCAATTAAAAAATGGCAGATGGATATCTCCAGGTTTATATGGCAAGGGAAAATTAATGTTTCATATGGTCTAATTTAATTTGTAAGCCTGAACAAAAAAAAATAAACATAGGCCATCAAATATGTCATTTAGCCTTAGTGGAAAAATGACCTACCCATGTCTCTTGATAACACGGCAACCCTGCCAAAACTTTTCAACTTTAATTGTCCACCACTCCTAGAAAATGTACCTGTCAGTTCTGGTATTTCAAAAACCTTTTTGAAAACACTGTGACAAATAGTTCAACCTAGCTTATTTGAGCACTCGGATGCCATCCTTGCTTGTACAATTTATCAGTCAATTTATCCATCAAGTTAAAAAAAAACCCAAAGAACAATGTTTTTGCATATGAAATGGAGCCCAAAGGTATGGTTATCAGCTGATTTCTCTGGCCAGTGAAACCTGACAAACACATCAAGTGGTGAAAGTCTATTCAGTTAGAAACCCCAGATTTAGCTAGCTGCCATTGACATCATTTCTTCTTCTTCTGTGTCCAGATCAAACTGTAGACTGTCAAAACGAAGCCACCTTCTTGGTTTTGTCATTGGCCCAAAATAAGTCATTGTTGTACCTGTTTCTGGTTGTAGCCAACATGCCAACAGATGGGTCAGGCTCTGCTTCTCTTTACATTCACACAGCAGGTCTTACACTTAAGTACTACAACCTAAGCTGACACTATTCAGCTAGTGATATCCTAAAGCAAGGATGACCAGGTGTTATAGGCTTGCAGAAATTCAGTACCTGCTATTACTTTAGAAAGGTGGTCAGAACCAGGATAAGGTAAAGGTTCCACTCGCACATACGTCCTAGTCATTTCCTGCTCTGTGGCAGCGGTGCTCATCTCCATTACAAAGCTGAATAATAATAACAATAATAATAATTTATTTGACTTGTATGCCGCCCTTCTCCCTAAGAACTCAGGGCGGCGGACATTAAAACAGAACAAAATTTACATTAAAAACAGATTAAGCATAACAAGTCAGAATAAACATTAAAACAGTTAAGAAACCCCCGCCCGGGTCATTCCAGGCCAGCCTGTTGAAACAACCAGGTCTTCAGGTCCCGGCGGAAGGAGCAGAGATCAGGGGCCAGACGGAGATCCACGGGGAGCTGGTTCCAAAGGGTGGGCGCCCCCACGGAGAAGGCCCTAGCCCTGGGGACCACCAGCCGACAGTGCCTGACCAACGGTATCCCAAGGAGGCCCCTCCTGTGGGAGCGAACAGGGTGATCGGCATGTGATGCTGGCAGCAGACGTTCCCACAAGTACCCTGGACCCAAGCCATTTAGGGCTTTATAAGTTGTTACTAGCACCTTGAAGAGGCAGCTCTGTCTGAAGATGTCTCTGTGGTCATGTGGCCGGCATGACTAAATGCCGAAGGCACACAGAACACTGTTACCTTCCCACCAAAGTGGTCCCTATTTTTCTACATGCTTTCGAACTGCTAGGTTGGCAGAAGCTGGGACAAGTAACGGGAGCTCACTCCATTACGTGATGCTAGGGATTCGAACTGCCGAACTGCCAACCTTTCTGATCGACAAGCTCAGTGTAGCCACTGAGCCACTGCGTCCCTCTGAACCAGGATAGGCAACCATTATAATTGATATTTTGGAGACCATGTCACCAAGTAAATAGGAAACACTCCAATGTATATAAGAGATACTTTGACTTCTATTGTTCTGACCCAACTCCCAAACATGACAATCCCTCTCTATTCAACTAAATGCTTCCTTTAATAGGACCGCCAGCAGCCGTGGCAAAAAGTCTCTCTAAGTCCTGTGGAAAGTGATGCTCACTCCCTTTCCCCCTGACATGACCCAACACACCAGGAGTCTCTCTCTCTCTCTCATTCCCCACACTTGCAAAGGAAATGCTGGAAGATGTATCACTTTCTTCCAGCAGCAGAAATACAAACACACATGCTTGGAATGTGCTGCAGATTCCAAGAAGGATTTTGATAATTTCCAAACAGGATTCAGAAGTGCAGGCTATCAGTGGCTGACTAGCAGGGAGATGAATAGTTGTCTGCCACACCTATTCATCTCGGTCCCTGCCTTTTATCCCCAGAGCTAGAGTAAGGCCTCGCTGGCAGCGGTGGCTCTTCCATCCCAAGGACCGGCCCATAGATTTCCACTGCTCTCCTCTCCTCTGCCTTCTGTGCATCCACATGTCAGGCACTGCACCCAGCTGTTCCACCTCTTCCTCATCAGCCACCTCCAGACCTGGGGGCTGTTGTCTCTCCATCTGAAGGCTGACAGATGGCCCAGGCTCTGCCTCTGTCTCTATCTCTGACAGTTCCATTCCCTCTTCCCTCTCAAAACTCTCAGATTGCCTTGATGCTGGCCTGACTCCCATGCTGCCTCCTCCTCCTCTGATTTGGTTGCTGGAGGGGCCAGCGGCCGACAGGCTACAACAGGTATACAGTCAGCAGGAACAAGCAACTTGGAGGACAAACTTCAGGAGCATAACCCAATGTGAAAGCAATTTCAAGAAAAGGACTCAGACTGATATATAATGCTGGATTAGTTTAAATAAATGTATTTCTCCTGCCATGTTATTAAAATAATGGCCAACTGAATTGTCTTTTTTTGCTTCATTTTCGAAACCACAAATATTCTTCTTGGCAATGTGCAGTGTGCAGCAGCAGCCAAAAGAGCCAATGCAATCCTAAATTGCATTAACAGAGGGATACAATCGAGATCAAATGAGGTACTCATACCACTCTATAAAGCCTTTGTAAGACCACACCTAGACTACTGCATCCAGTTTTGGTCACCACATTATAAAAAAGATGTTGAGACTCTAGAAAGAGTGCAGAGAAGAACAACCAAGATGATTAGGGGACTGGAAGCTAATACATATGAAGAATGGTTGCAGGAGCTGGGCATGGCTAGTCTAGTGAAGAGAAGGACCAGGGGAGACATGATAGCAGTCTTCCAATATTTGAGGGGCTGCCACCGAGAGGAAGGAATCAAGCTATTTTCTAAAGCACCCGAAGGCCAGACAAGGAATAATGGATAGAAAATGAACAAGGAAAGATTCAACCTGGAAATAAGGAGAAATTTACTGACAATGAGAACAATCAACCAATGGAACAGAAGTTGCCCTTGGAAATTGTGGGAGTGCCATCACTTGAAACTTTCAAGAAGAGATTGGACTGCCATTTGTCAGAAATGGTGTAGGATCTCCTGCTTGGGCTGGAGGTTGGACTAGATGACCTACAAGATCCCTTCCAACTCTGATTATCTGTTATCTGCAATCTTGCAGTCAATCCCTCCTCCAAGAAGCTTTTGGTTTTTTTTCTGCACCCTCATCTTTTGCTACTAAGCTAAAAGGTTTCTTTTGCTGATTATTTGTTTATGTATTTCTGCACTGTTCCTACTTCAGCAGTTTCATGCCTGACCTTTCCTGGCAACTTTCTAAATCATAGGCAATTATATTTCAGAAACCCTGCTTACTTTTCAGCTGTTTAATTTTAATATGAAAGCCAGTTCCCTTCTTGTCATTGTAAGAATACTTTAAAAAAAACTTCTGGGTTTAAAAATGCATGCAGATAATCAAATAGGTAATCCATTTGAGAGACATGGATGAATGGATGGGAGTTTGAGGGACACAGAACAGTGGACAAAGCTATAACTAATTAGCTAGAGAAGTAGTTAGCACTCTGAAAATCTTACATGTATGAGAGACAGCATTTTCAAATGTTAGGAATTATTAAATTGTGACAGATGAAGAGCAAATGGATCTATCCTTACGTGGTCATGAACATGGCATTGAATAGATGGTGGCATCAGATTAACATATGCTGAACTGACCCAAAGGTGCTTTTTCTTCTCCAAAAGGCAACTAGATAGATAGATAGATAGATAGATAGATAGATAGATAGATAGATAGATGGATATGGATATGGATATGGATATGGATATGGATATGGATATGGATATGGATATGGATATGGATATGGATATGGATATAGTTAGAGATAGAGATAGAGGGATAGGGTGATAGATAAGTATGAACAAGAGGGGAGATGGTTCTTTTTGCTCTCATACTCTTCATGAATTTTTGAATTTTTGCCCCTCTATGTACTCTATATACTACATACTTTAATATACTTGTTATACATGTACAACAAACATATAGGCATCAAATATCAGAGTTCAGTTTTTGGCCGGATTTGTTAAATGTTAAGAATCAAGAGATTGTCTTGTTTTCTTTTACATCTTTGAAAGGAAGGAAAAGGTTAATGCCAACATGGCTAAACTTGTTAAGGTGATAATAATAAAATTGGAACCTAACAGCTCTTATTAACTCTTATTGGTCCTCTAGGGTGACTCTTGCTCTTTTCTGACATTGCAAAATATTCTGCACATTTTCAATTTTATAGGCAGCCAATGTCATCCTACAAGCTGGGCAGTCCTAGAAATGAATTCTTATAAAACTGAAGACACAAACCCCCCCACAAATGATTCTGGGGGAAAAAAGGGTGAACTGTTCAACTCCTGGTCTCAGGAATGATCCCCTTCCCTCTCAAGAATGATCCCTCCCCACAAAATGATTTGTGTGATTCCTTGTTGTTGTTAGTTGCAAAGTTGTGTCCGACCCATTGCTAGGAGTCCATTTAAGCTCACACCTACTGGCCTACTGCTTCAGTGACTCCATCCAGCCGCCTCATTCTCTGCCGTCCCTTTCTTCTTTTGCCCTCAACTGTTCTCAGCATTAGGCTCTTCGCCAGTGAATCCTTCCTTCTCATGAGGTGGCCAAAGTCTTTGTTTCATTTTCAGGATCTGGCCTTCTAAGGAGCAATCAGGGTTGATCTCCTCTAGGACTGATCAGTTGGATCACTTTGCAGTCCAAGGGACTTGCAGGAATCTTCTCCAGCACCAGAGTTCAAAGGCCTCCATTCTTTGATGCTCAGCCTTCCTTATGGTCCAACTTTCCCAGCCATATATTGTAACTGTTGTGGTTAGCTGGCAGCAGGTGTGGATGGCTGAGGAGACTGAGGACTCAGATGAGGGGCCAGGACCATTAGGGAGTGGACTGCTGCCTTCAGAGATTGGGGGGGCTGGCAGCAGCGATGAGAAGGTTCCCAAGGAGCCTGTGCCAAGTGTGCATGCACGCAGGGCTGCTCATAGGAATGAGCAGCTGCAGCAGCACAAGCGACTTGGGAGTAAGGCTGCAAGGTAATGGCCCCTCCTTCAAGAAGATAAAAGCCAGCTGTGAAGCGGATGTTCTTTGCAGGAAGCAAAAACATTTTGAAACTCGAGCCTCATGGACATTGCAGTATCTTAAGTTGGTATTTGAAGACTCTTGTGTTGTAAAATATTTCTTATCTGTTATTCTTGGCAGCCTTGCACAGTTTTGATGAGGCTTGTGCTAATCAAAGTTAATTAGTTTGCAGCAGCCTTTTAACCGGGGATTCGTAAGAATCATTAAAAGGTTTTTGTTCCCTTTGGTTCGTGTTTGTTTTATTGGAAAAGGGTTTGGGTCAGAACTGCAACTGGGAAAACCATAGCCTTGACTAGACACACTTTTGTTGGCAGGGTGATGTCTCTGCTTTTTAGTATGCTATCTAGATTTGCCATAGCTTTCCTTCTCAGGAGCAAGATCTTTTGATTTCTTGGCTGCAGTCCCCATCTGAGGTGATCTTGGAGCCCAGGAAGATAAAAATCGGTCACTACCTCCATTTCTTCTCCATCTATTTGCCATGAATTGATAGGGGCGGATGCCATAATTTTACTTTTCTTAATGTTGAGTTTCAAGCCAACTTTTGTACTCTCCTCCCCCCCCCATCAAGAGGCTCTTTTGTTCCTCTTCACTTTTTGCCATTAGAGTGGCATCATCTGCATATCTGAGGTGGTTGTTATGGTTCCTACCCTTATGTAATTCAGGAAATTCTTGAAGACCTGTTTGATCTCCCTGGCATTTGGGATAGGGGGATCATACAACCACCAGTTTGGCTTGGTTTGGCTTTTATGAGTTGTTGCATTGTTTTCTTTTAAGAATTGGATTATTAAGGAGCTACCTAGAGTTGTTTGAGAGTGTTTATATAATTTGCCCTGCCAATGTTGGTGGAATAGTGGATTTCACCTTGCTACACCTTTGATTATTGTTTTCTCCTTGATGGTTTCTCTGGGGTTACTCCCTGCTTATCTACTTGCCTGCAAAAAGATAGGATATCTCCTGTCTTTTTGTTGCCTTCTTAGTTTTTTTATTGCGTAAATATGGTTTGTAAGCAAGGAACCTCTCTGCTATTTATTGTAGTAGGCAGATTTCTTCCCCACACTTGCTTAATGTGAGAACAGAGTCTGTTTCAAACACACAGGCACATTTAATAGTATCCCACTAACTAACACCTACAAATGAAAGCAACAGATCTTCTCTAAACTCTGGGAGATAGCCAAATTTTACCCAATTGTCTTCTTTCTTTTCTTTTCTTTCTTTTCTTCCTTCCTTCCTTCTTCTTTCCTTCTTTCTATCTATCTATCTATCTATCTATCTATCTATCTATCTATCACCTATCATCTACCTACCTACTTACCAACTATACCTATCTGTCTGTCTATTTATCTCTCTCTCTCTTTCTCCATCCATCCATCCACCCAATCAACCAACCATGTATCCATCCTACATTCATCCATCTGTCTGTCCGTCCATCCGTCTGTCTATCTGTCTATTATCTATCTATTTAAATTTAGTTCTGTATTTTTTTTCTTTATATTTCTTTATTCTTGGGCTTTTAGTTGTTAATAAAAATGGAATCTTTGATTGACCAATCAATTAATTGATTGACTGTACCCTGTAGCCACCACCACAAGAATTGTTCACAGTAGACCTTTGGCCAATAGGTTTTTTTTCTCCAATATTTTCCCATTTTAAAAAAAATACAACAGAATACATGAGGATTCTTTGATTTTTATATCTTTGGTTTGGTGTTCATTGCTTCTCAATTTATATATATATATATATATATATATATATATATGGAAGAAACATTCTCAATGTAATGTCAGACTCATTTGTGCATAATTGTCCCCATTCTAAATTGCTTGAGAAGCTTTGATCACATTATTTCTTTATGATTTATTAAAATGGCAACAGCATTTCATCTCCTTTTGTTAATGTCAAGATGTTTCTGGCACTGTCTTGAATGCTGGAATTTTGCTTAACTGTTAGACATTAATAATTTAATTTATCTGGGAGAAAAGCAGGGGGGAAATCTTTGTGAAGCTCTGCTATCCTCCCACCTCACATTTTTTAAAAGAATATGCAAGATTAACCGTACCATAACTAGTAGTAAAACAAAAATGGAACTGTTTGTGAGACAGCCCTGGGAAGAATTCTCCTGCGCGTAGGTTCAACATGCTAATCAACAATTCAATTTCTTTCCATAATAAATGCCAATGTAAATGTAATGTAAAGAAATAATATTGTATTACATGATATGTGACATAATAATGCTTCTATGTATGTTGCAGCTGTCTTATCCTTGGCCCGTTTCAGACAATCTGTCATCGAATCTCAGGCTTTTCTTTGCTTTAAAAGAAGCAATTTATCATCATCATCTTTTAACGATCCCACAATCCCTTGCGGGTTGAAGTCTGGGCAACTGAATAGAGCTAGCAGAGTGTTTAATGGCTGGATGCCCTTCCTGTCACCAATGCAGAGTTTTGTTCAACGGATATATTTTCATTATGCACAGAGAGAGAAATATCTGCCTCTACCTAGGGTTGAACTCACAGCCTCCTGATTGGGAGGCAAGAGCTCCACCTCTAGGCCACTGCACCACTCCAGCTAATCCTCAATTTATGAGGTCAGGTAATCCTCAACTGAGGCCAGAATTGCTGTTGCTAAACAATAGAGTTGTTAAGTGAGTTTTGCCCCATTTTATACTCTTTCCTGTCACCATCGTTAAGTGAATCACTGTGGTGGTTAAGATAGTAACAGGGTTGTTAAGTGAATTCCCATTGACTTTGATTGTCAGGAGGTCACAAAAGGGGATCATATGACCCCAGGACAATGCAACCAGTCATAAATATGAGGCACTTGTCAAGCACCTGAATTTTGATCATGTGACCTCGGGGATGCTGCCATGGTCATTAAGTGAGAAAAACAGTCACGAGTCATTTTTTTTTCAATGCTGTTGTAATGTCTATCCCTAAACAAAAGGTTATAAGTGAAGGACTATCTGGATAGATCAGCAAATGTTTCTTGCTTGAAAAAATTAATGAAAGATGTGGTATTATAGAGTAGATTAATAGGGGAATGAAGCAGAAAAGAATACCCCAGTCAAGGAACTATTAAGGAGAAAACGAACCTCCACCAACACTGGCAGGATAAGCTATTGCAGGGGTCACCAACCTTTTGGACCTCAGGGACCACCAAACTCATAATTTTAAATCCTGTGGACCAGAGACCTTGGGAAAATCCAAAAAAAAAAGTCTGCAGGAAAATTCCCCACCCTGTTTTCCTACCAATTGATCATTCTTTATTTGGGATTGCAGGATACCGTCTCCAGCTCCATTCTTAGAAGGAGGGAGGGAGGGAGAGAGAGAGACTTTTGGCTTCATGCAAGGAAAGCAGCAGAAGCAGTAGAAGTCTTTCTTTCTCTCCCCCAAACTCTGCCAGAAATGAATCTTTGTGAGACTTGTCGTCCCAGTGCAGCCCCTTGAAGCAAGAGGCCTTGCAGGGTCCCAAAGACTCATTTCTGGCAGAGTTTGGGGGAGAGAAAGAAAGACTTTTGCTGCTTTCCTTGCATGCAGCCAAAAGCAGATGAAGAAAGAAGTGGAAAAAAGCAGCCCGGTGGCCAGGCCAGGCATGTGGGGCATGTGGGGCAAATCCCCCCCCTCTGCCCTTTCCCCCCTCCCTTCACTACCTGGTCTTGTTCACAATGCAAATGACACAAGCCTTGTGTTCCAACGGGCCATGTGGGTGGCACAGCCTTGTGTTCCCGTGCAGCCTGGATTAATTGCTTTGAGGGTAACATTTCTCTGTGGAACACCAAAATGTTATCACGGACCACCAGTGGTCCACAGCCCACTAGTTGGCAACCACTGAGCTATTGTATACATAAATAGGGAGAAAACCACACAATCCTACCACTGATGAAGTTACTTAGTTGGGTAATGAAATGTTTGCAAGTAAACCATTAAGCTCAGTGTGATAAAAATCAACCAGTCAGTTAGACACTGGAGACACAT
Source organism: Naja naja (assembly GCA_009733165.1). NCBI lineage: Eukaryota > Metazoa > Chordata > Lepidosauria > Squamata > Elapidae > Naja > Naja naja. The sequence goes on along the minus strand of CM019151.1, from coordinate 63,830,781 downwards.
GAACCAGTGGTGAGATTCAAATATTTTTGCCTCCAGTTTGGTGGGTGTGGCTTGGTGGGCGCACTTTGCACACACTTTGCATGTGTGTGTGTGCCAAATGTGCACTTTGTGCAGGCACAGAGGCGTTTGCGCAGGCACAGAGGCATTCTAATTCGCCTCCTGCAAGCGTGCACAATCCCGGTTCTTCAGCAGCTGCTGCGCAGCACTATTCTGTGCCTCACAAAGCAGCTGCGCTTCAAATTCAGCAGATAAAAGTGAGTATGGGAGCCCAGGCGGGCAGGTGGGCCCAACAGCAGAGCAGCGGAGAGAACTGGTTTGGTCTCCACTGCTCATCTCTGCTACCAGCTTGCCAGAACCAGGCTGAACCAGTCAAATACCACCACTGACATAAGAGCTTTATTATGAAGCTTTTGCAAAAGGGAATTCTGCCCTTGAGTAGAAAACATTTTCCTCAGGTGGGCTGGGGTTTATATAGTTTCAGATATAGTCTCTACCCCTTTACGGGTTCACAATCTATCCAAGCTATGTATCCAGCTACGTAACACCCCTATTATTATTGTAATGCAACATATTATTGTAGTGCAACAAGGGCCTTGGTGGCTCAGGCTGTTAAATGCCTGCATTTAAGTTCCAGCTGTCTACAATTACTGTAGGCTCGAATCCCAACAGGCTCAAGGTTGACTCAGCCTTCCATCCTCTCGGGGTAGGTAAATTGAGGACCCAAGATTGTTGGGGGCAATAAGCTGACTTTGTAAAAATGCCGCTTAGTAATAAGCAGGCATATACAATGGAATGAAGGCTATTGCTGAGCACACAGGGTTGTATCCCAAAAATTGTAAGCCGCCCTGAGTCTTCGGAGAAGGGCGGAATATAAATGTAATTAAAATAAAAAATAAATAAATATGTTTCCTCGTCCTGCTTACCCATTTCCATTTCCAGTAATCTCCATCATTATCATGACACTGGTCAGCATAACCTGCCAAATATATAAGCTTTATACAAAACAATAGAGAATTCTTACAAAATATTCCAGCAAATTTTCTTAGGTTAACACAGAGGTTAAAAATGGCATTACCATTGCTTTATATTTTCACAGGTATAATTCTACATATCACACTCAGATAGCACTAAGGAGTCCACAGACCGATTTTTCTTTAGAGCAGGGTGTGTGTGAAACTTGATTTCATTGAATGGCAGGGGTGGGTGTGGCTGGGGTAGGTGTGGGCAGAGTAGGCATGGTCAAGATGAGCATGGCCAGCTCCATGTCATTAATGTCGGGGTCACCTGTGGTGGCCAAGTGCTAAGGCAGGACTTCCCTCAGACTCTCCCTCTCATTATAATCTTCCTTCCTTCCTTCCTTCCTTCCTTCCTTCCTTCCTTCCTTCCTTCCTTCCTTCCTTCCTTCCTTCCTTCCTTCCTTCTTCTCTTCTCTTCTCTTCTCTTCTCTTCTCTTCTCTTCTCTTCTTTTCCTTCCCTCTTCATTCTCCTTTCTTATTCCTTCCCCCTTTCCTTATTTTTCCTTCTTTGCTCTGTTTCCTTCTTTTTCTTTGTCTTTCCTCTTTCCCTTTCTCCTTTCCTGTCTTTTCTTGCATGCTCAAATTTTGTTTTGTTTTTAGTTTGTTTTGTTAGCCCTCTGCCAGCGAAAATGGAGTTTGGCAAATGGTTACAGGATGCCATCTCAGCCAAAAATGGAACTTCGGGAGGGCCACACATGGCCCTCTTGCACGTGGCATAGGATATTTTCACTGGCATAGGCACCACAGATAGATCCTTTGCTGTTTCCATGGTGGCCCCATGGGACAGATCTAAGCACCCCACGCAGAGGTGGGATTCTACCATTTTGGACCAGTTTGTGTGAACCAGTAGTTCTGGTGATCATTTGGCCCCACCCACCTACCCCTGCCCTTTCTTGTGCTTTATTTCCTTGTTTATGAGCACAGCTGATTCGCGTGCCTCAGCTGTTTTATTCACTGGGGCTGCAATAGAAGGTAAGTATTATAGCTGAAAATTGTCTTTTCTAAATGCGCGCACACTCACCAAACCGGTTGTTTCACCAGTTGAATCACACCACTGACCCCACGGGCTGGATGGCTCGCAGGCCTTGAGTTTGATGCCCCTGCTATAGAGGCTGTGTGGGATGAAAAAGAAAGGGAGATTCCACATGAGAGCTGCAATTTCAGGTATACTGTATATGATGGTTTAAAATAACAGATTCATCGTTTGAAATATTTATTGCTACTCTTTATTTCAAACAACCATTTTGCATGCACATATAAATTGTGCTTCCAATTTTGACCAGAAAGTTGGATATTTCAACTCTCTTTCTCAAAAAGTTTTGAAAATTGAATACATATGGATTTATAAATTCCAGACATCTGCAAAGATCCTTGTGTTTGAGAGTAAACATTCATAGGCGCTCATAACTTGTACAAATATTGTTTCTTTCACAAGCAAGGTTGAATATTTGTCAGATAAATAAGCTGGAAATGGATTCTTTGTCTATGGACAAAATTTTTACAAGCTGCAGTTGGGATCATGCTGCGAGGCTGAGAATTTAGAAAACTCAGTTGTTCTCAAAAGATGCTGTCAACTAGCTGAAAAGAACAACAACAATAATATTTTTTTAAAAACCAAATCACCCTGCATAATAAAGTTGTTCACTGTTCCCCTGTTATGAAGCTTCAGTATTTGATGACTTGTCATTTTTAAAATGAAGTATTTAGGTGACATTTACAAAGTAAGCTGGAACAATACTGAAATGCTTCCAAGACTGAAGGCTACAGTAGACAGAAGTAAGACAGAAATAAGTTTAAGGAGATGTAGAGTAAATATACAAGATGGATACACAGGCTCTTAAAGCCCATATTTACAGAAGAGTCACAATGGCTTATTCTTATTATTCTTAAGTTTCTGATAAAATTTATTGTCCAATCAAAACCCTTGTTACAGAGAACACTTTAAAAATAACCCATAATTATGAAAACTACAAAGTGAACATAAATTACAACTGTTATTACCCACAAGTCAATTAATACCATAACATTAATACAAATGAAAGTGGAAATCAACTGAAATTTGTAAATAAATAAAACAAATGGGTGGAAGAAAATGGAAGAATCTGGAAAGGTATGCCAGGGGTCTGATCAGATAGAAGTCTGAGATAAGCATTGTAGTCCCCCTGCGTGGTTCTTTAAAATGGGATAGAAATATAGCAATAGCAATAGAACTTAGACTGATATCTTCTGTCAGCATTCCAATTAACCAACTTCAAACCAACAAACTCTGAGACAAGCATTTCCTCAAAGTTCCATTTTATTAGAGTTGTCATATTGGCACATCTGGGAAAACTCAAATCTGAGCATTCCATGTTTTCCCTTCCCAAAAGAAATTCAAAAATCCATCCCCTGCACCCACCAGTCCATCACATGGTCCAATCAAACATTGTCCCAACTGGAGACCTTCCTCCAGTCACTCCCCTCCAGGTGCAGGGCAACTCTCTGAGTCAACTCCTTGACTCTCTGAGAAAGAATGTTGATGAGTCTAACCACCTACCTCACTATGAAATCCCCCCTCCCAAATTCCCAGGCACTAAATGTGACAGCCTCAAAGCTTCCAAGTGAAATTTGGCTTCCAAGGCTGACATCTTGCTTCATACCACTTATATACCATTTTACAGCACTCTGTAAGCAGTTTACAGAGTTGGGATATTGCCCCCAACAATCTGGTTCCTCATATTATCCACCTTGGAAGGATGGAAGGCAGAATCAACCTTGAGCTGATTAGGATGGAAGGAATTGAATTTCTGGCAGTGAGCAGAGATAGCCTGCAGTACTGCACTCTAACCACTGTGCCACCATGACTCTTCTGAGATTCCCTGTATGGAGATGAATGAAGGGTTCATGGCTTCCACAGAGCGATCCCAGATGGGCACCAATGCTGTTGGTTTATATCATTCTTACAGAACTGTGGAGCATATTGCATCCAAGCTGGCCAAGATGAAAGCTTAACACAATTTCAGAATGATAATTGAGGTGAGGTAGGATTACGGCACATGCCTATTTAAGAAAAATCCATGACCTGTGGGTTTGGATAAGTGGGCTTAAGACTAGTTTGAAAATCAACCTCCAGTTATGTTTATTCTATTCTATTCTATTCTATTCTATTCTATTCTATTCTATTCTATTCTATTCTATTTATTTAGTCAAGCTTGTATTAGATAACATGTATAAGTGTAAACATAATTATGAATATGTGAAATGATACAAATAAAAAGGAACATTAGGACAGGGATGGTAGGCTCATTGGTGTGCTTATGCACACCCTTTACAGACCTTTTAGGAATGGGGTGAGGTCAACAGTAGATAGTCTAAGGTTAAAGTTTTGGGGGTTTGGGGAAGAAACCACAGAGTCAGGTAGAATGTTCCAGACATTGACTGCTCTGTTGCTGAAGTCGTATTTCCTGCAATCGAGTTACGTGCGGTTTACCTTGAGTTTGTATCTATTGTGTGTTCATGTATTGTTGTGGTTGAAACTGAAGTAGTCATTGATGGGTAGGATATTGCAGTGGATAATTTTATTTACTATGCTTAGGTCAGACCAGAGTCGGTGTAGTTCTAGGTTGTCTAAGCCTAAAATTACAAGTCTGGTGGCATAAGGTATTCTGTTGTGGGTAGAAGAGTGGAGGACTCTTCTCATGAAATATCTCTGGACTTTCTCGACTTGGATACAATGACCGTGGGATTTTCAAACTTTTAAAAGCTCTTGTCAATAAGAAGTTCAGCCTTTTTAGTGGAGATGTGTATATTTCACAGAACTGGTCTCCTTCATGAATAATTGAATAATAGAAAAACTGAATAATAATTATATAAAATGAGTGAGCTGCAAATGAGAATCATGGGCTCAAAGGACAGGAAGGAAGCTGGGAATCTTTTAGTCTAATTTGTTGAAATTCTCACATCGCTCCAGGCAAGTGACTGGCTGAGCTTTGCTTGATCGTCTCCAGTAAATAGAGCACTCATGACCCCAAAGTCATCCTGTCCTAATATTTAATAGCTCTCACAATTAAGACATCCCTCCTCCTTTTAGGTGTGGATCTCCTTCTCTAAAGCTTCTACACGTTGCTTCTTCTCCTTGATTTCAGATTGGACAATTTCCATGTCCTGTGATTGAACCACACGGCTCAGTTAGTCACTTTCAGTATAATTTCCAACGAAGTGCTTTTTCTTCCTTGGCACTTGTCCACAGGTTTAATCTCCAAAGCATCTGAAGGCAGGACAAGAAGTAATGGATGGAAACTCATCAAGGAGAGAAGCAACCTAGAACTAAGGAGAAATTTCCCAACAGTGAGAACAATTAATCAGTGAAAATACTTGCCTCCAGAAGTTGTGGGTGCTCCAACATTGGAAGTTTCCAAGATTGGTCAACCATTTGTCCAGAATGATATAGAGTCTCCTGCTTGGGCAGGGGTTTGAACTAGAAGACCTATAAGGTCCCTTCCAACTCGGCTATTCTGTTCTTCTATTAATTTGCTGTCCCAAAGGACATCTTTTTTTTTTCAAATTAGCCTTCAGAGTATTCTGCTAATTGCACCCTCTTTTTTCCACATCCAACACATTCTTCTCTCTAATTGAAATTAGTTGTTCTTTCTCTTCTTTCTCTTATTAACAGAATTGCTCCTATCCAGCACTGAAATGCCTAACAAGGTCAAACAGTAATGTACTGTAATTTTAATATGTGTATCTGACAGTTGCTGACTCTTTCTTTTTTTGCTTTAGTTGTGCACCTTCTAGAAAAATTGAATTGATGCATGGTGTGTGTGTGTGTGTGTGTGTGTGTGTGTGTGTCCCCGTGCATGCATGTGCATGAAGGCCTTAAATAATATAAATGAAAACGAGTTTCTGTTTCTCAGGTATACCTGAATCTGCAGGGTTTTTTTTGTTGGCACTTAATCAAAAATATGTGCAAAACTGCCAAAAGCTAGCATAATATAATTAATGTTTTGGCCTAGAAAATGTAGAAACTCTCTTTTAAAAAGGCCATGTTATAGCATTATAGATTATGCAGGTTAGAGTAATTAAGAGTAGATTCAGCTTGATTTGTATAACCCTGCAAGGTAAAATATTATACCGTGGATTATAGGCAATTACAAAAGGTTTGAGCGATTCCAATTTTTGCAATGCCCTAGTGTTGCAAACTCAAAATGAAATTGGCTGAACTTATTGTTGGGTCCAATTGCTCCATTATTACTTGCTATAATTTACTTTTGTATATTCAAAATTGTGAATGTCTTGGTCTGTTTACTACAGCACACTTTTCATGGGTCTGCCGCTGAAGCTGTTTCAAGATGATTCACAAAGTTATGAGTAGGATCTTGAGTAATTAGGGGACTGGAGGCTAAAACATATAAAGAATGGTTGCTGGAATTGGGTATGTCTAGTTTGATGAAGGGACTCAGTGGCTCAGTGGCTACGATGCTGAGCTTGTCGATCAGAAATGTCGGCCGTTTGGTGGTTTGAATCCCTAGCACCGCATAATGGAGTGAGCTCCCATTACTTGTCCCAGCTTCTGACAACCCATCAGTCTGAAAGCATGTAAAAATGCAAGTAGAAAAATAGGGACCCCTTTTGTGGGAAGACAACAGTGTTCCGTGCACCTTCGGTGTTTAGTCATGCTGGCCACATGACCACGGAGACGTCTTTGGACAGCACTGGCTCTTTGGCTTTGTAACGGGGATGAGCACTGCCCCCTAGAGCTGGAAATGACTATCACGTATGTGCGAGGGGAACCTTTACCTTTACCTTTAGTTTGATGAAAATAAGAACTAATGGTGAAATGATAGCAGTGTTCTGATATCTCAGGGATTTCCACAAAGAATAGGGAGTCAAGCTATTCTCCAAAGCACCTGAGAGCAGGAGAAGAAGTAATGAATGGAATCAATTAATCAAGGAGAGAAGCAACCTAGAACCAAGGAGAAATTTCCTGACAATGAGAACAATTAAATCAGTGGAACGACTTGCCTTCAGAAGTTGTGGATGCTCCAACATTGGTGTTACTAAGAAGAGGTTGGACAGCCATTTGTCTGTCTCTTGTCTGTTTCCTGACTGAGCAGGGGCTTGGACTAGAAGACCTCCAAGGTCCCTTCCAACTCTGTTCTGTTCTTTTCTAATTATGGGTGTGTCTTGGTATGCCCACTCTGTTTGAAACTGCACAAATCACCAGTTAGCTTCCAAGACAATTCAAAGCTTTGAATTACCCATTCTAATTCAATACTCAGATGCTGTATCTGCAGGACCATCAAGATTAAGTAGGCTGCTGAACTCCAGTTTCTTTCAGTGTTGAGTGCAAGGGTTTTCAAAGCATGCCTTTTCATTTGCAGTCCTTAGGCATCACAATGATCCTTCACCTTCTGAATCTCTGACCATCCATCAAAACAAGACTAGTCCATCAGACCAGAGGCTGAAATGCTCTCACTACTTCTTCTGATAAAGAACTAATCTGTGGAAGAACTTGCCTCCAGAAATTGTGGGTGCTCCAACACTGGAGGTTAAAAAAAAGAGATTGGTCAGCCATTTCTCTGAATGGGTTTCCTGCTTGAGTAGAAGTTTGGACTTGAAGTCCTCCAAGGTCCCTCTCAACTCTGTTTTTCTATTCTCCAAAGCACTTGAGGGCAGGACAAGAACTAATGGATGGAAGTTCATAAAAGAGAGATCCAGCCTAGAACTAAGGAGAAATTTCCTGGCAGTCAGAACAATTAATTGGTGGAATGGCTTGCCTCCAGAGGTTGATGTGCCATTCATGTGAAAGGTCTCTTGATTGAGCAGGGGGTTGGACTAGAAGACCTCCGAGGTCCCTTCCAACTTTGTTATTCTGAATGGTCTTTTAGTAGCTGGCCCATCCAGTGTACCCCCCTTCCCTTTTTTTGCATTCATTTCTTTTCCTTAATAACTTGGCCTCTGTAATGATCTGGGGCATGGCACAAAGGCAACACAGTCAGATAGTCTGTAGGAGTCCCTTTATTAGCTCCAACTTTGCCTCCAACATCCTGGTTACCTTCTGTCTGGAGAAAAATTCTCCCAGGAACAGCCTTTGACTGCAGAGAATCAAGTCCAAAATGTGGTCAACCAAAACTGTAACTATAAGTCCAATCAAGGCAAGATGAGATAATTAGTCCAGCAGGGCAGATGAAGGAATACCAGACATGAAGGCATGGCAATAACTCAACACGGTTGGGAGGATGCCAGGAATGCTGATAACCAAAGTACACACAAGATAAACTCTTGTTTGTTCCCAGCAGACACCTCATTCAGCATGCATTTCTTTAAAACTCTCTTCCCAGGTTTGGCTAATGAAGAGAATCAGGGCCCTTTCCTCCCCCATAAGCCACACAGCCCACATTGCTCTCTTCTCCATTCCTCCCTGCATGCCCTAGGATGAAGAGGGGGTGAGCCTGGGTCTTCCTATGAACTCCCTCTCCCTTGTTCTACCTCTTTCCTGCTCTGCCCAGCCGGATTTTGCCCTTCCCCAGTTTCCTCCACAGCCAATGGAGCCACACTCCTACTCCCTGATGCCTGTTTGTCTTCCTCCTCGGATTCAGACTCCGACAGGGGCATGACATCTCTGCTCTTACTTATATTTGATTTTAATCTGAGTTTTAAGGAGTTGAGAAACTGTAGGCGGTTCAGAGTCATCTTTAATTGGAGGAGTTTATAAGCCTTGAAATGAAATGATGATTATGATATTTCACGTAAAGATTATCTATCTAATAAGGCTATGTGAAGGGTGTTTTGCCTTGGGAAACCCTTGATCAAAGCAGTCCTAGAAAGTGCTTTGACAGAGTGAGTTAGTCCCTTGCTTCCAAATGTCAAAGTCAAGTTGGCACATCACTTTGATTCAAGCAACATACACAGAAACCCGATTAGGTTATTTCATATTAACTGCTAGTGCTGGAAATCTTGTATCGTACATGGAATTTCTGGCAGAAAGAGTAATTAACTTATGGTTGGTTGGAAAAACTACAGCATTTGGGTCCGTTTAGCTTGGAAAGATGGGCAATAAGGAGAAATGCAATAGAGCTATAAACTATCATGAAAACAGTTTTTTAAATGACCCTGTAATCCCTTTCATCGGGGTAGAGTCGGGATGATTGAATGGAGCTGAGCATTTACTGGCCTGATGCCCTTTCTGATACCTACATGGAGCTCACAGCAGTGGTGGGATTCAAATTTTTTTACTATCGGTTTTGTGTGCATGGGGAAGGATACTGTAAAATCTCCAGTCAGAGGTGGCATTTGCCGGTTCTCTGAACTACTCAAAGTTTCCACTACCGGTTCTCCAGAACTGGTCAGAACCTGCTGAATACCACCTCTGGCTCACAGGATATATTTGCCTTTGTGCCCAGAGAGAGAAATATCTGCCGCTACAGAGGATCGAACTCACAGCTTCCTGATTGTGAGACGAGAGCTTCACCACACTGCTCACCATGAAAACATAAATAATATGAAGATATTTCCCACCTTGCTTTCTCAGCAGATTCTGACCAGTTCTGGAGAACCGGTAGTGGAAATTTTGAGTCATTCGGAGAACCGGCAAATACCGCCTCATACTGGAGATTTTACAGTATCCTTCCCCTGCCATGCCCACCAAGCCACGCCCACAGAACCGGTAGTAAAAAAAATTGGAATCCCACCACTGGTTGGCCGCAACCTTGTTCCTTCTTGAAAAGGCCCTAAAACATGATTTTGACAGCAGGCCTGGAGACCATGAGTGAAGATGGAGTCCATCAAGTGGCTGATTTGATTGAGTGGTTCAGGGGTGTCAAACTTGCAGCCTGCAGGCCATATGCATCACGTGCTGGCCACACCCACCCCCAGTTTAGCAAGGGGTGGAAAGTTGTGATATGTCATGTGACAACAATGTATTGTCACGGGTTTGACATCCCTGGTGTAGTTGCTTCTGTGGGAGATAGGATGAGGGAATATTTTGATGTATCTCATTATGCAGTGGATTTTTAAAAATGTTATATGCTTCCCACAGTCATTTATGTGTGAGTTTAAACAATTTAAAAAAAATTGTACAGAAACAGAAATTTAATGAGGTGCAGAGGGATGGAAGGTATGACCAGAACATCCTCACAGTGAAGAAAGAATATAAGTAAGAGATGTTGCAGTATTTCATGGATGACAGAATTATTATTTTTTTACTGGGTAAAGAATTTTGGAAAACTGGAACAAAGTTCTTATTGAATAATAAAAACAGAAAGTCTGATGTATAATGATATGCATCCATGCATGAATCAAGCTAAAATAGCTACATCTGTAGACTGACTCAATTAAAAATCATAGTTTGAATACGTGTTAATACTTTGTCAGGTTAATCTGTATTGGCCAAATCACAGAAATAAGTATCTATGGAGATTCTTTATCATCCAGATCATGGTTGTGCCAAAGCGGAGGTGGGCTTCACATAATTTAACAACTGGTTCGCCTAGTGTAGAACTGAAATGTGAGCCTTCTACGCTTGTGCGCAGCTTCAAACACACAGTGATTTCATGCATGCGGCTTCCAGCACACCTTCTCAGGCAGCCGTGGTGAGTAGAGCAAGCAAGGCGCAGAAATCAGCTGGGCTGCATGGACAGAGCAAGCAAGCCAGAGAGTGAGATATATAGGATGGGATAGCACCAGGGCAGGCCCAGCTGGTGGTTGGAACTACCGGTATGGGTGAACTGGTCCAAACTGGCAGCAGCCCACCTCTGTTCCAAAGGTGCTTTTTCAACAAGCAATTGGGCTTTCTTAACAGATAATCAGAGTTGGAAGGGACCTTGTAGTTCATCTAGCCCAACCCCCACCCAAGAGGGAGACCCGACACCATTTCTGACAAATGGCAGTCCAATCTCTTCTCGAAGGTCTCAAGTGATGGTGCTCCCACAACTTCTGAGGACAACGTCTGTTCCATTGGTTGATTGTTCTCACTGTCAGAAAGTTTCTCCTTATTTCCAGGTTAAATCTCTTCTTGTTCAATTTCCATCCATTATTCCTTGTCTAGCCCTTTGGGTGCTTTGGAAAATAGCTTGACCCCTACCTCTCTGTGGCAGCCCCTCAAATATTGGAAGACTGCTTTCCTGTCTCTCCTCCTCCTTCTCTTTACTAGACTAGCCAAGCCCAGTTCCTGTAACCGTTCTTCATATGTTTTAGCCCCCAGTCCCCTAATCATCCTGGTTGCTCTTCTGTGTACTTTTTCTAGAGTCTCAACATCTTTTTTATAGTGTGGTGACCAAAACTGCATACAGTACTCTAGGTGTGGCCTTACTAAGGCTTTATAGAGTGGTAGTACCTAACTTGATCTTGATTGTATCCCTCTGTTAATGCAACTTAGGATTGCATTAGCTTTTTTGGTTGCTGCTGCACACTGCTGGCTCTTGTTTCAGTTCAGGTACAATCAGAGCTGAAGAAGCTTCTTGGATGAGAAGCAAAACATCTTCAAAAATAGGAAAGTCCAGTTGCCTCTTGAAAAAGCATCTGTGGGGCACAAATAAGTAGTGGCTCACTCTTGTTAGAAAGCAGCTCCTGACTGCTATGTTTCCACAATAAGGCTGTGGGATAATAAATGTCTGTGAGAGAGCACATATGTGACAAGTATACTCAAGGAAGTCAAACTCTCTATTTTGGGTGGGAGGGTTAATATTACTCATGGAATTTGCTCTTTCAACATTCTGATGTGAAATCATTTTCATTTTCATTTCCTAGATTATGGATAGAAGCGTAAAAACTTTGTATTTTAAATTTTTAAAATGTGGACTTTTCTGACTTATGGAGGTCTTTATTCACACAATATGCCACTTGCTTTTAGCATGAAGCATACATGCCACACATAGTTTGATACAAATGTCTTCGTGGGAATGCATGGTGAATTTTGATGCACATTTTTTTTAAAGAGTCAAAATAAAGGGAAAGTAAATTTTTTTTACAGCTCACCTTTAAAATTGATGTTTATCTGAAATTTCTCCCAGGATCCATTTAAGCAGAACAGTTAAAATTTCTCTCCCTGCATTGTCTCGCTTGAGTGTCGTAGAAAGCTACATTAAACAATGTAAAAGTATATCATAGCACACCCTTTAAGGGAGAATTAGGATTCAGGTTTAGTTATGTGAGATGTCCTAGGATTGAAAAATTTAATGGAATCTGACAGAAGGTCACCTTGCTTTGCTAGAGAGCATACCGCAACGTGAAGTTTTCAACTTGATTATTCATCTTTGAATGCGGAAACATGCCGAAAGGAGGGGGGAAATGTGTGTGTGCACTTAAGGAACGGCAGGAAACCTAATTCCTTCTCCTGAAAGTACAAGAGAGACCGAGAAGTCAAGAAAAACTGAACAATAGGAAAAAAGAAAAAGAGAAAAGGAAAAAGAAAAGAAAAGAAGAGCTAGCCTGAGGACATGAGACTAGGCAGAGATTTGATAAACATATTGGGATGCAATTTAAAGAAATGAATGGATGGAGCCATGAAGCTCCAGAATTTCAGTTCAGTAGACAATTTATACTTTCTCCTTTTTCTGCCAACAGATCCTACGTCTTAATCATACCTGGAGCCACAGAAGGAAAGGGAAGGGGACATTCTAGGTCATTGGCAAAAAAAACACCCCTCCATGTCAAATTCCATTCAAAGCCGTAGCATCAAGTTGTACTTGCATGTGACAGATTTGCAAATGCAGCCAAAATATTGCTTTTAGTTTATTTATTAAGGCAGACTTCTGTGCAGATAAAGTGCAGGGGCTCAGCATGTTCTGATGACATATCTTAAGAGTAAATTGACAAGGAGGAACAACTTTTGGGGGGGAAATGACAGCATGCAGTAGTTTTGATGCAAACACTGGGACTTCAGCAGTCTGGTATATATATAAAATAACATGTCACTGCTGCATGCTGGCATTTCAGAACTATGACATTAGTTATTTGCAATGTCTCCGTAGTGGTTACAGAATACAAAATAACAGAGTTGGGAGGGACCTTGGAGGTCTTCTAGTCCAACCCCTTGCTCAGGTAGGAAACCCTATACCATTTCAGACAAATGGTTGTCCAATCTCTTCTTAAAAACCTCCAGTGTTGGAGCACCCACAACTTCTGGAGGCAAACTGCTCCACTGATTAATTGTTCTAACTGTCAGGAAATTTCTCCTTAGTTCCAGACTGGATCTCCCCTTGGTAAAGTTCCATCCATTGTTTCTTGTCTTGCCCTCCAGTGCCTAACCCTAACCCAAACCCTAACCCTAACCCTAACCCTAACCCTAACCCTAACCCTAACCCTAACCCTAACCCTAACTATTAGAAGACTGCTGTTATGCCATCCCTAGTTTGTCTGTTCATTAGACAAGATAGTACCAGTTCCTACCACTCTTCATTGTGTATTTTAGCATCCAGATGCCTAATGATCTTCGTTGCTCTTCTCTTTGTCGAGTCTCACTGAAGAAAACATCCACGTGCATCCATTCATGAGCTGTTGGACAGTATTACTTGGTCTGTTGCATGGATGCTTGTGTGTTTTTAGGGGGGTGGGGAATTTTGGTGGGTGGCGGGGTGTTTGCGGATTGTCATGTGTGTGTGCATGTTGGGTCTGGCCTCTGGGTGTTATGTGAATTTCGTTGTATATGTATATTGTGTCTATACGTACAATCCCACTTGTGACTGTATGACTGTAACTTTGTTGCTTGTATCCTAACTATTTGTATTGACTGTTTCCTAGTATGTTTTGATTGCTTAGTGTATCCTATGACTATTATTAGGTGTTGTACCTTATGATTCTTGACTCTTGACAAATGTATCTTTCCTTTTATGTACACTGAGAGCATTTGCACCAAGACAAATTCCTTGTGTGTCCAATCACACTTGGCCAATAAAAAATTCTATTCTACAATGACAATAAAGTAAAGTATAAGTATAATTGTCATAGCCTTCTTTTTTCTTTTTAAATTTGCAAAGCTGCAGCCATAGGTTCTAATCCCCAAAACAAGAAAGCTGTATTTGGATGTTGCTGATTGAGAAGCTTATGTACTTTTTAAACCTTGTTTTCTCCCCCTCCATAATGGGACAGATGCACATAAGGCCATTAAAGGAAATAATCTGGGATAAAATAGAAATAATGTATCCAATCTGGGATTTAGTTTCCTATTCAATAACTTCACGCTGGCAAGATTGGATTGTGCAACGCTTCTCAATGACTACCATTCACTTACTTGGTGTTTGGCCATCGAGTGTAATATAAATGAAGCCTGCAAAGAGATCAAGTGATGTCAGGCTCTGATTATGCAGCTGTATTAATTTAAAAAAAAAAGTCACCCAAGAGTTTGCCATTTTCTCCAAAATGAAGTGGCATTGAGATAGCATTTGCTGATTGCTTATTCAGACTCATTTGCCTTCTGTTTGCTTTCACCATGGGCAGCCATGTTGATACATTCCTGCAAGCTTTTAGAATCGGAGTTTACTGTCCTTGACTCCCAAAGGGATAATTACTATCCCAGCCTAGATTGTCTTTGGCAGATGAAAGGCTATTTCTCACATGGTGCATTATGCTATTATCTTGTACAGGTGTTGCAGAAAGCAAAAAAAGAAAAAGTCCATGGGTTCCAATGTCTGGCACTCATGACAGCCAACCTTAGGGAACTAGAAAATATCTGTCAGGTTCCAAGTAATGCAACCATTATAAAATGAACTCTGAGGCATTTTAATTCCTCAAAGAATAAGTTTATTTGGATACACCATCTTGGCACTAACTAGTGGAAAGCCAGTACTGAAAGTTACCTGGCTTTCCACATCACTATAACTAGAATTCTCATAATTTTCCAAAACAATATGTCACATTTTCCAACCAGGATGTGAAGTGGTTTCGTGGCAACTTCGCTCCTCCTTCCTCTGGACAGACAGCTGTTGGAACGTGGCTGACTCATCATCCAGCTATGTTGTTTTGGCTGGAACTCCATCCATTCAGCTCTCCTCCCCTTTCAGCTCCCAAGTGTGTCAAACTGAATCCCTATGGATAACCCAGATATTAACCAATCCACTATCTAATCAAATTCAGGCTTGACAATATCATTTACAAAAAAAAGAAAAACACTTTTTCTGTCACATGATGTGCTTTTCCAAATAGTCATTAGGTGCATTAATAAAGTTGACCAAAGTTATTTAACAAGGGCTTCTCCTATGTGTGTGATTGTTTTCTGGGAATCTTGAAGACAAATAAGATGTGTAGGAATCATTTGTTGGGTGAGAAGATATTTGAATTTTAGTTGTGCTTTACTGAAACCTCCTCTCTCCTGAATCCTTTTTCCAACATTTTCCCCTTGGTAACTCCTAGTTATCAGAAGGAGAGAAAAAAAGTTTTGTCCAGACATTCCAACAAAGGCACAAATACTTGAAATTAAAATTCTTTAGATAAAGTCCATACAGATGAAGTTTATGATCTGTTGTCTAACATGCCAGAGCAGGCTAAGGAATCATGACTGAAATTTCAAAAAAAGCAAATTTTGACTTAAGTTGCAGGAAAATGAAATTTGATACTTGAATCAATTGTCCATAGAGACACTGAAGCAGTGATGGGATTCTATTTTTTTACTACTGGTTCTACTACTGGCTTGGGGGGCATGGCAGGGGAAGGACACTGTAAAATCCCCATTTCTCACTCCTGGGGGAAAATTATTGCAAAATCCCATTTCCCCGCCCCCCCACACACACACACACTAACCTGCTTTCCAACTCTGTACTCCTGTGCAGGGCAACCAAAGAAGACCCAGCCAATCAGCTGAGACTCAGGAAGCAGAGAATAGATGGGGCAGGGCCAGTCAGAGGTGGTATTTGACGGTTCTCTGAACTACTCAAAATTTTCGCTACCGGTTCTCCAGAACTGATCAGAACATCCTGAATACCCACCTCTGCACAGAAGGCTTCTTTTCTGGGATATATTCAAACAGAAGATAGGCAGTCATCTTCTGAGGTTTTTTTAAGTATGGTTTCTGCACAGAATAAGGAATCCAAAATGATCAAAATGGCCACTTTCAACTCTATGATTCTATGATCCCCTGCACTAACTACTGTAGAGATGCAACAGAGATAGACAATGTCTCAACTTCACTAACATAACTGATACATGATAGGAATCTAATAAAACAAGGATGTGCATACATTGCCACCTCAAAAATATGGATGTTAGCAGATGGCTGCTGATTGGTCAGAGTGTTCCAGAACATGTGCACATTCCTTTCTGAACTGAGATATCTTATACAAGTTTCATTCTTCAAATGACAAGAGACAAAAGTTTTTGTAGGTTGGAGATCGATCCTTCCTTCCTTCCTTCCTTCCTTCCTTCCTTCCTTCCTTCCTTCCTTCCTTCCATCCTTCCTTATCCTGAGAAAACTTACCCTACGTGTTAACCCTATTAAACCTACAATGAACTTTGTGTGTCCAATCACACTTGGCCAATAAAAAACATTATTCTATTCTATTCCATTCTACTCTACTCTACTCTACTCTACTCTACTCTACTCTACTCTACTCCATTCCATTCCATTCCATTCTAGGATATTCTATTCTATTCTAGCATATTCTATTCTAGCATATTCTATCCTAGGATATTCTAGGATATTCTATTCCTATTCTATTCCTATTCTATTCTATTCCTATTCTATTCTAGAATATTCTATTCTATTGTATTCTAGCAGATTCTATTCTAGCATATTCTAGGATATTCTATTCCTATTTTATTCTATTGCTATTCTACAATATTCTATTCCATTGTATTCTAGGATCTTCCATTCTAGAATCTTCTATTCTAGGATCTTCTATTCTGGGATATTTCTTCAGATATTATGGAGTCCAACAAAACTTGCAGAAAACTCTGCATAAGATTGCTGCATTCAAATGCTGAATGTGAAGGTATCCATGAAAATGCTTTGTCAGGAATGAGAAAGGAGAATGCCGAGACTGTGACTAAGCAGTGATCAGTTCTAAGGGACTATTATTTCCAGAATGGATGTTCATCGTTGCAACTTAAGGGTGGTATCTGCTCCCTCAGACGTTTTATGCCTACTTGCCATTCTCTTTGTTCTGAGAAGACTCAATCATGAATTAAAAGGCAGTGCTGCTCAGATAATTAGGATCTGCAGTGCTTAAGGATGACTGCCATTAAGGAAGCATCATGGCATAAGTGATGTCATTGCAAGCTGTGAATTATCCATATGTGACTCTCAAAGGCAGCTGCTCTACTGCTCCTAAGGTGGCCTTCCTTCAACAACACAAATCTCAGGAGAAATCCCTTCATGCTGAATGACTTCAAAGAGATTTTTTTTCTTCTCACTCCCCCCCAAAGAAGTCATTTATCTTGCTCTCAAGAGACAATGTACCCCTAAAGAAGCAATCAAAGCATATGGCCAGCGCTGAATAAAAGTGAGGCTGTTTCTATTCCTTCTCTCTATAAGTTTGCCTGGAAAAGGTAAAAATGACCTTGAATCAAGGCCAATCCAAAAACTGTATCTACACAGTCTTCTTTTGAGTATGACATAAGTCAAATTACTTTGTGATTGGTTGGTTCAAGAATATTTCTTTCTTTCCAATCTAGGTATCAGATCTGAAATTTCCAAGTGGTCACTGATTCTAAAAGCATCAATCTTCTTTGCATAAAAGGTTGCTATCAACTATCCCTACTTCCTAAGTTTCTTTCTCTTGGAGGCTCCTGTCTCTTTTATCTGATTGTTTTTAGGCAGCAGAAGTGAAAGTTGGACCTTGAAGAAGATGGATATGATGCTTTTGAACTTTGGTGTTGGAGAAAAAAATGCTGAGAATATCATGGCCGGCCAATAAAACAAACTGATGGGTCATTAAACAAATCAACCGACACATCTTTCCGTAGATGACTGTCAGCACTCCAACTAACCAACTCCAAACCAATAAACTCCAAGACAAGCAATTCCTCAAAGTTCTGTTTTATTAGAGTTGTCATATTGGCACATCTGGGAAAACCCAAAACTGAGAGTTCCAGATTTTCCCTTCCCAAAAGAAAATCAAAGATCCATCCCCTGCACCCATCAGTCCATCAAGTAGCCCAACCAAATCTTCATCCCAACTGGAGACATCGCCCTCTCCAGTCACTCCTCTCCAGGTGCAGGGCAACATGGGTCTCTGAGAAAGAATGTTGTTGAATCTAATTTTCTACCTCACTATGAAATCCCCCCTCCCAAATTCCCAGGCACTAAATGTGGCAGCCTCGGAGTTTCCAAATGAAAAATGGCTTCCAAGACTGACAACGACTGAGTCTTCACTGACACATTGCAATGCATTTGGGGGCAGAAACCCCTGAGGTTGGTGTAGCAAGAGTTGGTACAATCCAATGATTCTTTACCTAACTAATTTGTTTTCACTGATGCAGCTGCTTGGATGAGCAGTGAAATGTTTCAAGCTAACCAAAATTTGACCAGATGCCATGATTATTAAATCCTGCATCTGCCTAGGTGACCTGGTATGATGACCCAGGGCATGACACAAAGGCAACACCGTCAGATAATTAGTAGGAGTCCCTTTATTAGCTCCAACTTTGCCCCCCAATGTCCAGGTTACTTTCTGGCTGGAGAAAAACTCTCCCAGGAACAGCCTTTGGGCTGCAGAGATTTAAATCCAAAACATTGTCACCAAAAACTGTAACTATAAGTCCAATTCAGGGCAAGATGAGGTAATTAGTTTGGCAGGGCAGGAACAAGAATTCCAGACATGAAGGCATGGCAAAACCCATACAGTTGGGAAGATGCCAGGAACACAGATAAGCAATGACAACACAGGATAAAGTCATGTTTGCTCCCAGCAGCTGCTGCAGTCAGCATTCAGTTCTTATAAGCTTTTGTTCCCAGCTGTACCTAATGAAGGGATTCAGGGACCTTTCCTCCCCTGCAAGCCACACAAACCATGTTGCTCTCTTCTCCATTCCTCCCTGCATGCCCTAGGATGAAGAGGGGGTGGGCCTGGGTCTTCCTCTGAACTCCCTCTCCCTTGTTCTAACTCTCCCCTGCTCTGCCCAGCTGGGATTTATGCATGTGCATAAAGCGTGCATTTGGCGTGCATGCACGTTAGGCATTCCTGCACAGCTCAACAGCATTTATACAGAGGGCGCTCCTTGCGTCCTGCACACACACACACGCTATGCGGTAGGGAAAAAAAATGAAACTTATCCCTTCCTGGGTCATAACAGTTACAGCAACAACAATTGCACTTGTTGGGAGACTTGAAACACCCGGTTAGAGATGGAGTATTGTAGAGAAAGCAAGGAATCAAAATCAACTTGAGGGCAGATAATTGTATGAATTGCACATTATATTTTATTGCATAATGTCTAGATAATATAGAACAGAATAGAATAGAATAGAATAGAATAGAATAGAATAGAATTCTTTATTGGCCAAGTGTGATTGGACACACAAGGAATTTGTCTTTGGTGCAAATGCTCTCAGTGTACATAAAAGAAAAGATACATTCGTCAAGAATCATGAGGAACAATACTTAATGATAGTCATAGGGTACAATAAACAATCAAATCATACTAGGAAACAGTCAATATTAAATTGTAAGGATACAAGCAACAAAGTTATAGTCATACAGTCACAAGTGGGAGGAGAAGGGTGATAAGCGTGATGAGAAGATTAATAGTAATAGTAGTGCAAACTTTGTAAATATTTGGACAGTGTTGAGGGAATTATTTGTTTAGCAGAGTGATGGCATTTGGGAAAAAACTATCCTTGTGTCTAGTTGTTCTGGTGTGCAATGCTCTATAGCATCGTTTCGAGGGTAGGAGTTGAAACAGTTTATGTCCAGGATGTAAGGGGTCTGTAGATATTTTCACAGCCCTCTTTTTGACTCATGCAGTATACAGGTCCTCGATTAGAGGCAGGTTGGTAGCAACTGAAACTCTAGTGATTATCACGGCAGTTATTTGAGACAATTTAATATAATAGAAATACCCTTTGGGAAGAGCTTGAGAGTCAGTGAAGATGTTACTTCATAACCCACTCAGATATGTAGAATCATGAGCGATCCCCTTGAAGAAGTTCAAATATCAACGGAAGGATTTGATAGGATTCCCCTTCCTTCCTTCACTTCCTTACATTTTCATTCTATTTGTTTCACTTTCTAGATCTTTGCTATAATTACGTATCACATTACCATTTGTTCAGCTAGCAAAGTCCTGCGGCTTTATATTGATTTTATTCACAGTTCCTGTGGCTCTGCTTCAAAACGATACCCACAAAAAAAGTTTAATAGAAATGCAGAAGAATAATCTATAGCTGCTGTGTTTTAAATCTCTCTTTCAAGGAGTTTTTGCTTATCTTTTAATATTTAAAGGTTAAGGAAAAGGCGAGCTGCCTCTATATCTAGGCAGGGTAGGCTTCTCATTACAGAGAGATTGCAGAAGCTAAGAAAAAAAAACAATAGCATTCAAAAAGTAATTGAATAAAAGGACGAGTTAACAGAAAGTTTTGGTGAGTCCCAAAAGCTGTAACTTTAAATCAGAACCAATTGCTCCATGGAGAGGAAGTGCTTCTTTAAACTATTCCTGTGAGTGTAGATTTCAGGGAACGTTTCTTTTGTTTTGTTTTTATAATCAGGTGTACAATATATTTGTGCCTGAATGTCTATGAAGATTCTTCATTCATCCAGCTCATAATTGTCCCAAAGGTCTTTTTCAAGAGCCAACTGGACAGTATTGCATGCTAATTCTGCCAACTGCCAGCAGTTTGATCCTGACTGGCTCAACTGAACTTATATGAACTATGAAGTGGTATATAAATCTAAGTGATATTGCTATTGCTATCCAAGATCAACTTTACTTAGCTTTTGGGATCATCCAAGAAGAGAGAAACTTTCATTCTCCTCCAAACCCTTTTATTTTATAGTCTTCTCTGTCAGCCACCAAATTAAGCCCCAGGACATATTTTAATTTGCTACCTCTCTCCATTTTTCCCCACTGAGAATTTTGACAGCACCTTACAATGCAAATTCCCCCTCCGCTTAGTGATAACGTCCTAACGTAAATGCTTTCAATTCCTAATGAGATGAGAGAGCAGCGCTGGCATTTGAAGTGTTGGATACACTCCAGTTTGGAGCACTCATGCTTTTTGAAACAGTGGTCTTAACTCTGGTGCTCTCGTCATGGTGGCTCGCTCAGCACGCCACTAATAAGCAGATTTATCTTGAAGATCCAGTCCTCGCAGTATGCATCTGTTTCCAGGAAGATGAATTTGCCTCTGCATGCAGCAGCAAATTGTGTCTTACCATCTCAATCAAAATCCCAAGTACTTAGGAGATTGAAGAATAATTAGGAAAAAAATAAACCTCTCTGAGCATACAGGTAAAGATAACCTTCTCTTGAAATGGTGATTTAAGGAAGAGTGGAGACTTCATTTGAAATTTTTTTGGGGGAAATGCCTAAGCCATATTTCCCCACCCCCTAGAAATGGATCACTAAAGACTTTTGATAAGATAATGCAGCAGAATTCTAGACAGTTGTATTTTTAAGAGTTATTGGGCAGTTTGCACTATTCATCTTCTTTTAATAACCCCATAATCCCTTGCAAGGTGGAGTCTGGGCAACTGAATAGAGCCAAGTGTTTACTGGCCAGATGCCCTTACTGTCACAAATGTGGAGTTTTGTTCAGCAGATATATTCTTATTGTGCCCAGACACAGAAATATTTACCTCTACCAAGGACTGAACTCACAGTCTCCTGATTGTGAGGTGAGAGCTCCACTTCAAGGCCAAACCACTAGCAGTTTGCACTATCGCACGGGGTTATTTCTAATTTTTAAAATATATTTTTACAATTCTTGAGAACCTTCAAACCTTCCTAATGTAGGAGGGGAGCAAGCTGAACTGGAAGTTGGGTTAAACATGTTATCAGTTTGAAGTCATTGCATTGCCACCAATCCAGCCCCACCCCATGAATTTAATTGACTCTTATCTAATGCCATTTAGCTTTGACCTTTAGTTGACTATATTCTTGTATAAGAGGTAACAATAATAAACTTTTCTGTGCTTCAAACTCAAATAAGCTAATTTTACTTTATTTCAAGTTTTGGAACTGAGATTCCACATTAAGTGTCATGCCCCTGGTGGAGACTGACTCTGAGGGAGAGGAGGAACAGCCGACAGGGAGTGGAAGTGTGGCTCTGGAGGTTGTGGAGGAGACTGAGGAAGGCAGAGGCCGGCTGAGCAGTCAGAAGCCCATCCCCTATCCATCCTAAGGCACGCAGGGAGGAGAGGATAAGGGAGAGACGTGGTCTACTTGGGAGGAGAGGGCCTTGATCCTCTTCATGGGCTGCAGCTGTGATAACTGAATAAGAGTTTGGACCTGCGTTCTGGCAAACGCTGGAGACAAAACGTGTTTTATTTTGGTTTGAAGTTATCTTGGTTGGCGTCCTTCCAGCAGACTGTGCCTTGTTATCTCCTTGAATTTGGTAAATACTTTTCCTGTTCCGCTGTGGAAATTTCATCATTGTTGTTTGTTTGGTTTTTATTTTCACCTCTATCTGCTCATTAAGTTCAGACTGTGATTGCTTTCTTTTGAAGACTATTTCTGAGTACGTTTTATCTCCAACTGAGAATATATTGAACAGTGGGGGCCAAGTTGGAGGCATTAAAGGACATTTATTTACATTTTGGATTTTGTTATGTTTGTGTTACACTCCAGGTCATCACATTAAGCTTCCCTGGTTGAGACTAGTCTCCTCCTCTAGAGGTGAATATCAAACATTTGAACTATACTGGCTCCAGGGGTGGGTTTCTCCCAGCTTGGACCGGTTCGGGCGAACCCCTTGTTCCGATGATCTGCTGGCTCCGAACTGGTTCGCTCCGACGAGCATGTGGTCCTGCCTGCCCCTGCTCTTTCCTGTGCTTTATGTCTTTTTGTTAGAGCACAGTTGATTTGTGGGGCAGAGCGGTTTGCCACGCCTCAGCTGTTTTCTTCAGCTGCAGTTGATGGTAAGTATTAGCTTTTTTAAACGTGGAGCACACACATACCAAACAGGTTGTTATACCGGTTGAAGGGGATTGAGAAGGGGAGCATTGAGAGAAGGACAAGCAGCAACAGGTGGAAGATCATTACAGAGGGATCTAACCTAGAACTATGAAGAATTTCCGAACAGTGAGAACAATCAGTGGAACAGCTTGCCTCCAGAACATGTGGATGCTCCATCTCTGAAGGTTTTCAAGAAGAGACTGGACAATCATTTCAACAGAATGGTATATGGTCTCCTGCTTGAGCAGCAGGCTGGATTAGAAGACCTTCAAGGTCTCTTCCAACCCAAACAATCTATGTTGTATCTCTCTATAGATGCGTTTCTACCTGCATTCATTACCCTCCCCATAAATTCCTGTTCCTCCAGTCATACAGTAGATCATATTGGAATGGAGAGTTGCGATAGAGTCATGATGAAGACTGTTGGAAGGCCATCATCTTAATTACTCTAATTATTGTTTGGTGGTGTCGAGCAGAAACAGCTCCCAGGTTTGTTTATTAAAAAGAACAACAACTTCAAAAACAAACAATCTGCACAGGACTAAAGTGAAATCCCATTTGATGCAGGAGCTTAAAGAAGCTCAGATCAGAAGCTGTGGTGCACTGAACTAATTATTCAGGTTAGATCTTCCAAACGTTGCGAACACCATCACTGCCTGAGCCAGGACAAGCAGTTTTCACAGCCATTAACCTCCTTTATTTAATTAAAATACCAAAGGGGATCAACTTAACAGATGCAAAGTGTCTGAACGGATGAAGCTAGAGTTGAGAGGGGAAAGCGTTCATGGTATGGCAACCTCACCTCCCCAGTCTATTTTGGAAGAAGTTTGGATGTCTCAGCATGTTCAGGTTTCCTTCCCCCCGACTTTAGATATTTACATTTATTGGAGTTATTTACGAAGAAACAACACAGCAGTGTCTGGGACAGTGACCATTATAATTAAAATGTGTTCACTGCCCTTATATGTATAGCTGTGCACATAGACATACCCTACCTGTTACATGTTAAAATGCATTGTTCCACCTCACTCCATTGGTTGAGTGAAACTAAAACTTTGACCTCATTTCAATATGAACTGCTATTTTTATTTTTGGTTCCTGGGATGATGTGGGTATTTGAGATGACTTCAATGATTCTCTTCTCCCAAAAAACTCAGAAGTGACAAAAAAGTGAAACAATTGCTTCCACACCCCCCTCTCTCTCTCTCTCTCTTTCTCTCTCCAACAGCCTGCCTGCCTGCCCCCGCCTATCTATCTATCTATCTATCTATCTATCTATCTATCTATCTATCTATCTATCTATCTATCTATCTATCTATCTATCTATCTATCTATCTATCTATCTATCTATCATCTGTCTGCCTATTGTCTGCCTGCCTGCCTGCCTACCTACCTACTTACCTACCATTTCTCTGTTTCTCTCTCTCTTGTTTTCCTTCCCTTCTTCCTTCTCTCATCTATCTCTACCTACCTACCTACCTACCTACCTATCATCTGCCTGCTTACCTACCATCTCTCTGTTTCTCTCCTTCCTTCCTTCCTTCCTTCCTTCCTTCCTTCCTTCCTTCCTTCCTTCCTTCTTTTATCTATCTATCTATCTATCTATCTATCTATCTATCTATCTATCTCTCTATCTATCTCTATCTCTATCTATCTATCTATCTATCTATCTATCTATCTATCTATCTATCTACCATCTATCTCACTCACTTGGTTTCTCATGCTTATTGTGGCCCATTTGCTGAACTCAGTGGTGGGATTCAATTTTTTTTACTACTGGTTCTCTGGGCGTGGCTTGGTGGGTGTGGCAGTGGAAGGATACTGTAAAATCTTCAGTCAGAGGTGGGATTTGCCAGTTCTCCGAACTACTCAAAATTTCTGCTACTGGTTCTCCAGAACTGGTCAGAACCTGCTGAATACTGCCTCTGGTTGAACCTCTTCCTCTGTCCTGCTCAGTCTTCTGATCATTCCCACAAGCAGAGATTTCCATTGTTAATATTGTAGGCTAATTTTTGCCTTCAAACATGCCAGTTATTTGCCCTACCTATATTCCAGGTTTCTTGATGTAGGGCAATGTTCTCATTTTACATGAGATTAGAAAAATTAGCCTCATCAGATGTTACAAGATTACATCTCATTGTGCATTTATGTGTATCTCTAAGTGGTTCTGCGCTATTGTCATGAGAAAATAGTATACAATAAAGTAGATACTCCACTGGACATTTTAAAGAAGAGATTGGACAACCATTTGTCTGAAATGGTATAGGGCAGTGATGATGAACCTTTTCAGCACCGAGTGCTCAAATTGGAACATGCGTACATGCACATGCATGTGCATGTGCCAGAGTGCCGGAAATCCAAAGACCAGCTGGCTGGTGCATGCATGCCTGGTTTTTGGCTGTTTTGGCCATTTGGGGGCTGTTTTCAAGCCATTTGGGGGCCATTTTAGGCCATTTTCAGGTTGTTTTGGGGGCTATTTTCAGGCTGGTTTTGGATATTGTTTTCAGGATGTTTTCTGGGCTGTTTTCCAGGCCATTTCAAGCCGTTCTTTGTGTTATGTATGCAGGTTTGAATGTCATTGGTTAAGTTTGAACTGTTCTTGTAAAATGTCAGAAATGACTGGTTTAAAAAGTGCGGGAAAACCCTGCACTCTGATTGGCTGGCAACTGCGGCTGCTGGCTATAAGTAGCATCGCAGACCAGCCAAATCGGGTCTGTTATGAGCTGTAGTCACTAATAAACTCTTCACTGAAGCACTCTGCATCTGACTCTTCATGCAAATCTAACACTTTGGTCATTTTTGGCCCAAAAAAACGGCCTGAAAAAGGCATGGAGAATGGCCTGAAAAAGGCCCCAAAACAGCCCCAAAATGGCTGTTTTGCGGGCCATTTTCCAGTGCTCTGGCACCTGCAAGGACCAGCTGGCCACTGCAAATGTACATGCCAGAAACCAGAAGAGCAGCTGGTGATGGTGTGCATGCCCACAGAAAAGTCTCTGATTGCCACCTCTGGCATGCATGCCATAGGTTAGCCATCATGGGTATAGGGTCTCCTCCATGAAGAGAAGGTTGGACTGGAAGACACCAAAGTCCCTTCCAACTCTGTTATTGTGTTATTCTCTTTTGAACTGATTTTATGTATCGGTGACCAATACTGAAAACCAATACTTCTTGTTTGGTTTGGTTTATTGTGTTCATTCACCAGGCAACCGATTTTAAGCCACCACACTTAAAAGTACTTAAACAGAGAAGAAAACTTCTGAGTATCCACACCTAAAAAGATAAGACCTATGATAATGAAAAGAAGAAAATTAGTGGTGATCTTAATTTTTATGCCAGAGAGATTGTCATAAACTTTAAAAGTTATATGACGCTTTTGGCAATATATTGATTGAAAAGAATAATATATATTGTTTTCAGCTAAAAGAAAAGCTCCATAAGACGCTTCTGATCATTCCCTAAAAATAAAATAATTGGGGAGGGGAAATAAACATTGGGAATAAATCTATGAAATTATAGTAACTCTCCTTCAAAGATGTTGTGACAAAGAGTGTAGGGGAAAAGACAATTAAGGGACTAGAAGTTAAAACATATGAAGAAAGATTGCAGGTCTAATTTTTTTAAATAATGCTTTATTGATTTTTTTCCATTTATACATATTACCAATAGTTATTAAACAGTGCTGTGACATTATATATACATGTATGTGTCCTATCAAAACTTACAATACATAATACTTTCATAGCCTCTTATTTATTATAGACATTATTTACATTTTCTATGTTTATATCTATTATCTATCCAAATAAACCATGTTTCCCATACTGCATTGTATTCTGTGTCTGTTTACCCTTTTAGTTCCATAGTTAATTTATCCATTTCCACACACTATAAATTTTCTTTTATTGTTAAGCCTTCAGGTGATATAGAGTTTTCCTTCCAGTACTGAGCATATGAAATTCTTGCCGCTGTTAATATATGTAATATAAGATATTTTATCTTTCTATTGTAGTCTTTTTAAAATTATTCCTAAAAGGAATAATTTCAGGACAAAATCAACTTTGTTTTTAGTTAACTCTTCTAACCATGTTTGAATCATTTTCCAGTATTTTTTCACTTTGGGGCATGTCCACCAAGAATGAAAGAAGGTACCTTGTTGTTGTCCACACTTCCAACAATTTGGTTTTAAGTTTGGGTAAATCTTAGCCAGTCTTGAAGGTGCCAAATGCCAACAGTAGAACATTTTATGTTGGTTTTCCTTATATGCCGCCAATTTTGTTATTTTATAATTCACATTCCAAATCTTTTCCCATTCTTCCAGATCAATAGTATGTCCAACGTTCCTACCCCATGCAATCATCGTTCCTTTCACTAGTTTAATTAAAGAAGGACTAGGGGTGATGTGATTGCAGTGTTCCAATATCTAAGGGGTTGCCCCAAAGAAGACGGAGTCCAGCTATCCCTCAAAGCATCTGAAGGCAGGACAAGAAGCAATGGGTGGAAACTCATCAAGGAGAGAAGCAACCTAGAACAAAAAAAAATCTGGAGGTTTTTAATTGGACAATCATTTGACTGAAATGTTATAGGGTCTCCTGCTTGAGCAGCGGGTTGGACTAGAAGACCTCCCAAGTCCCTTCCCACTCTGTTATTCTGTTCTTAGAGCTAATTAAAGGATTCTATTTCAGAGATATTGAGTTCATGAAACTGTTGATGAGTGATGGGAAACATTAAGAATGGCAGTAATCCCTAGGTCAGTGGTGGCTCACCTTTTTGGTCTCCCATGCTGACAATTGCGTGCGCGCTTGCCTACTCATGCTCGCGTGCCATCACCCAAAAGGCAATGCCTGCGCCCCCCCATGCCTCCTGCGCATGTGTGTGCAACCCACGCAACCCACGCAGTGCGCTTCTGAGCATGAACGAGTGTCTCCTATGTGCCGCCGCACCCCCGCAAATATGTGCCAGATACCTGACAATGAACTGGTGGGCAGTACGGGCACATGAGCAGTAGACCTTTTCTGGGCGAGGGCTCGCATGCCGGCAGTAATGTCTCTGCGTGCCACTTCCGGCACACATGCCATAGGTTCCGCACCATGGGCCTAGGTAGTATAGGGATTTTTTTCAATGTTTTTTAAAATAAAAAATGGTTCTACAGTTCTTTGCAATACATCCATTTGCTAGTCTTAACGTTTGGACCGAGGTGGGCTGAGGGTTTTTCTAGAAGGTATTTAGCATTTGGAAGCAAAATTAATTCAATCAGACTGATTTGATATGTGTGAATAAACTGCCTTTCCCAATTTGGGAGCCAAATAAATAATCATTTGACTGTCAGTCCCAGAAGGAAAACTGCAGAGGAAAAGGGATAGCTTGAATCCTATGCCCTATTTGGTTCAAATGCTAAAAAAAAAATTCAATAGGGGAAAAGCCAGGATTTGCTGTAAAATATTTGATCCTCACCCAAAGCCCTTCCAGGCTGCACCGGTTTGACTGTCTGCACAATAGTATCATTCTAATGCCAAGGCTTGTTGGTTTAGATCCCCAAGTATTACGTTCTGTATTTTTCTGAAAGTCAGAACACACTCTTTAAGCTTCCAGTCATTTCAATGTGAAGAGTGAAAGATTTATGCATATAATAAATCTCAGTACATTGTATACAGGTGGCCTTCTAACTATGGTCACAATGGAGCACAAAATTTGTTGCTAAGTGAGACATTTGTTAAGTGAGTTTTGCCCCATTTCACAACCTTTCCAGGGGTGGGCTTCAAATATTTTAACAACCAGATTTCTGCCTGGTTGCTTGGTGGGCATGGCCTAGACAGCCTCCTGCACCACTGAGCCTCTGCATGGGCCCTGCACTTATCTGTTATACAAAATGGCCCACTTGGGAACTTCTGGAAGGGGCGGGGCAAGGTGGGAGGGGCCAGCCAGAGTTGGGATTTGCCATTCTCCAAACTGGCCATAAAATTAACAACTGGTTCGCCCAAACCAGTGTAAACTGGTTGTCAACTATAAAACCCAGGTTAGTGCCAGCCCAGGTTAGTGCTGGATATAGAATGTTAACTTCAAATAAATCCTCTTTAGTTTTGGGAGTGTGGCTCAAGCCTTATGATTTAATTGGAGTAACCACCAGAATCCTGACACCGGTAGCAGCCCACTCCTGAACCTTTCCTGCCACAGTTGTTAAGTGGATCACTGCAGTGGTTAAGTTAGTAACACGGTTGTTAAGTGAATCTGGCTTTCCCATTGACTTTGCTTGTCGAAAAATTGCAAAAGAGGATCACATGACTTCAGGATACCGGAACCATCATAAATATGAACCAGTTGCTAAGCATCTGAATTCTGATCACGTGGCCCCCAGGGATGCTACAAAGATTATAACTGTGAAAGTGGTCACTTTTTTCAGTGCCGTTGTAACTTTGAACGGTCACTAAATGAACTGTTGTAAGTCAAGGACTACCTGTCATTGTAATTTTATAAATTAGCACCATCCCATTAGCAAAGGTTTATCTAGGTCTTATGAGAGCCTTATTTGCATGGTTTTGGTGCGTTATAAATAAATAAACATCAGAAGTGATTCTGTTGAAAGGACTTTGCATGGTATTGGATTCAGATGACTTGAAAGCTCCTGAAGATCCATCTAGGGATCCTTCAAGACCAGCTCGTGTAAGAATCTGATATGGGTCAGGAATTTTGGGGCCTGCTTCTACCGAAGCAAGTTTGCTTGCACAATCTGTTTCAGCATCCATTCATTGTTTCAATGTTGCTGTTGTTTTAATGCCTTGTTTCCCACAAGAATCTCTTTAAAGTTCATTTTCATATTTTTCTTCAGGTAGGAACATCAGAACATTATTTATTATTGATTTATCACAAAGCGATGTTATATTAGCCAGAAGACTGCAATGCTAATATGGAGTAATTATTTGGCTGCCTTAAGACTGCTAACTCATTCGGCTCACACTCTTATACAATCCATGGTGCACCACAGCTAGCTCCATACAAGGAAAGAAAACAAATGGCTTTCTCTGTCCACCAAAGTCACCTCACAAATCAGCATCAACTCTGGGATGGTCCAGCAGCTGAGGTAAGTGATGGGAACTTATCCTGCCACACGGCACTGGGGCTCAAACCACCACAACAAAGGCTATCTCCAGCATCATTAAGCCACTGACTCACCGTGTCTCTTATTAGACCACTATGGAAGTAGGATCACAGGTGAGTTATTTAATCATGATCTTCACATCAAGCTAAGAGGCTACAAATTAAATCAACGCATACTGAAGTTTGCCAGAATCAAATTCCTCCAGCAGTCCTTATTAATACATTTTGTGCAATGTAAACCAGCCATGCTCATCTTGTTAATTCCCAAGCTTGCTGGGGATTTTAATTCATAGAATTCCCAATCAGTGAGAATGTGAGCTACAGTTACCTGAAAAGTGCAAGGACAATGGTTCTTTTACTTCCAAAGTTTTCGTTAGAAAAAGCATTAGACATCTGCTTTTGCTCCTGGAACTGAATTGCAATTGCATTTTCTTTCTCCCTTTATGATTCTACAGTAAAACATTAGCATTTTCTTTATTGCCATTATAATTGTTCTAGGGTGAGTCTCCCAGAAATTATCTGTCCAGATTGTTTAAAAACTATGGTAGACTTTGGAAGGTCCTAGACTGGCTGAAAGAAAAGAGGCTTTGGACAGGTTGATCTGTGTTAGATCAAGGATTAATATTCTCTTGTTTGTTGGAAAAATATAATAAGCAGCCTAAATCAACATTTTTTCCTTGTTTGTTTGATCTCAAATGGACCTTTGACCCTGTATCTATGGGAAACTCTTTGAAAGAAACTCAAAACAACTACAATTGATAGTGAGTCACTATTTCTCAGCTTTCCCAGGTAGAGCAGACAGGAAACATGACAAGAAGAGCTGTATCTATTGTATTGTAAGGCTACTTAAACAGAAACTTGCAAGTCTGAAAGTACAAATCACATACCATCTCTTTGACATTCAGAGAAACTAGGGAGTGTCAACATCCAGCTTGGGAAGCCAAATAAAACTCTGGGATCATCCCATTTCTGAAAATATTACTGTTTGTTGAATACACTGCGTGGTAATGTCGAGGAAAAACTAACTCTGAGGTTCTCAAACAGCATTTCATAGAATTAAACAATATTTTCCCCAGCCAAATCCCCAACCTCTTGCATAGTCCATGTAAACAAGCTGTCTTTGTTATGGGAACCATCTGCTTCAACTCCACACCTGTTGAGATGTCCTTGGAAAGGCTCCAGGCCCCCATTGTCTTCAGCTGGATTGTAGAAATTTTGTTTCTCCAACTAACCCATTCGAAAGCAATACCTCTTCCTCCCTTACCCTAATGGCAAATTGAAACAAAGGGACACGTAGCTGCCAAAGTTTCATCCTTGACAGGGAGAGTCCCTTCTGAGACCCTTTTGTTCTGACCAAGGCTTCTGAGACCATAATTACACACATGCTTATTTTAAAAACAAGTCTTGTTTTATTGCAATGCTGGGAATTATTTTCATTCCCAGCCAGTAATGAATCTCAAACAGTCTCTCGAGATAAGCACCCACCTTTCTTTCCCTTGAAGTGCTGCCAATAACAGAAGTGTCAAATAAACTAGAAAAAAAAACCAACCGAAGTACAAAGAGCTTCAAGAATGAATCTGAACCGAACGAACAACTTTGCTTCCTGCAAAGGTTTTGTCATCTTTGCCTGTCCTTTATACCTTATGGGAGGGGCAATCACCTCCCAGCCTGACTCCTGAGTCACCCCTTTTGTTTCAGCTGCTCTTGCCTTCTAGCAGTTCTACGCACACATGCACTGGGAACAGGATCCCCTGGGTCCTCTGCCTCGCTGCTACCAGACTCGGGAGCTCTGGAGGTAGCAACCCACTCCCAGATGGTCCTGGCCCCATCTCTGCATCAGACACAGGACCCTCATCCAAGTCCTCTCCAGACTCCCTGACTGTTCTCCATTCTTCCCCACTGTCTGATTCTGCTGCCATCTGCACAGGCTACCAGCAAACCACAACACCTTTCTCCACTCATTATGTACCTGCAGACCATGGTCCCTCTTATCTGACCATTGCCTAGGCAGCCTCTTTTCCCACCCTGCCTTTCATTTCCCAAGGTCATTCCCTGGATGGGTGAGTGGATGGATAGGTAGGTAGATAGGAAGGTAGATAGACAGACAGACAAAGATGTAAATGTAGATGTAGCCAATGTGTCATATATAAATATGATAAATTTCCAATAGTGGGGTATATCTATAGCTTGGGTATAGGAAAAGGGTGAAGGTTCATTCTCCAAGCTTGTGGGTTGGCTTCTGAATTTTTTTGTTATCAATATGTAACATCTTAGCAGAGTTTAGGGAATGTCTCTGTCATGAACACTGGCTGGCAGTCAAATGCCACAATCCCAAATCTTTAAACTCTACCCACACTGACACCAAACAACATCAGTTCGATTGGAACAATGTAAAAATAATTGGCCAGACTACTACCTGCCACACTCGTGAGTTCATCGAAGCCCAGCACTCCACAAGCAATTCCATCAACAGACACATTGACCTACAACCAGCCTACGAACCCTTCAGAACCCAAAGCAACTGCACAGTCAACCAGAGATGGCACTAACTCTCAACCAACCCATGCAACCCAGTGGTGGGCTGCTGCTGGTTTGGAACAGTTCTAGCGAACTGGTATGAACAATGATCAGTTGGCCCTGCCACCTAGCCCTACCCTATGCTGTCTTACATTTCCTTCTTTTGCAGCTCAGCTGATTCATGTGGGAAAGTGGATTACCATGGCTCAGCTGTTCTGCTTACCAGGGAAGGCTAGAAGGTGAGCTGGAGAGGTTCAAATTGGTGTTTATTGAATGTTGCGTGTGCGTGTGAAGTGTGCGCTCACAGAACCGGTTGTTAAAATGGTTGCAGCCCACCACTGATGCAAGGCCTGCTCCCACCAGCAGTTCACCTCCCAATCAGCCTGACCTGATGTAACCTTCTTATCACAAGACCCTTCCCAAGATTCACTAATGAGTCAAGGTTCTGTGAGCGCCTGACTCATCACAAGACTTGTCACAAAACCCTCATTTGACACACCTGAACAGAAAAAAACTGACATCCCCTTAACTCAGCTAAAGATGTCACCAACCCGCAAGCTTGGAGAACCAACCTCCACCCTCAGATATGATAAACATTACATCATTCAATGGTTGATGACTTTAGCAAGGATGGGTTTCACCTTCCATAACTGGCTAACAGATCTTCTGTACATAACTTGTAGAACATATGAAAGGTTCGCCGGACTCTCCAACAGGGGTGGGCTGCTATGGGTTCACCTAGGTTCAGGAGAACCCGTAGCTAACATTATGGTTGGTTCAGAGAACCAACAAATCCCTTCCCTGACTGACCCCACCCACCCCACCCTGCACCTCCCACCCCTCCCCTCACATGAGTCTCCACACAACTTGTTTTGGATGTGAGGTAAGTCTAGAGCCCACGTGGAGGCTCGGGGAGGATGAAAAATGGCCTCCTGGAAGTTCCAGAAGGTCAGAAATGAGGCTTTTTCTGGCTTCCGGAGGGCCTCTGGAATCTGGGGAGGCTTTTTTTGCACTCCCAGAGATTCAAGGAAAGCCTCCAGAGCCCAGGGAGGGTAAAAATGCCCCCCCGCCGTGGTGCAGAAGGCTGACTAGGCCACACCCACTACGGCCACACCCATAGAGCAACCAGGCAGAGAACCCATTGTTGAAGTTTTTGAAGCCCACCCCTGCTCCCCAAGGACACCTAATTGAACAAGAGTCTGTTTTAAGTAGCTGGGATTTGCGCTACATTATTCAGGGAAGCGACATATTCAAATCTGTCAGGCTGCTCTGAAGAATGAGAAGAGATCAGCAGTAATCCTCTCTTTCCTTTCCTCTGGAGGAGCCTGGTATGTACCAGCTGTTTTGAAAATTTTGGAAACCAAGACACTGGCACAGCTCCTCTACGGAGTGCAGTTAAATCTAGGTGTCAATTATGAGAAAGTGAAAAGAGTTCCACATGGATTCCTGAGAAAGCATTTCAGGTAGCAAAATGCATAATCCAACTTTGCTCTGTATTGGAAGGGAAGGTTTATAAAAATTGAAAGAAGAGTATGGCTACGTGCACTGAAATATTGACTGAAAGCCCTACTTTCAGCCCCAAGGTCTGTTCACATTTTGCAGCACAATAATTATCACTCTTCTTGGTAACTCCGAATAAATGACAAATTACATGCCTTGGGCTCTCAAGTCAGTAGGTGATGCACCTGGAACAAAATGAGTCATGGGTAGGTCTTAAACATAGAATTATTGACTTGCAATTGCAAACAGAATACAGCAAGATATCCCAACTGAGGTACAGCAAATTTCATTTTAAATCAGCATTGTCTTCCACCCAGCTAGCAAACAAAGGTAATCCTCAACCTACAACTGTTGGGTTAGTGATCATTCAAAGTTACAATGACACTGAAAAAAAAAGTGACTTATGACACCAGTGACACCTGGGAGTTTTATTCTTTTAATTAGGTGAAAATGTCAGAGTTGGTTTTCACCAGCTGTGCCGATATGATGTATCCAATAAATATGTCATTTGAGGGATCTGCCTGCCTCAGAGTTTCAATGCTGCATTACTTGGAATGCTGATGCTCTCTTCCTTCCTTCCTTCCTTCCTTCCTTCCTTCCTTCCTTCCTTCCTTCCTTCCTTCCTTCCTTCCTTCTCTCATCTATCTATCTATCTATCTATCTATCTATCTATCTATCTATCCATCTTCTATGATTATTTCTTTATTGATCAAATGTAAATTCTGATTGATACAAGGTGGCTTACAGCATAATATGAGTGGCTTACAACATAAATGCTTATACCTGCTGTAATGCCTGTAGCTATGCTTATATTATACATATCACATATTGTGTATCGTAATATACCATTGTGTATACATAATGAAGCCCTCTTCTCACCTACAAACCCTCCTAGATGAGCCAGTCTTGGACGGGAAGCTGACTTCTGTACTTTGCTTCACTAAGTGCAGCCAGTGTTGTGCTACCAAAAGAGACTCTGACAGAATAAGCAAGGGCATGGATGTCCTTACCCATCCATTTTCATAAGGATGCCTCAGAACATGTGTAATTGGATCATTTTGAGGCCCAGCGAATAGAGTAAGCTGGAACATGATTGCCCACCATCCGTTACTGTTTCTGACATCCAAATCTATCCCTAGATGGGTACCTTCTCCTTCTATGTCATGCAACACCAAACTGATGTGCAAAAGAGAATTGTTTAATGAGCTTTGCACCAGACGATTCAAAGTAGAGCAAAGTGAAAATGGCCTCACCACAAAATTACACAAATTGGCTTAAATTCAAGTAAGACATGTGCACAGTTCATGATTGGGTTAATTGAAGTTTCCAAAAGAAAACAGCACCTCCTGAGATACAAAAAAGATCTCCAGCTAAGTCAAGCATCAGCCAAAAACACAACTTTTAGTCTACATCCCTATACATTAGGAGTGCACCCAAGAGATGTCACAGTCATTGTGCCATCATTTGAAGTAATGGGCGTGACACCTGTGCACTTTTGTTCAAACATACAAATCCTTTTTTCTCTCTCCCCAATTCTAGCCTTTTTTTAACAAGTTAATAATATAAAATGCAAAAATGCAAGAGCAAATAATAGGAAAAACAAGGGAGTGAAAAGGGAAGAGAGAAGCATAAAGAAGGGAAAAAGAAAGAAAAGTTTTGACTCCCTTTGGTGCCTCAACTTTTTTTTGCTTTTGCATAATAGTATAAACTACAGGGAAGCGGTGGCTCAGTGGCTAAGATGCTGAGCTTGTCAATCAGAAAGGTCGGCAGTTCGGCAGTTCAAATCCCTAGCACTACGTAACGGAGTGAGCTCCCATTACATTGTCCCAGCTTCTGCCAACCTAGCAGTTCAAAAGCATGTTTTAAAAAATGCAAGTAGAAAAATAGGGACCACTTTGGTGGGAAGGTAACAGCATTCCATGAGCCTTTGACAGCATTTAATCATGCCGGCCACATGATCACGGAGACGTCTTCGGACAGCGTTGGCTCTTCAGCTTTGCCTTCATCTAATAGTATAAACTAGCCATTTCTATAACAATGCCAGTGTTCCAAGGAAAATCCATTCCTGTCAGTAACTCCAAGACAACCATAATCTAAAAGTACTTTTAATAGAACAGAACTTGGCACATTCTGTGGAATTCTGAAACTAAAAGTTTCCCCCGGACTTCCCACAAGTCCCAACCTACAAACCATCCCCTTTTTCTCATCATCACATCACATGAACCAATCCCAATTTCAGTTCCAATTCTCTCTGCGCCATACACTATGACCTTGAATTAAACAAAAGAATTTTTTTTACATTACATTTATATGCTGCCCTTCTCTGGAGACTCAGGGCAGCTTACAATTTTTGGGATACAACCCAGTGTGCTCAGCAATAGCCTTCATTCCATTGTTTATGCCTGCTTATTACTAAGCGGCATTTTTACAAGGTCAGCTAATTGCCCCCAACAATCTTGGGTCCTCAATTTACCTACCCCGAGAGGATGGAAGGCTGAGTCAACCTTGAGCCTGGTGGGATTCGAGCCTACAGCAGTTGTAGGCAGCTGGAACTTAAGTGCAGGCAATTAACAGCCTGAGCCACCAAGGCCCTATTTTGTCTACTAAGAGCTACTCAATTAATATCACCCCCTCCCATTTCCTAAGCTATGTGGCAGCAATGAATTATGATTTCATAGCTGACAAACAATAGATCTAGCTAATCAGTAAAAACCCAAAATCAAAGTTTCTTTTTTTTTTCCACTTTAAGCACAAAGTCCAGAAGCGGTATCCAAGTAGAAACAAAAGTGTTTTTTTTCTTTTATCAAAACAGTCAATTTAGCAAGTCGTCTGGTGGGCTAGAGGTGGATCTCTTGCTTCACAATCAGGAGGCTGTGAGTTTGATCCTAGGTAGGGACAGGTATTTCTCTCTCTGGGCACACTGAGGATATATCTGCTGAAGAAAAAAAAACTCTGCATTGGCAACAAGTAGGGCATCCGGCAAGTAAAAACTGAGCTCCATTCAGTTGCCCAGACTTCATCCCGCAAGGGGTTATGGGATCATTAAAAAAGGATTATGAAAACAGTCAATTTAGCCATCTCTGCTAACTCCATCAGTTTTTGCAACCATTCATCCATTGTGAGAATTGAAGCGTCCTTCCACACAAACTGTGGTCAATTGTGTTGCAACCTGAGAAAGAAAAAAATCTGCTATCAGAGAAAGACGTAGTTTCTAAAATGTGCTAAACTTCATGAAGAAAGAAACACTAAGTGTTGGAGAATTATCCTTTGTAAGCAACTATTCTTGAAATGGCATTTGAATGAAAGGAAACAAAGCAAAACAAAGCACTTCATTTAGGAAATAACACAAAATCTTACTTTCATAAGTCTTTTTTTTTTGCAAGTAAGAGCTGTGGTGTCGGCTTTTTGTTATGGTGAGAAAGTAAATCAGGTGAGAATCTGAAAAGCACAAGTTAAACGCAGAAGAAAAAGAAAACTTATGACAGTCTGAGACTGTAATTCTTTCCCATCCTTTCTCCTTTTTTGTTTTAACCCTGGAAATTATTTTCAATGCTAGGTATTTTCAGAATACCTAGCATTAAAAAAAATTGCTCAAAGTTTGAAAATTTCACAAATCCACTTATTCCTAACATAACAATCTACATTTCACAACTTGGATGACAACGGTAAAAGAGCAATCTGGCAGCCGAGTTGGGTGTAGAGATTCCCACTACTGTAAGTGCTATGGTGCCCAAAGTTAACAAAATTGTCTTTATTTACCATCATGAGTTCCCATGGACCTCTAGTTTGGTCCAACTGATAGGAAACACATTAAATAGATATATGCAAAGTAAATCTTGGTGAAAGGAGGTAAACAATTCAGAGTCTCTCCGATAAGTATCTGTGCCTTTGCTACTCTTACTGATCGATATTTTAGTGGTAAAAAAAAAGGCCATGCAGCTGACACTGCTTTCCAACAAGCTCTTGAACAAGGTCTCATGAGTTGACCTCATGCTCAGAAGCATGGTAAAATAGAACAGAACAGATTGAAGGGACCTTCTAGGTCATCTAGTTCAACCCCCCACCCAAGCAGGACACCCCATACCATTTATGACATGTGGCAATCCAATCTCTTCTTGAAAGCTTCCAGGGATGAGGCTTCCACAATTTCTGAAGGCAACTTCTGTTCCATGGGTTGATTGTTCTCACTGTCAGAAAATTTCTCCTTGTTTCCAGGTTGAAATTCTCCTTGTTCAGTTTCCATCTATTGTTCCTTGTCTGGCCTTTGGGTGCTTTGTAAAAGAGCTTGACCCCCTTCCTCTCTGTGGCAGCCCCTCGATATAATAAATAAATAAATCAAGTCATCGTTATTTTAGTTAGTAAAAGAAAAGATGTATTACAGTGGCATTTTTTAAAAAAATTGTTAACAGATATTTTAAAAATTAGGGATTACTTGCCCATCTTTGGGAGGCCACTATCCTGCAAAGTTATCTGTCTAAAGGTTATTTGTCCACAAAGCACCATCAAGTTTGAACAATGCACATGTAGAATTTAAATGTACAGCCACTTGTCTGAAAACAGTCTCATGCTTGAGAAGGGGTGGGGGTTGGACTAGAAGACCTCCAAGATTCCTTCCATCTCTCTCTCTCCCCGCCCCTCACTTTCATCATCATTATAGGTTAGTGTCCATGTTTCACTGGCTTATGTTAGAACGGGTAGCACACACTGATCAAATGTTTTTTTCTTCAGGCATAGGGAGAGAGTTTACACACACTCTTCTTCTTCTTCTTCTTCTTCTTCTTCTTCTTCTTCTTCTTCTTCTTCTTCTTCTTCTTCTTCTTCTTCTTCTTCTTCTTCTTCTTCTTCTTCTTCTTCTTCTTCTTCTTCCCCCTATGTCCCTTGTGGGGCAACTGAATGGAGCTAGCAGAGTGTTTTAATGGCCAGATTCCCTTCCTGTCACCATTGCGGAATTTTGTGCAGCAGATAGGTTCTCAGTGTGCCCAGAGAGATAAATACCTGGCTCTACCTAGGATCAATCTCACAGCCTCCTTATTGTAAGGTGAGAACTCCACCTTTCAGCCACTGCACCAATATGTGTGTGAGTGTGTGTGTGTGTGTATGTATGTGTGTGTTATGTATGAATCAATATGTTCTAGATTGCAACTAATTCTAGGCTGTCTTTAAATATGTAGATAATGCTTCAAATTAATTTTGCAAAAGGCATGTTCAACAAGTTGCTTGCACTACAACAGAATAAATTGATCTAGATACAGTCCCACTTGCTATTATGAAGCTGCTTGGATTTTCCTTCCTATTGACACATGATAAAGGAATTAACTGAATCTAAGAGTATTTGATAGTCACAATCATGATCACTTGCGAGGGACTTCAGAATTGTGTCATTCTAATCTTCAAGGATCTCCAAGCAAATTGTTAACAGCAAACTGCATGGAAATAAAAGTGCTAATTGATTTTAATAGATAGTTGCAGAGCAGATGTATTGTATTCCATAAACTCCCTGCAATTCAAAGCTTCACCTTTTTGGAGATGGTGGTGAGTTCAATATTATTTCATGAAGAAATATTATGACCCTTGTAAGAAAAAAGGCTCAGCCATGGCAAGATTGTGGAAGGTTATTGCTTGCAAGAATTTTATAGTGATAGCATCAAATTCTCAAGGAGGTGTATCAAATCAAATTTCAATAAGCATTACACATCTGAGAAATAATAATGGGAATAAAACACATTGCCTTGAAACTAGATCATAAGGTATAAAGAACCCCGGAAGCTGACATTTATGGAACTGAATTTTTGGAAGCTATGTTTTCAACCCTTTTTCATACCCTGGCCAATAGGTGTGTTATTGGATTACATAGGCCATAATTGTAAGACTTTAGCATCAGTAGTGGATATAATTATGAACCAACTGCCCATTAATTAGGGATGCTTGAGAAACCAAATGAGAATGCACTTACATTTATGCACCTTGTCCATTAACTGTACCCATCTATATGGAAATTATCAATGGCCCATGAGGATTTTCTGTATGTATTCTATTTATTTATTTGTACCCCACCTTTATTATTTTTACAAATAACTGAAGGTGGCAAATGCATTTGATACACCCCCCTCCTCTTATTTTCCTCACAGCTACAATTCTGTGAGGTGAGTTGGGCTGAGGGAGAAGGACTGGCTCAAGGTCACCCAGCTGGTTTTCATACCTAAGGCTGGACTAGAACTCACTGTCTCATGGTGATTGACCCAAAGTCACCCAGGTGGTTTTCATACCTAGTGCTGGACTAGAACTCACTATCTCCTGGTGATTGGCCCAAAGTCACCCAGTTGGTTTTCATAACTAGGGCTGGACTAGAACTCACTGTCTCCTGGTGTTTGGCCCAAAGTCACCCAGGTGTTTGTTTTTTTTTAAATTACATTTATATGCCGCCCTTCTCCGAAGACTCAGGGCGGCTTACAATTTTTGGATACAACCCAATGTGCTCAGCAATAGCCTTCATTCCATTGTATATGCCTGCTTATTACTAAGCAGCATTTTTATAAAGTCAGCTTATTGCCCCCAACAATCTTGGGTCCTCAATTTACCTACCCTGAGAGGATGGAAGGCTGAGTCAACCTTGAGCCTGGTGGGATTCGAGCCTGCAGTAATTGCAGGCAGCTGGAACTTAAGTGCTAGGCATTTAACAGCCTGCACCACCAAGGCCCTTTTCATACCTAGGGCTGGACTAGAACTCACTGCACGCTTTCTTGGATTGAGGTATGACAGGTGACAATTTAGGATGACTTCTCTAATCCATCCATTTGTTTCCAGGCTCCAAAAAAATTTACAAAAATTAAGAACGGAAAAAATGTGACTCAAAAGCAAAAATGCAAGATACAAATGTGGTTGTTCTGGAGAGCAATGAGTAAATAAATAATCTCTCATCTCACTTTCATACTGGAAGAGTCTACTAGACACCCAACCCATGAACTTATGCACTGGATTGAGACATTTTTATTCTTACCCCCCAATTTTTTTTTTTACTAATAATGCTGATACGATTTGTAACCTTCTGCTATTGCCTTGCCTTTGTTATCGCTTTCCTGCCTTATTCCTTATTTGAGTCTGTATACCTTTCAAAAGTATTATTTTAATGGCCTTGCAATGGATGTGCCATCCCTTCTTTAAAATCTCCAGGATTGGAACACTCACAACTTCATGAGGCAAGCTGTTCCACTGGTGAACTGTTCTCACTATCAGAACATTTCTCCTTAATTCTAGATTGGTTCATTCCTTGATTAATTTCCATCTATTGTTTTTTTATCTCACCTTCAGTTGGAGAATTGGTTGACCCCCTCTTCTTTGTAGCAGCCCTTCAAATATTGGAAGACTGCTAGTGGGTCACCCCCTAGTTCTTCTCTTCGTTGAACTAGACATATCCAGTTCCAGAAATCATTCTTCATATGTTTTTGCCTCCTTTGGCCCTCTTTGTTGCTCTTCTCTGCATTCTTTCTACAGTCTTGACATCTTTTCTTTTCTTTTTATTTGTTTCTATTATGATTTTTCATGTTTACATATCTCACTCTCATCTTTAACAACATTGTGGCATCATTGTTACATATACAAATCTCCATACATTTACATTCATTTATATACATTTTTCTTATCTCTACTATTCTTATTCCTACTATTCAACCATTCTACCAATTATCCCACACCGCATAGTACTCTTCTTTCC
This sequence comes from Naja naja, assembly GCA_009733165.1. NCBI lineage: Eukaryota > Metazoa > Chordata > Lepidosauria > Squamata > Elapidae > Naja > Naja naja. The sequence continues at coordinate 63,788,925 of CM019151.1, read as the reverse complement.
CTTTTAGCTCTTTAGAGTGAGTTTGTCCATCTCAGCACATTCTAATATCTTTTGGATTACTAATTCCTCCGGCAGTATACTATCTCACTTCTAACATTGTGCAAATGCAATCCTTGCCTCTGTCGTTATGTGTAATATCATGTAATTGGTCTTTTTACTACATTTCCCCTTAATTATTCCTAAAAGGAACAGTTCAGGTTTGAAGTCTATTTGACATTTCATTTTTTCTTGTAACCAACTCCATATTTTGACCCAGTATTTTTTGGCTTCGGGGTATAGTCACCACATGTGGAAGAAGGTACCCTGGCTCTGTTTGCATTTCTAACAGCTTGGATTCATATTGGGATACAACTTTACCAATCTCATTGGTGCCAAATACCAACGATAAAACAACTTATAAGGATTCTCCTTACATGCTGAGGACCTTGTTAATGTATAATTTTTACTCCATAGTATTTCCCAGACTTCTAATTCTATGTTGTGTCCAAAAATTTTTGCCCATGCTATCATAGACCCTTTCTTACCATGTTTCCTTGAAAATACAACCTACCCCAAAAATAAGCCCTAGCTTCACTTTTACACATGCGCCCAATATAAGCCCAACCCCCAAAATAAGTCCAAGTTAACAACCCACCCATTCATGGGTTGGGGCAAACCACATGGGTAAAAATTAAGCTTGGAGATGCCCTACTTACCAGGCCTTGCACACTCTGATACCTGCCTTGCCGTGCAGGTCCATTTCTTCTGCGGGCACTTGCCACCACTTGCGCATGTCGCCCCTGGCCTCCATTTCACCATCAGAGCCTTCTGGAAAGGCCTCTGCAGCCAATAACAGAGCTGCAGATCGATCAGTAAGGAGCCAGTAATTAGATATCCCCCCCCACAGAATAAGACCTGGTACCTTTTTTGGTGGCCAAAAAATATAAGACTGGGTCTTATTTTTGGGGAAACTTGGTATATCACGGTGACCACAACTGAATGCAATATTCCAGGTCTTCCAAAATTCCAATATTCCAAGCAGCAATGAATACATTCTAGAGTTATGTACCAGCAACACCTGCTTTCTGAATTCAGACTATAATAGAGTGTTTGGGAGAGAGTTTTTGGTTCACTCAATGGGAAAAATATCTACCTTGCTGTGCCTTGCTCCTTGATGCTGAGAGGTTTCAAAAGCCCAGTAGGCAGCATTGAAAGGGAGTGACTGAGCCATTAAAACAGGGAAAGATTATGCATTTGGCATTCATACATTAAAATCTCTTGGTTGGAAAAGCGATTGACAAATGAATCCTCAAATCGGTGTGAGTTTTGCAGTTAGGCTGCCACCGATATCTTCAATGAAGGGAGGGAGAGCAAACTAGAAAGATTGTGAATGTTGGCTCATCTGTTGGTCTCTTCAGACCTGTCTTTGGAACCTGGTAGAAATTTTTTCTGCAATATGATCTACCTCATTGCAGAACAGCTGGTAATGCTGGCTGAGATTGAAAAAAATAAAATAAAAATAAGCTAAACTAAGTTAGGAGTCCATTGGAGGAAATCCGAGTGCTGTGTGGGGAATGAGAAACAAACAAAAAGAATAATTTTGACAAAAGCATTGACAAACCATGAAGCCCTAAGGATCAAGTTGAATTGAAGCAAGTCTTTACATCTTAGTTGACATCCACAGCAAGTAGGTTTAGGTGTGTGTGTGTATATACATGTACATACATACATACATACATACATACATACATACATACATACACACACATATTTGATCCAATATATTTGATCTGTATTTTACCTAGCCTTTCCAAGGACCTGAAATTGATGATGTTGTTTGATGTGGTGTTAATGGTATTGTCATAGGATGTAAGCTGTTCCAAGTAAAGCTGCTTTTTGCAATTCACAGACAGTGACTTTGTCAATTCTGGCAGTATTCAAGTGGTGCTCTAGTTGCTTTCGGCTTTGTACCTGAGGTCCCTAATTATTAATTGTACTACCTTATTATTATTGGTATTTTATTTTCTTGTTTCATTTTAATTGTTGGACGCTGCCTAGTGTTGTGAGCTGTGACTGTGATTGAAGTTTATCTGATTAATCAATAAACATATAACCACATAGCTCTTCTTCTTCTTCATTTAACGACCCCAAAATTCCTTTGCGGGGTGGAGTCTAGCAGAGTGTTTTAATGGCCAGATGCCCTTCCTGTTGCCAATGAGGAGTTTTGTTCATCAGATATATTCTCAGTGTGGCCAGAGAGAGAAATATTTGCCTCTATCTAGGATCAAACTCACAGCCTCCTGATTGTGAGGTGAGAGCTCCATCAATTAGGCCACTGCACCACTCTATATAATAACATAACTCCCTTGGGCAAAGCTATTAGATCTTAGTTGCAAAATAAGAGAACAGTTAATTCATTCCTCAATGTCTTTGGCTTTCCTAGTCCATATTAGTCTTATGTATTGCAGTTGAGAAATCTAGTCCTTGTGGCTTGTGATGAAACTTTGAGCTGAGATGCCAAGTTTTGGGCTATTTTTTTTTGCGATGCATTTTTTTTTGCAATTAATAAGTTATACCTTTTTTTTAGGAAAAAAGAGCTAATGGTAAAATCTGTCTCTTGAGAAAGCTACAAATTGAATGATATCAAAGCAATATTTAAATTCATATTTTTAATTACAGATCAGGACAGAAATAGAATGAATGATGAGTTTCTAAATATTCACACTCTTTGACTGGTAAAGATAAAAAGCGCATTCAGTAATACTCAAAAAAAATAATCACTTGAAGATATGTTGTCAAGGAAAATCCTTACAATACTTCTATGTGATGTATTTAAAAATCTTAATATTTCAATATTCGTAATTTGGGTTGAAAATATTAGTAATAATAATTACTATTACTATTAACCTTTTACTATTAACCTTCTCATCACTCCTTATCATCCATCACCTCCCACTTGTGACTGTATTGTCGCTTGTATCCTTACGATTTATATTGACTGTTTCCTAGTATGATTTGATTGCTTATTGTATCCTATGACTATCATTAAGTGTTGTATCTTATGATTCTTGACACTTGATGAATGTTTCTTTTCTTTTATGTATATTGAGAGCATTTGCACCAAAAAAAATTCCTTGTGTGTCCAATCACACTTGGACAATAAAGAATTCTATTTTATTCTATATTAAAGGACAAGGAAAATCAGGAATTGGTTAGCACAATTTGATGATGATCTGCATTATTTTTGGTTGAAGCATGTGACTGGTCTACACTCACTCATTGCCAAGTAGTTTAATAACATACATGTAGTCTTTGACTTACAATAGTTCATTTAGTGACCATTCAAAATTACGACACTGAAAAAAGTGACTTATGACCATTGCAGCATCCCCTGAAGTCACATGATTTACTTTAGGATACTTGACAATTGGTTCATATTTATGATGGTTGCAGTGTCCCGGGGTCATTTTCTATTCTCTGAATGATGTTAACTTTGATGGTGTCCAGCCACCAATATTCATTGGAGAAAAGACTCAAACTGCTGTCCCATGTTTAATCCATAAAAGTTTCTCCATTGTTTGAGAACTCTCTAAAGAGATATCTCTTGTATATTATTATTATTTTTCACTTGAACTCTGCTATACAGGGAGGGAGGGAGGAGGAATCTAGAGAAAATAAGGGAGAAGGAGGGAGGGAGGAAAGGAAGAAAGTAAGGGAGGGAGGGAGGAATGGTGGGAGAGGTGGAGGAAGGAAATGTAGTTGGAAGGAAGGAGGGAGGGAAGGAAAAGGGAGGGAAGGAGGGAGGGAAGGAGGGACTGAGGAAGGAAGGAAGGAAGTAGGAATCTAGACAAAATAAGGGAGAAGGAGGGAGGGAGGTTGGGGAGGAAGGGAGGATGGAGGGAGGGAGGAAAGAAAGAAGGGAGGGAGGGAAGGTGGGAGAGATGGAAGAAAGAAATGTAGTTGGAAGGAAGGAGGGAGGGAAGGAAGGAAGGAGTGAAGGAACAAAGGAAGGAACAAATTCTATTTCTCATGGTTCTTTGCTTCCAATAATTACTTTGAATTTTACATTCTTGTCAAGGTGAGTCAGAGCTATTATTAAATATTGCTGAAACAAGATTTGCCTAGAAATATCCAATCTTCAGGCTTCTGAAAGTGCCTATTTACAGACATTGTATACAACCCAATAAACCACTGACTACTGTGCCTGAAATGGTCATAAATGGAATTTAGCTTTCTTGTTGGTCTTAAATATTAGTTTTAATTAATCTTTACAACAGCTTGCTAAAAATACTGCTTGGTGTCCCATTGAACCCATTATTGAAAGATATTAAGGTGTATTGACAGGTTTTGAGCTTTCTTGAAGACGGACTGCTGACCACGATTGTGCGCGGCTTTGGTTCATGCTTTGGCATCAGAGAGCCCCAATCCTTTGGATTCAGGGCAGAAGCTGCCTCATAGGGGTGGCGGAGCAAGGGGAGACCATCAGCTGGGTAGAGGGGAGTAGCAAATCCCCTCCCCAGCTTGGCAATTACTCCCTTCTGAAGACTCCTGAAGCGGTGGTCTAAAATGGCCACCCTGAAGGGGAAGATGAGACTGGAATAAGATTGCACAGAAGAGAGAGAAAGAAGTGAACAGCAGGAGGAACAGGACAATATAATTAAATGGAAGATACCCTCAGGATTAACATTTCAAAGAATCTTTAAGAAAGGATTTACAGTGGCAAACAGAAAGGGGAATAAAAAAGGTGTGAATTGTTTTTGATAGTGTGGAGCTTTGAACCAGGAGAGGTAGAAGCACCTAATTAACTTGGATAAGTATGTTTTGATTTTATATAGGCATTAACAAAGCTGAACTATAAAATTCTTAAAGAGAAAATTTAATATCAATTGGATCTGAACTGTTTGGAAGATTGTGGTTTAAAAAAAAGCTCTGAATAATCGGGAAGGGAAAAGGAAAGAGGAGATGTGGATTTGTCAGAACAAAGCATGTCATCTGAGTTAACTTTAATTTGTTTTCTTATAAAAGACTCTGTTTCTTAAAAATACAAGGAAAATTGATATAATAAAACAAGAACTTTGAAACAGTGAAATAAAGAAAGAAACATGAAGTTTCTGCCCTTGGATTAATTGTTGATTCTGATATGGATTTGGCATTGGATTAGCTGAGGACTAAAAGTGGACTGTTGGAAACTAATTTTAAAGACATTATTTGGACTAATTAGAATGCTGTAAAATGGTGATATCTCTTCAGGAATTAAAGACGGAACTTAGAAACACGAAAGAAACATTACAAGAACAAGGTGAAACTTTAGGCTTTGTTTTTAAATTTTCTGAAGACGCAATTGCAGAGTATGAACAACAAAGACAGAGACAGAAGAGGAGGAGGAGCAAGGAGCCATCTTTAACTACCATCAAGAACAAAGAACTCTGGAAAGAAAGAGGAAAAGAGTTGGGCATAAATATCAGAGATTTGGGAAATTGAATAAAGGGGGAAATATCTGGAAAATTAAAAAAGGGAAAAAGAATCAGCAGAAATTCGAAGGGCGGAAGGGAATTATAAAGAGAGCGGAGGTTAAAAACTGGAGTGAAAGAATAAAGAAGAAAATATTAGGGGAAGGGAGGGAAAAGAAACAGGACTTGGGAATCAAGAAATATGGGAATTCTAAAAAAATGGGGAAACTTTTTTTAATTAGACACAGAGATAATGGCTGAATGATATTTGGGGCGGGGATTCTGCAAGGTGCTGGGGAGTAATATAAATAAACTTGTAGTAGTGAAATGGGGACATATAAGATGGAAAATAGAATTGTTATTTTTTGTTAATGCTCTTTTCCTTTATGTATAGAGATAATGGTAACAAATAATAGAATATGTTAATTAAATATATTGAAATATATTGAGATAAATGGAATGATTTAGGAGAAGAGCTGAAATGGAATTTATATCAGGGTTTAGGACTAAATGAGTAGATTAATATGTCCCTTTGTTCTTTTTGAAAATGTAGATAAATTCTATGAAATCAAAAAGGGGAAACCATGCAGAATCTGATTTATATATGTTATGTAATCTTAATAGGGAATATTATTTTTTAATGTTTTAGGTAATAAAATGTTAAACACTTAATGGGATTTAAAAGGGGAGATAATGAATATGTAACTTGGAGGTGGCTCACTTAAACTGATATTTTAGGGGGAAAACTAATTTATAGAAGGAGTATTATTAATCAGAATTTAAGAGGACTATACAAATGTGACAGTTAAAAGTATTAAAGTATAACAATTATGAAATTAATATATGTGAATTAAAAAATGAGATATGCATTGGGAACAATACAATAAAATAGAAAATGTATAAAAGCGTTGTTAAGATAAGAAATTGAATACAAAAATTGAATATGTAACTATGGTCATATTTGTATGTATATGTGAAACCTGTAATCATACTGTTCTCTAAAATGAGATGTTAAAAGGTGGAAAAATGAATAAAACTTGTTTTTTAAAAAAGGAAAGATATTAAGGTTTTGTGTTTCCCACAAAAAGTGAGGGCAGCTTGAAAGTAATGTTTGCTACTGAATCAACTTGATAGAACCCTCTTCTGGCACAAGCAATTACCTAGATACTGAAATGATTCAACGGGAGGCAGGTGATATAATCCAATGCAAGCAGAAACTCTAAAGTGAGATGCTTTTAGTAAAGCTAGTGAAGCATACACCCATAAAGTAAAGCCAGTTGGAAACCAAAATAAATTGCACATACAGAATGGCAGGTAAATAGAACTTGCTTTAAGTTACCAATGAGGTCAGGACAGCCAATAGGTTTGGTGCATAGACTTATCAGAAACTCAGACTAAACATTAAATGGATATTTGAATGAAATAGAGTAATAGCACTATAGCACTTAGGTTATAAACCGCTTCACAGTGTTTACAGCCCTCTCTAAGTGGTTTACAGGGTCAGCCTCTTGCCCCCAACAATCTGAGTCCTCATTTTACCCACCTCAGAAGGATGAAAGGCTGCGTCAGCCTTGAGATTATAAGAATCGAACTTCTGGCAGTCAGCAGAGGTAGCCTGCAATACTGCATTCTAACTACGGGGAAGGAAGGAAGGAAGGAAGGAAGGAAGGAAGGAAGGAAGGAAGGAAGGAAGGAAGGAAGGGCAATAGCAATAGCACTTAGACTTATATACTGCTTTGTAGTGCTTTACTGTCCTCTGTAAGTGGTTTACGGAGTCAGCATGTTTCCCCCAACAATTTGGCTCCTCATTTTACCAACCTCCGAATATCCAATCTGGGTTGGTTACTGGGATCATTTATGGGGTGCCATTCTATTAGTTGATTGGTGTGTTGATGGCTGTTGACTGACAAAAAGTCATTAGTCTTATAATGAATAATTACAAGAATAAGGGAAATAGGCCCCTCGTCAGTCAACAGGAGTGCTGCTTTATCATCAGCTTATTGGGTGTTTGGGAGCCGAGGGCTTGGCAGCACAAGGAAATAACAGCCAATCGCCAGCCATCAATACAACAATCAACCAATAGGAAGGCACCACATAAATGGTCCCAATGACTAACCCAGATTGGATGTTCTTAGATTGGTGAAGTGTTCAAAAAAGAAAAAAGAAAAAGAGGAGGAGAAAAAAAAGGAAAATGAAGAATACAGTAAAGAAAGAACAACATACATATATAAAGAATAAATATGGAAAGATGCATAACCCTTATCACAAGTAAAGTAAATCTCTGGATGTTTGCATGCATTCCTCAGCTACATCTGTCTGTTTGTCTGTCTCCATCCATCCATCCATCTATCCATCCATCTATCCATCAATCTATCTATCTGTCTGTCTATCATCTATCTAACATCTATCATATATTTATCTATCATCTAGGTATCATATCTATCTGTCTATCATCTAGTTATTTCCATCCATCCATCCATCTGTCCGTCTCCCTGCCTGCCTGCCTGCCTGCCTGCCTCTATCTATCTAACTATCTATCTATCTATCTATCTAATCTATTTTTCCTATTTGAAAGAAGGATATATAAAGTTAGGTGGAAAAGGATCTCAATTGTTCTGTATTAGAGCTCCTCAGAGTTTGATTTACGTTAGGCAGCTATGTAAGTTTTTTAAATAAATAATATTAAAATATTATTTAAATAAATAATAATATTGTAACAAAAAAGTTGATATATATACGCAAACAAGGAAAGACCATCAATATTACAGTATATTAATGGTAATGTATTTTATCCTCCCTCGTTTAAGAGCATCATGATATTTTACCATCCAATTCAAGGTTCCTAGATAATTTAATTAATTTAATTTAATTTAATTTAATAAGGTAATGTATATACTGCATTTATTTTTTCTTCACTGTGTTATTAATAAAAATTAATGTTAAGGAAAGAGCACTAAAAACAGGAAACACCTGTTCTTCTAAAAAGAAATGAATGAAAAAAATCAAAACTTTGTAGCAGAACTGTTGAGGATACAATCTATTATTTTCCTGAAAGGAAATATTATTAGACCATAATTTTATATTAGTTCGGTACCTATCAGCATGTTACAAACATATTCGAGTGATAGGAAGAGAAATTTTACTCGGTTCTTGTTTTATATTATTGAAAATATGGTTGTGTAGAGCAAAATAGATCAGTCACAACATTTTTTCCCCTGGAATTTCTTAACATTATTCATTTTTTGCCAACCCCGGAAATGAAGCTGAGACAGCCAGTTTAATATCTGTATCATGACAAAAAAATCTGTTTGCTGGAATAAGTGTTTCTACGGATTAATAACATCCAGGCAGCCACACAGATTACTTGCAGTATTCGTTTTAATCGTGCTCTTAAAGCAATAAGAAAAATGGGAGACTAAATTAATGTACCATCTCAGAGAAGAGTTACAGATTAATAACTAATACCAGAGGCCAGATTAATAATACTGGAGTTATTTCAGAATGAAAAAAAAGTAGCATTGTTGTCTTTTTAATAAAGAAGAATATCTGTAGCTCAGGGTTGAAATGTGAGGTCCTTGGAGCTTGGTGGTTTTGTTGCAGATGTTTTGTTACCCAAATTTGGTAAAATCCTCCATGCTAGTTATGGAACTGATGATGATACCTACTTTGGGTAATGAAACATCTGCAAGAAAATCACCAAGGATTCCTCATTTTGTCCTTTATTTGGCTAGCTGTCACTTAAACACCTCTCCCCTTAAGTCCTTCTCTCTTGTCTTGTGGTGGTGGTGGTGGTGAGGCTGTTCCTGGGAAGAATGTACCAAGACCTTGGTAGTAACAGTAGCAGAGTTGGAAGGGATCTTGGAGGTCTTCTAGTCCAACCCCCTGGTGTCACAGGGGACCTATACTATTTCTTCCCAGTTTCTTCTTAAAAGCTTCCAGTGATGGGGCACCCACAACTTCCATAGGCAATTTGTTCTACTGGTTAATTGTGCTCACTGTTAGGAATTTTCTCCTTACCTCTAGATTGCTTCTCACCTTGGTAAGTTTCCATCCATTGTTGCTTGTCCTGCCTACAGATGCTTTGGTAAATAATTTGGTCCCCTCTTCTTTGTGGCAGCCTTTCAAATATTGGAAGACTGCTATCATGTCACCCCTGGACCTTCTTTTCACTAAACCAGGTATACCCAGTTCCTGCTATTCTTCTTTGTATGTTTTAACTTCTAGGCCCCTGATCATTTTTGTTACTCTTCTCTGAACTCTTTCCAAAGTCTCCACATTTTTTTTGTATTGGACTGAGCAAAACTAGATGCAGTATTCTAAGTGTGGTCTTATCAAGGCTTTATAGAACAGTACTAGTACTTCTCTTGATTCTATCCTTCTGTTAATGCAACCTGGGATTGCATTGGCTTTTTTGCCTGCTGAAGCACACTGTTAGCTCATGTTTAGATGGTTATCCACCAGGACAGCCATATTCCAATAATATATATTCTCAGCAGGGTCAGCCAAGTTGTGCAAGTCATACCAGATGCCCCCATAAAGCCCGTGGATCCCTCTATTTGGTGCTAGTGCTATAGAACACTCTAGAGTCAATGGCAAAGGCATTCATTCTTACTGTGAAAGAGAAAACAATGGGAAACCCCCAAAAGGTGATACAATGCTTTGGAAAATAGTTTGATCCCCTTGTGTTTGTAGGAGGGGATCAAATATTGGAACACTGCTATCATATCTCCCCTAATCCTTCTTTTCATTAGACTAGACATACCCAATTCCTGTAACCGTTCCTTGTATGATTTAGTGTCCAGCCCCCTGATCATTTTTATTGCTCTTTCTAGAGTCTCAACATCTGGTTTTTGTTTTTGTTTTATATTGTGGTGACCAAAACTGGATGTGGTATTCCAAGTATGGTCTTACCAAGACCTTATAAAGCAGTACTAACACTTCTCATGATCTTGATTCTATCCCTCTATTAACGCAGCCTAGGAGTGTGTCGGCTTTTTTGGCTCATATAACGTAAGATATAACATAGGTTTGCTCTTAAGACTTGCACTTCTAACAGTCTTCTGATCAGTTGGAATTCTTCATTTCTACTTACTGATCACATTCCAAAAAAACCCAAAATAGTTGTTGCTGTAAAGGTTGGGCTATTGTTGTTTTTTCTTCAGAACTGCAAGTATTTATTAATTATATTTATTTACCAAGAGATTAGGACTCTCAATTTTGAGAACTCATCGAAATATTTTCAAATGACTGGGCTTGTCTCTAGAAGCAAAATTCTTATAAGTTCATGAAATCCTTATAAGAGATAATAAATCCAATGAGTGCAAGTCAAGGAAAAGAGGATAGGAATAGCTGATATGAATTCTATAAAATGCTCTCTCTCTCTGTGAAAAATGACAAGGTGAGGCAACATTGAACCAATTTTGCAGAAAACCATTGTGTTTGACTGTCAAATGTCATCCTGCTTAACACTGTTTCAGGGAAGGCAACAATCACGCGTGAGACTTTTTTTTTTAATGACTTCAACAGAATTAAACTGCTCACCTTGGAAAGTTGGTGCTTTCAAATATGTTCTCTATCACTTTAGAGAGCTTTTAATTAAGCTGTGGCTTAACCAACCTCTTGTGGATAGCTGCCAAAGTTGCTTTTTTAAAATCGAGGCACAGGCATGGGAAAGTTAAGAAACACTTTAAAGGGGTCCAAAAAAGAGCTGAGACACGAAGTCACCAGGTGCAGAAAAGAGAAAAGAGGGAGAAAGAGGAAGAGTTACCCATCAAGATCATAAACACTGTTCATGTCGAATCATGAACAGTGAAATGCTCAGAGAAATTTTGTGAGTATATTTAACTGAATCCAAGTCAAATCTAGAACCTCATGAACTATGATAGCATAAGGTAAAGGTAAAGGTTTCCCTCACACATACGTGCTAATCATTTCTGACTCTAGGGGGCAGTGCTCATCTCCATTACAAAGCCAAAGACATCTCCGTGGTCATGGGGTCGGCATGACTAAAAGCCAAAGGCGCATCGAACGCTGTTACCTTCCTACCAAAGTAGTTCCTATTTTCCTACTTGCAATTTTTACATGCTATTGAACTGCTGGGTTGGCAGAAGCTGGGACAAGTACCGGGAGCTCACTCCATTCCACGGTGCTAGGGATTCGAACCGCCAAACTGCCGGACTTTCTGATTGACAAGCTCAGCTTCTTAGCCACTGAGCCACCGCATCCAGATAGATAGATAGATAGATAGATAGATAGATAGATAGATAGATAGATAGATAGATGACATACAGATTCAGGGATTTACTTGAGTCTGGGTGAATAATTAAATATGCAACGCAGTCAAATTCAGTTGAAAACCAAAAAGAAAAAGTTCAAAGCATTTCTCTAATCAAAATACCTAACAAATATCTTCACCTATTTGCCTGAATTTTGGATAGTCTATATTCTTTGCAAGTGCTTGAACTTTAATTCAATCAAGAAGGGAAAACAACTTAATACTGAGTGGATTTCCATTTAAAATCAGTGGCTATTTAGATTTAGGACTGGATTTTGACGTGGATTTTACAATCAAGGACCTTCCAAATCATCAAAAGTTTAATTAATTATGTTATGAATGCTTGAACCTTACATTTTATTCATATGCCTTTTTTTGGTCTTCTGGTGTTAATTGCATTAGTGAAATGGCTAGAGTGCCAAGCTTAAATGAGAGCTGGTATCTACTGGTATCCATCTGTAGCTATGTGTCTAAATCACAACCTTGATAATCCTGAATGCCAGTTGAGTGTATGTAAAATGGGTATGTACAGTTGTCCATTAATTCTAAGGCAAAATGGAATTGTGAGGAGTTGTGACTCTCATTTCAAAACAGATCCAAACATTGATGAGGCTGACAAAATTAAAGTTCCTAGCTAAATAGTGACAAATTTCAATAACATCTCTAGATATGAAATATTCCCACAGGGGATAATATATGGTTAATAAACAAACATAATGCAGATGTTCTAATAGGGCAAGGTATTGTTCCCTTTGATTTCTTCAGCTAATGTATTATTTTTCTTAGCTCTTTAGCAATGTTGCCAAAGATAGTATACAGCAAAAAGAATGAAACAATAACTATACAATGAAGAATATCTTAAATTAAATGATGTATTTTACAGACTGAATACAAAATAGGTTATGCCTGAAAAGAATACAATTAACAGCTGCAAAATCATAAATTATCTACTTTATAGATTGCCCATATACACCTCCAGTACCTATTAACCACTGAATTAACAAGTAATTAGCTATTAGCTGTTAACCACTGAATAGTAAGTGATTTTCCTATAGATTCCAGTTTTCCAAAATACAGATGCTTTTAAAAAATCCATACTTGACAGAGACTTCCTCAAGTTATTCCTGAGTGAAATCAATGCAGAATAATTTAATCATTCTGAGATGGGTTTCATTTTTGACCCTGTACATACTCATTTAATCTCAGGATCAAAAATGGGGCTTATATAAAAACATGGAATGTACATAAATTATAGTGAAAACAATGATGCATCCAATGCAGAAGTGATACAATTTTCTGGGGTGAGATTAAACAATCCTATTACACAACTGCCCACCGAGTCTTGTTATGTAATCACCTACCAACCCTTGTTAATAATTCATCAGACAGTACTTGTTTACTCATTTGGAGTTAATCAGATTCCATGTCATGTTCACCCCTCAAAAAATGTAATTTGAAGTCTTTCCATTTGTATATGCTGTGCTGCAGATATTAAGTAATATAATAAGCTTAAGAGTGGAAAATCTGATTAAATATCCTTGTCTTTGAAACTCTCCCCAATCCTGAAACTTCCGCTCCAAGGAAGAATGGATATAAGAAGAACGGAATGGAATGGAACAGAACAGAACAGAACAGAACAGAACAGAACAGAAGAGAACAATGAAGAATGGAATGGAATGGAAGGGTACAATTAGACAATGGATAGAAGAAATCACAAATCAGAAAATTGAAATTAATCTGGAAACTTTTTTATTAGGTATAATAACACAAAAATGCAATAAAACAGATAGATATATCATGTTATACATATTAACAGCTGCAAGGATTTAGTACACACAACTCTGGAAAGAAAAAAGGGTTCCACCAGGAGGCATGGTTATAAAACAATTGATTGTATAGAGATGGACAGGCTAACGATGAAAATAAAAGACAGAGAAGTTTCAATTTATTACAGGGCCTGGGATGCCTGGGATGAGTGGTTTAGAAATAAAAAGAAAATAAAAAGGCAATTAGGAAAAGAATGAGGGAATATGTAAATGTGTAAATATACCATAGAGAAGATTTTTTTTTTTAATTACATTTATATGCCGCCCTTCTCCGAAGACTCAGGGCGGCTTACAATTTTTGGAGCACAACCCAATGCGCTCAGCAATAGCCTTCATTCCATTGTATATGCCTGCTTATTACTAAGCGGAATTTTTACAAGGTCAGCTAATTGCCCCCAACAATCTTGGGTCCTCAATTTACCTACCTCGAGAGGATGGAAGGCTGAGTCAACCTTGAGCCTGGTGGGATTCGAGCCTGCAGTAATTGTAGACAGCTGGATCTTGAGAGCAGGCATTTAACAGCCTGAGCCACCAAAGCTCAAGATTGATGTGTAAGCTTAAGATTGATGTGTAAGGATAAAAGATATTGATTTATAGCAAGAGTAAGATGTAATGGTAAAGGAATAAGTAAATACATACACTGAAAAATGTAAGGAGATGCAAAAGATGTCTTGATGTTGATAACAATGTATAAAGTTTTATTTTATGTTTTTAAAATTTGAAAACTTAATAAAATTTATAATTAAAAAAAGGAAGGGAAGGGAAGGGAAGAGAAGAAGAGAAGAGAAGAGAAGAGAAAGAAGAGAAGAGAAAGAAGAGAAGAGAGAACAGAAGAGAAGAGAGAAGAAGAGAGAACAGAAGAGAATAATGAAGAATGGAATGGAGTGGAGTAGAGTAGAGTAGAGTAGAGTAGAATAGTGAATGGAATGGAATGGGATAGAAGAGAAGAGAAGAGAAGAGAAGAGAAGAGAAGAGAAGAGAAGAATGAAGAATGGAATGGAATAGAATAGAATAGAATAGAATAAGCTGGAAGGGACCTTGGAGGTCTTCTAGTCCAACCACCTTCTCAAGCAGAAGAACTTATACCATTTTAGATAAGTGACTGTCTAGACCAGAGGTGTCAAACTCGCATCCTCATGGCGGCATCACGTGACATAGTGGGACTTTTTTCTCCTTCGCTAAACCAGATGTGGGCGGGCCACCACATGATGCATCCAGGCCACAGGCCGCAATTTGACACCCCTGGTCTAGACTCTTCATAAAAACCTCCAGTGATGGAGCACCCATGATTTCTGAAGGCAAGCTGTTCCCCTGGTTAATCGTCCCCACTGTTAGGAAGTTTCTCCTTAATTCCAGGTTGTTTCTCTCCTTGATTAGTTTCCATCTATTGCTTCTTGTGCTGCACTCGGGTGCTTTGGAGAATAGCTTGACTCCCTCTTCTTTGTGGCAGCCCCTCAAATACTGGAATCCTGCTATCCTGTCCCCCCTAGTCCTTCTTTTCTCTAGACTAGCCAAACCCAAATCCTGCATCCCTTCTTCAAATGTTTGAGTCTCCAGGCCTTTGATCATCTCAGTAGCTCCTCTCTGAACTTTTTCCAAAGTCTCAACACCTTTTTTGCAGTATGGTGACCAAAATTGGTTGCAGCTATGGTCTTACTAAGGATTTATAAAGGATTTTTTAAAAATGGAGGCAGTTTAATGGAGTTTTCCAATTTGTAAATGGAAAATGGGATGGCTTTTTAGATGTTTTAATATTAATATCTGTTGTGGGTTTTAGACTTTTGTTTGGCTTGAATTTAATAACTTTTAATCAATTTTAATGTTTGCATTGTGGGTTTTATGTTGTGAGCCGCCCTGAATCCTTTGGGAGATAGGGCAGCATACAAGTCCAAGCAAAAATAAATAAATAAATAAATAAATAAAACTCCATTAAACTGCCTCCATTTTTTTTAAAAAAAGCAGCACATTGATAGAGAGTGTTCATTCCATTATTGCCATCAAGGTATGCTAAAAGCAGTTATCTCCTGCACAAGTTGCTCATCTGAATGGAAGGGAAAAAAAGAAAAAGAAAATCCACACAGTTAGAATTTAGTCCAGATGCTTTGAGGCTATAATGCAAAGTAAATGTCTCCTAAAATATATAATTTGCAATTTCCCAAATGGTTTGTTTCCATGGGTTTTTCATTACATTTCGTATACATTTTATCTAAAGCATCGGCTGGGATTGGAATTGATTTATGTACCAATCGGCCACCTGTACCATCACAAAACTGCAGCAACATGAAGTGATTCTTTTCCCAGGAATAGCTTTATCTCCTAATAAACATTACTCCAAGTGTCCTCTTCTCCTCTGGCAGAATGGAGATTTTGAAAATAGCCAGTTATACTTTCACATGCGGCATGGTCTGAAATCAATCTAACCAGGTTGAGGTACTTGCCAAAGCCGAAGTATTTTACTCCTTCCTCTGAATAGTAAAATAGAATAGAATAACGGAGTTGGAAGGGACATTGGAGGTCTTCTAGTCCAACCCCCTGCTTAGGCAGGAAACCTTACACCACTTCAGATAAATGGTTGCCCAATCTCTTCTTCAAAACTTCCAGTGTTGGAACATTCACAACTTCTGGAGGTAAGTTGTTCCACACTGATTAATTGTTCTCACTGTCAGGAAATTTCTCCTTCATTCTAAGTTGCTTCTCTCCTTGATTAGTTTCCACCCATTGCTTCTTGTCCTGCCCTCAGGTGCTTTGGAGAATAGCTTGACTCCCTCTTCTTTGTGGCAGCCCCTGAGATATTGGGACAATGCTATCATGTCACCCCCAGTCCTTCTTTTCATAAGACTAGACATGCCCAGTTCCAGGAGTGGGATCTGACCAGTATAACTACCAGGTCAGTGATTTTACGTTTTGCACCAGACTGTGCCCTTCCCCAGTTTCTTCCACAGCCACTGGAGCCACACTCCCACTCGGCCTCCCCCTTGGAATCAGATTCCAACAGGGGCATGACACTACCATCCCTGTCTTACTATTTATCTGTATTTACTTCCTTTGTTTATGTTCATACCTATAGTTGTTATCTTGTACATGTTTGACAAACAAACATGGATGAGAGACCACATGGAGATTTCAAGATTCCAACATAAGAGAATATCTGTACCTCAAGGCTGAATTGCAGAATTCTTAGTGCTCTATTTGGTGCAGCAAGCTCAGAGAACATGAAGTCTTCCACAATTTCAGAACAATCATTGCCGGATGGGGAGTTGAAACTAGAAATAAGAATAAAAATGGTGAATCACTTCTGTATTCCTGGCAGGAAAACTTGTTTTTACTTTTAGTACTGCATCATAAGTTTCATTTCCATATTCTCCCTCAAACTCATCAGCTTCTCTCTCATGTGTCAGACACACACATCTCCAGGAGGGGAATCATAAAAAGGTTTAATTTGAACATGTGTGGGTGTGTGGGAGGAATCAAGAGGTTTTATCATATGCACATTGCAAGTGAAAGTAAAAGAAAAATACTGTTAACACTCATAATTCTCAAGAAATCCATAAATGTAAATTGCTAACCATGTTATTCAGATTAACAGAGTTTGGAGGGACCTTGTTGGTCATCTAGTCCAACCCCCCACCCAAGAAGGAGATCCCACACCATTTCTGACAGATCACAGTCCAGTCTCTTCTTGAAAGCTTCCAGTGATGAAGCTCCCACAACTTCTGAAGGCAATTCTGTTCCATTGGTTGATTGTTCTCACTGTTACAAAGTTTCTCCTTATTTCCAGGTTGAATTTTAATCAGTTTCCATCCATTATTCCTTGTCTGGCCTTCGGGTGCTTTGGAAAACAGCTTGACCCTCTCCTCTCTGTGGCAGCCCCTCAAACATTGGAACCCTGCTATCATGTCTCCCCTGGTCCTTCTTTTCACTAGACTAGCCATGCCCATTTCCTGCAACTGTTCTTCATTCTTCATTCCACTGAATGCTCTAGGTGGATTATAAACATTGAATAATACACCTAATATAATATGACTTTAAAAACCAGGGATGATAACAGCATGACATGGCATGTATGATAAAGCAAATATGTAGGAAGCTCCTTAAAACACATGCACAATTGCTGTATTTCCTTAAAATAATGTCGTATATGGCCAGATCTCTCTGGCTTTGAATTTGACTGCCTAGACGTCAATGAACGCATGCTTTTAAATTTAGAAGCTCTCTTGTGTTATTATTGCTGGAGAAGTCCAAAGAATGCTCGACAGACTTTAAAATAACTTTTCCCTCCTATTCTCGAAAGAAGCTTGAGCTCATCTAAGAAAGCACACTTATTTTTATTTTTTTAAAAAAAGAGGGGGAATGCATGACAAATGTTGATGAGAGAAAAAAAATCATTTTTATTGAGGGGGCGGGGTGGAGCAGAAACCAGAAATAGTGTATTCTATATATTTTTAAAGATGCTTAAGAAGAAAATGGCTAGAGAAACACATATACGCAACATGAGCTTAACCTTGAACGAGATTACTTTGAGTATAAAACCACACAGTTTTAACATTAATCTTCTTTTCACTTTTGCATTTATTTATATTTGCACACATGTTTGCTAGGCAAAAATTAACATGAAGAGAGTTCAGTGGAAGGCAGTGAAATATTGCATCCTTCTCTTCTTCCTCCTCCTCCCCTCCTCCTCTATTATGATTACAGAAAGAGCACTTCTCTCAAGAGAAGGAGGAGGAGAAAGGGAAGAAGGAAGAGGAGGAAAAGAAGAAGAAGATGGAGGAGGAGGAGGAGGAGGATGAAGAGAAAGAACAATGGAGGAGGAATGATGGTGGAGGAGAAGGAAAAGGAGGAGGAGAGGATGAAGAGGAGAAAGAATAGATAGATAGAATTCTTTATTGGCCAGGTGTGATTGGACACACAAGGAATTTGTCTTAGTGCAAATGCTTAAGGTCATGATGGAGAACCTATGGCACGTGTACCACAGGTGGCACGCAGAGCCATTTGTGCCGGCATCCGAACTTACCTCACTGGGCATGCACGCACTTCACAGCTGATTTTCGGCCAGTTTGATGCTTTTGGCCTCCCAGAGGCTTTAGGAAGGCTTCTGCAGGCTTTTCAGGATGAAAACTAGGCCCATTTTGTCACTCCTTGTTTTTCTGGAGATACCGGAAGTGACGAAACAGGCCTAGTTTTTGGCCTGCAAAGCTGGCAGAAGCCTTCCTCAAGCTTCTGGGAGGCCGAAAAAGGCTTCAAACTGGCTGAAAATCAGCTGTGAGGCGCAGTGCAGGTAAGGGGGTGGCGGGGGTGGGGATTGCGCACACATGCGTAGGGGACGTGGGGCCGCATGCAGTGCCTTCTGGGTTCTGGCACACGAGCGTGAGTGTGCAAGCTGCACAATTTTGGCACAGGAGCCCAAAATGGTTAGCCACCACTGGCTTAGGGGAAAGGGAAGAAGGAGGAGGAGAAGGAACAACGGTGGAGGAAGAGGAGGAGGAGGGATGATGGTGGAAGAGAAGGAAAAGGAGAAGGAGGAGGAGTGAGGGGAGGAGGAGGAGGAGGAGGAGGAGGAGAAGGAGAAGAAGAAGAAGAAGAAGAAGAAGAAGAAGAAGAAGAAGAAGAAGAAGAAGAAGAAGAAGAAGAAGAAGAAGATTAAGATTCAGTTCAAAGCACTGAAGAGTATCATACATGCATTTGCATTCAAGAGCTTCTTAGACCCATAATGTTTGACAAAGACAGGTGTGCTGTTCTCTAACTTCCCAATTGGGCTTTCTTCGACGTGTTCACAATGCTATATATGCAGACCATTTGATTACACTTGACCAAACCTGTCTTGAGTCATTGAACTAAAACTTAGATGGGATCATTTTATATCGGGGCAGGAAACCGTAGCCTCCAGCTGTTTTCTTGGAAGGAAAGCCAGATGGGAACATCGATCCAAAACATGTGGAAAGCAGCAGGTTTTCTGCAATATATAATGGCTAGGTTAATACATTCTGTTAAGTTTGCATAGAGAGGCAGGATGCGCAGTGCTTCAACTCAAAGTTTATTGTGACTTCAGCTCAGAACGGACCCAAATGGCTCAATCGCGGCAGCTATTTATAGCCAGCTGCCGTGGCTGCCAACCAATCAGAGTGCAGGGTTTTCCCACACTTTTTCAACCAATGAATTCAAACACTTTACAACACAACCAGTCATTTTGAACTCTGCATACATAACACCCCTCCCCACTAGGTTTGGTCCATACTCAAACCCCATCTATCTAATATACTCTTGTAAATAGGTGGGGATTTTACGGGTACGTTGAGACCTGTGTGGTTCAGGTGTTTTGGGAATCTCATTTGGTGAGGAAGGAAATGTATCTGCCAACATTCCCTTATTAGGACTTCTTGTACTAGTAGAACCTGATTGGTTACTACAACCTGGTCTTTCCTCCCAATCCATCTCCAACCCAATGTCACCCCCCAAATCTGGTAGTGAATCACAATCTTCCATTTGTAACATTGGATGTTGGCACCCTGACAGTTTTTGAGATGTTTCCTGTCGAGTTAGCTCGTTACACATGGGGTGGATTCTCACTTGCTGATTGCCTTCATTATCTCCCCCTTCCGCCCTAGAAGAGGCTGTGGGCCTGGAATCTGGAGAGGAGCAAGGGTGATGCTCCAGAGGCAGTCTGGACCGGAACTGGTCTATGTGCCTACTCCACAAAACACCATCCTCAGTTTGAACCCTGTAAGACCTGGGGCCTGTAACCTGGGTTATCTCAGCAGGAATCCATAATGGTTTGCCCACAAGGTTTTTAGCATAAACAGAATCCCCCACAGTGAATGTGCAAAATTTGCTGGTGGAATCTAGTGGTGCATTGGGTGCGTAAGTGCGGTGAAGGCGGTCCAGGGTAGACCTGAGTTTTCTACCCATCAAAAGTTCAGCTGGGGTTAAGTTAGTGGATGGACTAGGAGTGTTGTGTTGGATACTGAGTAGTTTTTCAACTTTCTCAGTGGTGTCCCCTGGACCCAATTGTTGGAGTTTCTCCTTGGTAAATCATACCATGTGTTCAGCACGGCCCTTAGCCGAAGGATGCCCAGGGGCAATAAGGGCATGTCTGATGCCCTGTTGTGCTAAATAAGATTAAAAAATGTTAGCAGTAAATTGAGGACCATTGTCAGAAACAAGTACATCAGGTAACCCATGAGTTACAAAAAGTTTCTTAAGCTGTTTGATAACAGCGTTTGCTGTGGTGGAACCCATGGGGATAACCTCTAACCATCTGGAGTATGCATCAACTACAATAAGGAAAGTGTGCCCTCTGGTAGGGCCAGCAAAATCAATGTGAATCCTGGACCATGGCCCCCTAGGACATTCCCATTCCTGTATGGGGGCAAGAGGTGGGGCAGGCCTTACTTGCTGACAGTTTGGGCATGATGCAACCCAGCTTTCTACCATTTTGTCTATACCTGGCCACCATACATAACTCCTGGCCAATCCCTTCATTCTGACAATACCCGGATGACCCTCATGTAACCTTTCCAAAACCTCTTTCTGCAGTTTTGCAGGAATAACCACCCTGTTACCCCACAAAATACATTCCCTTAAGACAAATAATTCAGTTTGTCTGGATTTAAAAGGTTGGGAAACCTGAGGTAGATCTTGTAGAGGCCAATCCTTTTTAATCCAGCCTACAATAGGATCCAATAAAGTGTCTTTGGCAGTTTCTCTAGCAATTTCAGTAGCATGAACTGGAAGTTTGGCAACCGTTTCTAGAAAGAATGTGTAAGTTTCAGGAGCAGGGTCCTCAGTGTGCAAGGGAAGTGGGCAGCGACTCAAAGCATCAGTGTGCCCAATGTCTTTTCTCGGTCTGTGGATGAGTTTATATGAATAAGCAGCAAGAAATTCAGTCCATCTCAGCATTCTTGGTGACAGGATGGTGGGCATTGGTCTGTCCCCTGCCACAATGCCTAAAAGGGGTTTGTGATCTGTAACAATGGTGAATCTTCTCCCATATACGTACTCATGGAACTTCTTGACTGCTGCCACGATAGCCAATGCTTCCTTGTCCAGTTGACTGTAGTTTCTCTCTGCTTTGGTCAAAGTGTGAGAGTAAAATGCAATAGGGGCTTCCCTTCCACTGGGGAGCATGTGGCTCAACACCCCCCCCCCACTCCGAAAGGGGATGCATCACAAGTCAATACTACTGGTAAATTCTCAGAAAACTGTATCAATACACAATCAGAAGTGATTTGTCTCTTTATGTTGTTAAAAGCAGCTTCTTCTTTTGTGCCCCAGACCCATGCAGATTTTTTATCCAGTAATCTGTGTAAGGGTTCTGCAGTGGTTGCTTTCTGAGGTAGAAACATATGATAGAAATTAATAAGTCCCAGGAATGCTTGCAAATCAGTTTTGCATCTTGGCCTGGGTGCTTCTTTGATTGCCTGAACTTTGGCTTCTGTGGGGTGGATGCCATGTTTATCAATCATATAACCCAAAAATTCTACTTTGTTAGTTTTTAGTGTGCATTTCTCTTTTTTGACTTTTAACCCTGCTTTTTTGAATCTGGTTAGAATTTCTTTGAGTTTCTTGTGTAATTGAGTGTCATTTTCAGCAGAGATTAAAACGTCATCAAAATAAGGCACCACCCCTGGTAACCCTTGTAGCATCCTTTCCATAAGGCTTTGAAAGATGCCTGGTGCCACACTTACTCCAAATTGTAACCTTTTGCATTTGAAAGCACCCCGATGGGTTACAATGGTTTGGGCTTCTGCAGTTAAATCGTCTACTGTTAACTGCTGGTATGCTTGGGCCAGATCCAGCTTGGCGAAGACTGTGTCCCCGCCCGTGATGAAGAGAGTGGAACTGTGATGAACCACTGGAACGCTCTGTTGTAGTGCATGGTTCAATGTCCCTTGTAATCCCCGCAGATTCTCACCGAGCCATCCGCCTTGACTGGTGTGACTATGGGTGTCTCCCACCTGGAGTGGTCTGTGGGCTCTAATACCCCTTGGGCTATCAGTTTATCTAATTGTTCATCAATTTTTTCCTTCAATGCAAAGGGCACCCTTCTGGGTTTTAAACGGATTGGTTGTACCTTGGGATCTAGGGCAAAAGTGATAGGGGTCCCCAAGTACTTGCCTAATCCGTCGCTGAAGACCTCTGGAAACTCAGACTTCAAAGACTCTTCCCACTCAGTGTTACTCACATGATTGATGCCAGTCACTTCGATGCCCAGCCGGTTGAACCATTCCAGTCCCAGCAAACTTGGGCGATCTTTGTCTACGATGGTCAGGGGTAGGCATTTGCTGTGACCTTTGAACTTCACATTGAATTCTCTTGTTCCAACTACTGGAATCTTGTTCCCTTGGTAGTCTTTAAGAGTTAATGCTTGCTTCTTGAAATGAGTCTTCTGAATGTCTGGAAACAGTCTTTGAATAGTGTCCCGTGACACCATAGATAGGTATGAACCTGAGTTCACTTCCATTTGACAAGGCCTTCCTTCAATAAATACCTTGACATGCACTTTCTTGTTATTTAAAGGGGATGAATGACCAATAGTTACTGTTTGATGAGTTTCATTCCTTCCATTTGCTTCTGTGTTGTGCCCCATTTTCTCACTGATGTTGTTGGGCTTGACTTCTCTGTCTTTGTTGTTTGCAGCAAACTTCCTTCTGTTTGGTGGAGTTCTGGATGATTTGCAGACTCTCGCAATGTGCCCTCTTTTTTCACAACGGTGGCAAATGATGTCCAGGAACTTGCATTCAGTGCGGGGGTGGTTCCCCCCAAAACCTATGCAGTGGAAATCACGCCCTTTTCTTCTCAGGTCGTTTCGTTTCCGCTCTAATCTGAGTCTGTTAATTCCTTCTTCTTCTTCACTGTATTCTGACTCAGATCCCAGTTCATCAAAATGGGTAGTGGTGGTCTTCTCCCCCTCAGAATGGCCCGTAGTCTTGTTCATCTTTCTCATGGCTGCTGCTGAGAATTTGGTAGCCTCTGCTGAAGACGCTTCTTCTATGGCTTCTTTCAGCGTGATCTTAGGTTTCATCAGTAATTTGCTCTGCAAAACCTTGTCTTTAAGGCCCAAAACAAAACGAGCACGAATGGCCTCCTCTAAGCTGCTGAATTCGCACACACCCCCAATGTCTCTTAAACTTGCCACGAAGTCATTTACGCTTTCGTCTTCCCTCTGATCGCAGCGATAAAACTCCTGTCTCTTAATGAGGCACGATACTTGTGATGCATAGTGCGCCCTTAAAAGCCTCTCTAGATCAGGCCATGCCATTACCTTCAGGTCTGCTGCGCCAGCTAATGTCTTTGCCATCTTGAAAACTGCTGGACCGCAATACGTGAGAAAGACCGCCCTCTTCCGCTGCTCAGAAATGGCGGCAAGATCGCTTCCTTCCAAAAACATCTGAAACCAATCTGCATACGATTCCCAGTCTTCATTCTTCGGGTTGAATGGGGCTGGGGGAGGGTGTTCAGCGCAGCCATCTCGCTCTTCTCTGTTCTGCATTGCCTTTTCTTCAGGGAGATCCCATCCTCATCGCCAGTGTTAAGTTTGCATAGAGAGGCAGGGCGTGGAGTGCTTCAACTCAAAGTTTATTGTGACTTCAGCTCAGAACGGACCCAAATGGCTCAGTCACAGCAGCTATTTATAGCCGGCTGCTGCGGCTGCCAGCCAATCAGAGTGCAGGGTTTTCCCGCACTTTTTCAATCAATGAATTCAAACACTTTACAACACAACCAGTCATTTTGAACTCTGCATACATAACACATTCCACCAAGTCAAAGTTTATTTTATGGAATAGGTTATGGAATCTGCCACAAAAGCTAGATTTATAAAACACAGTAAGGCAATGATAGGTTAAATAACACTATGGCCTGGGGTGTACGTGTGAAATGATAGTTGCTGTCCAATAGCTGAGGGATTATCACAAGAAACAGGAGGGGGCAACCTATCCTCTAAAGCAGTGGTCACCAACCAGTGGGCCAGGGTCCACTGGTGGGCCGCAAGAAAATTTTGGTGGTCCACAGAGAAATGTCACCCCCAAAGCAATTAATCCAGGCTGCACAGGAACACAAGGCTGCGCTGCCCACATGGCCCAAGAGAACACAAGGCTTGTGTCGCTTGCATTGTGAACAACATGAGGTAGTGAGGTGGGGGGGAAAGGGCAGGGGGGGACTTGGCCCACTTGCCCCACACGCCTGGCCTGGCCACCAGGCTGCTTCTTTCTGCTTCTTTATACTTCTGCTTTTGGCTGCACATAAGGAAAAATGTTTGATTGTAGAAGGTGAGCAGACCAAGGATTCCTTCCTTGCTGCCTTGTTTGTTTCCTCGCTTCTTTATTTTTTAGTTTCATATTTATTCGTTTTCTGTCAAAGGAAGTAGTGAGGGTAGAAGGTTTGTACTCTGAATTACGGGTTGATGTCTGAACATTTTGTTACAGGATCCATAAACACCGGCTGGTAGTTGTTATGTATTGAATCAGACGTGGTATTCTGCAGGTTCTGACCAGTTCTGGAGAACCAGTAGCGGAAATTTTGATTAGTTCAGAGAACCGACAAATACCACCTCTGACCTGCCCCACCCCATCTATTCTCCGCCTCCCGAGTCCCAGCTGATTGGCTGGGTCTTCTTTGGTTGCCCTGCACAGGAGAACAGAGCTGGAAAGCAGGTTAGTGGGGTGGGGAGGGAATGGAGATTTTGCAGTAACTTTCCCCTGCCATGCCCACCAAGCCATGCCCACCAAGCCATGCCTACGGAACTGGTAATAAAATTTTTTGAATCTCACCACTGGTATAAGGTGGTTTGCCTTGAGAAGGGGGTTGGATAGAAAGCCTCTATACAATTCTATTTTTTTCTGTGTTTCTAATCTGATGCATGAATCCTTCCACTGTGATTTGATTTTTAGGATGTCAGTCTTGACTATTCCTATGATTACATAAATGGGGTCCAAGTGAGTTTGCAAGAGTAACTAACATTATATTTTATATTTAGAGAGCTTCAGGTTACTTTTATGTGAATTAATTTAGCATTATTAATAATATAGTATGAAGGAGAACTTCTCTTTTTAAAAATATTTATGTATTCACTGTATTTCCCCACTGTCTCTCCCCCACCCCTAAAAGCAGATGGTAACAAAAAAGCTATGGATTTTTTATTCGTAAATGTATTTTATGATTCTCATAGTTTTTTTTTAAGGAAAAGGAATTTAAAAATGATTCAACAATGAATTTTACTACAAATCACATATTAATACTTTTGACACCTTGATAACTAATTTGTTCATAATGATAACATTTATTACAATAGAGACATTGAATGAACGAATGAAGGAATACATTAAGGAATGAATATATGTATATATGTGTGTATAAATGTTTGTGAATGGGTCTCTCTCTCCCTCTCTCTCTCTCTCTCTCTCATCTTTACCTGATCTAACGTGTTAATTCTTCAGTGAAAGGTTCTATTAGTGCATGGTAATTTTTATTTTAATAAAATGCAATACTTATCAAGGACCTGGATTTGTCAAATTATTCTGACAGAGCCCCTTGGATCTCAAACAAGGATATGAAAATTAGGAATGGTATTCAGACTAATTGGTCTCAAAAAATTATAATTTAAATTGCACTGTATCATTTAATTCTAAGTAGAATACAAGGTCTCACTATTAATTTAAATATGATGGCTGCATGGGTGAATTATGCTACATTGCTTCTTAAATGTGCTGGCTGCAGATTTTCTAGTCCATGTAAATTATACTCACTAGTAAATTGGTGTGGTATTTCCACAGTTTACGTCAAAATGTCCATTTTTCTTTCAAAAAAGCTCTACAGGACTTTTTTTTTAATGGCATGAGAAATGAGGATATTTGCATCAAAACAGCAGTGCTTGGAACCCAATAGCAGCTAGAAAAGATGGAAAAGAGAAAATTGTGAATAAACAAGGTGAATAACTCCTAGTTAAGAAAACCAAAGAAGGTGAGATCGAATCTGCGATGGTCTTTGAGACCAGAAATTTAGTCTTCTAAGTTTTTGGATTCATGCTGGAGCCCATCCTCAAGGAAGCTTTCTCTACCAGAATGTGTGTTTTGGCCTATTCTATGTTTTGTAATGATATGATGCCTCCCAATAGGTTCATGTGTTGATGGCTGGCAGTTGACTGTTGCTTCCTTCTGCTTCCGAGTCCTCAGTACTTAAGTAAAAGAATTGGAAAAGTGTTTGATTGTAGAAGGTGAGCAGATCAAGGATTCCCTCCTTGCTGCCTTGTTTGTTTCCTCGCTTCTTTATTTCTTAGTTTCATATTTATTCATTTTCTGTCAAAGGAAGTAGTGAGGGTAGAAGGTTTGTACTCTGAATTATGGGTTGATGTCCAAACATTTTGTTATAGGATCCATAAACACTGGCTGGTAGTTGTTATGTATTGAATCAGACGTGGTATTCAGCAGGTTCTGACCAGTTCTGGAGAACCAGTAGCGGAAATTTTGATTAGTTCAGAGAACCGACAAATACCACCTCTGACCTGCCCCACCCCATCTATTCTCCGCCTCCCGAGTCCCAGCTGATTGGCTGAGTCTTCTTTTGTTGCCCTGCACAGGAGAATGGAGCTGGAAAGCAGGTTAGTGGGGTGAGGAGGGAATGGGGATTTTACAGTATCCTTCCCCCTGGAGTGGGGAAGGAATGGAGATTTTACAGTATCCTTCGCCCGCCACGCCCATGAAGCCACACCCACCATACCATGCCAACCCAAGCCTGCCAAGCCACACCTACAGAGCCGCCTACCAAGCCACACCTACAGAGCCGGTAGTAAAAAAATTTGAATCCCACCAATGTATTGAATGTATATAGTTGTGTTAACTGTGCTAAAGTGAAACTAACATTTAGATGACCCTAACTGTTAGCTCCAACTATTTTGGAGGGAAATTTAGAACATTTATATTTGGGCGGGCTTTTTCTAATTCTATGACTGGTTAAGGCCCTGTGGGCCTAGAGTACAAATCTCAGGCATTTGCCTGCAGTGCCTCAGTTCCAGTTTTGAGTCAATAAAATGCTGTTGCAGCTATTCTGGTCTGGTTCTTGCCTACTGAAGCCCACTATACAATAGCAGTCAAATCCTTAACCTCTACCCACACCCAAAGGTACTTATCTCAAGAGTGCAACTGGACTTTCTGGTTTTTCTTTGAAGACATTTCGCTTCTCATCCAAGAAGCTTCTTCAGCCCACACTGACCCAAACAATGACACCAAACAGCACCAATTTGATTGGGGTAACACAAAAATCATTGGCCAGGCTACCACCTGCTATGCTCGTCAGTTCATCGGAGCCTGGCACTCCACAAGCCATTCCATCAACAAGATACATTGACCCACAACCAGTCTACAAAGCCCTCAGAATCCAAATCAACTACACAGCCAACCAGAAATGGCCCTGACCAGAGGTGGTATTCAGCCAGTTCTGACAGGTTCTGGAAAACCAGTAGCAGAAATTTTGAGTAGTTTGGAAAACCGGCAAATACCACCTCTGACTGGCCCCGCATCTGTCTCCTGAGTCTCAGCTGATCGGCTGGGTCTTCTCTGGTTGCCCTGCACAGGAGAACAGAGATGGAAAGCAGGTTAGTGGGGTGGGGAGGGAATGGGATTTTGCAGTAACCTTCCCCTGCCATGCCCACCAAGCCATGCTCACCAAACCACACCAAGCCTACCAAGCCACGCCCACAGAACTGGTAGTAAAAAATTTGAATCCCACCATTGGCACCGATCCTCAACCAATCAACACAACCCACCCCCAGCAGTTCATGTCCCAATGACTCTGACCTAATGTAACCTCCTTATCACAAGACTCTCTGAGGCAAGACTCCTGACCCATCACAAGACCCTTACTTGACACACCCACACCCGAAGCCCTTATAAACAGAAGAACACTGACATCCCCTAAACTCTGCTGAAGATGTTACCTAGTCCAGAAATGAAACATTTGTAAATCAACCCCCAAACTCAGAGAGTAATTCTACACCCGAACTACAGATATTTGCCACTATTTTTGTTCACCACATTATAAAAAGATGTTGAGACTCTAGAAAAAGTGCAGAGAAGAACAACCAGGATGATTAGGGGACTGGAGGCTGAAATATACAATGAACGGTTGCAGGAACTGGGCATGGCTAGTCTAGTGAAGGGAAGGACCAGGGGAGACATGATAGCAGTCTTCCAATATTTGAGGGGCTGCCACAGAGAGGAGGAAGGGGTCAAGCTATTTTCTAAAGCACCTGTAGGCCAGACAAGGAATAATGGATGGAAGCTGAACAAGGGGAGATTCAACCTGGAAATAAGGAGAAACTTTCTGACAGTGAGAACAATCTACCAATGGAACAGCTTGCCCTCGGAAGTTGTGGGAGCGCCATCATTTGAGACCTTCAAGAAGAGATTGGAGTGCCATTTGTCAGAAATGGTGTAGGGTCTCCCGCTTGGGTGGGACATTGGACTAGATGACCTATAAGTTCCCTTCCAACTCTGATTATCTGTTATTTGTTATTGCAAAGGAAGTAGCATAGAAGAAACTTGGAAGTCTAATCTGAAGTTTATTATTGGCAAGAAAGCCTAAGAGAATTTTAGCCATTTGGAAAGAAGTCTTCATCCTCCTTTTTCTTTGTGCGTATCTTAAGGGTTAGTCTAGATTCCTGGAAATTACCTGGATTAGTCCTTGCAGTTTTTATGGCATGATTTCAGAAGGATAGCAATAGCACATAGACTTATATATTGCTTCACAGTGCTTTTACAGCCCCTTCTAAGTGCTTTACAGAGTCAGCATTTTGTCCCCAGCAATCTGGGTCCTCATTTTACCTACCGAGGGGTGGGCTTCAAAAATTTCAGCTATGAGTTCTCTGCCCAGTTGCTGGGTGGGTGTGGCCATGGTGGGCGTGGCCTAGTCAGCCTCCTGCACCAGGTCGAGAGGGGGCGTTTTCATGTTCCCCAGGCTCCGGAGGCTTTCCTTGAGCCTCTGGAAAAACAGCCTTCCCAGGCTCTGGAGGCCAAAAACAGGCCCATTTCTGGGCTTCTGGAATTTCTGGGAGGCCCATTTTTCCCCTCCCTGAGCATTCATATGGGCCCTGAACTTACCTCGCATCCAAAACAGGCTGCATGCAGACCCCTGGGAGGGTGGGGTGGAAGGGGTAGGCGGGGCAGAGCAGGGCGGGGCCAGCTAGGGGTGGGATTTGGTGGTTTGCCCAACCATAATGTTAGCAATGGGTCCACCTGAACCCAGGTGAACCCATAACATCCCACACCTGTACCCACCTCGGAAGGATGGAAGGCTGAGTCAACTTTGAACCTGATGAGATCTGAACTGCTAAATTGCAGGTAGCTGAGAGTCAGCAGAAGTAGACTGCAGTACTGCATTTTAACCACTGCACACCATGGCTCAGTATTTTACCATTGCCTTCTTAATAGGGTTGAGAAGAATCAACTGGCTAAGATAACCCAGCGGATTCATTGCTGAAGCCACACTAGAACTCACTGATACCCAGTCTCTAGCCTAATGCCTTAGCAACCATACCAACTGTCTCTTCTCTATGTTCCCAACAATTAGGCAAGCATATGAGCAGCTTCTAAGAGAGTTTTGGAATAAAGGGCAAAAGTTGTAAAAAAAAATGCATATAAAGTTGTAAGAGTGCAAAGCAAAATATGGCTTCGTATGAAAAGTCTCTGCAAGTGAAAATATTAGGCAATTACAATCCAGTAGTGCTTCCTCTTATCTATCTGTTTGTTTATTTGCAAACTGGGTTTGCCTGCCTAAGATGAAAAATGAAGATAGAGTAGAGTGGATGATGAGAAAGAACCTCAAAAATAACCTTCATAAATTTTGGTGTCCTTTGGGGCTGCCCATCATCCTTTTGTAACCATGCAAGATAGAAATTTTGTGAGACAATGCTAATCGAAAATTTCTCAAGACTCATAAAACACTCACCAGACCAGATAGATCATCTTCCAATGCTATAAAGTCTCCGTTAGAAGATGCTTGAGGGGTGGAGCTGGATAAAAGGTCGGTTGAGAGATTTCATACAAGGACTTCAATAGTAGACTCTACTAGTATTTGAATCTAATTTCCAGTTAACTGTATGCAATCCCAACAGATCAATCAAACAATCAGAATAGAACCAGAAGGGACTTTGGAGGTCTTCTAGTCCAACCCCTGCTCAAGCAGGAGACCTTAACATGGAGGTCTTCATCACCTCCATGTTATCTCACCTTCTCGGTTCTTCTTTTCACAGAAATAATGTAGAATACAAAATAACAGAACTGGAAGGGATCTTGAAGGTCTTTTAGTCCAACTTTATCCTTGGGCAGGAAGCCCTATACCATTTCAGTTGTCCAATCTCTTCTTAAAAGCCTCCATTGATGGAGCATCCACAGCTTCTGGAGGCAAGTTTTTCCCCTGATTAATTGTTCTCACTGTCAGGAAATTCTTCCTTAGATCTAGGTTGCTTCTCTCTATCACTTCTTGTCCTGCCCTCAGATGCTTTGGAAGATAGGTTGACCCCTTCTTCTTTGTGGCAACCTCTTCAGTGGTTAGATTCAATTTTTTTTAACTACTGGTTCTGTGGGCGTGGTTTGGTGGGCATGGCATGGTTTGGTGGGCATGGCTTGGTGGGCATGGAATGGGAAGGATACTGCAAAATCTCTATTCCCACCACACTCCAGGGGAAGGATACTATAAAATCTCCATTCCCTCCCCACTCCTGGGAGAAGGTTACTGCAAAATCCCATTCCTTCCACACCCCACTAACCTGCTTTCCAGCTCTGTTCTCCTGCACAGGGCAACAAAAAAAGACCCAGCAGATCAGCTGGGACTCGGGAGGCAGAGAATAGATGGGGTTGGCGGGGACAGTCAGAGGTGGCATTTGCCAATTCTCCAAACTACTCAAAATTTCCTCTACCGGTTTTTCAGAACTGGTCAGAACCTGCTGAATACCAACTCTGAACCCCTTACAGATTGGAACAATGCTACATCACATCACTCCTAGTGTTTCTCTTTAAAGTAGTCCAGCCTTGCATTGTCATCATTATTCAATATTATTCATTTTGAATAATAATGGCTGTGGGTTCTTTTCTCTGGGACTTTCAGTTAAACAGCACTCAGAAAAGGTCAAGAATAATGTCCCCATGCATAATGCTTGAAGATGATCACAAATGACAGCGATGGTCAAGGCATTCCAGCAAGTTAGGAACGTGAAGATCTTTAGCATGTGTTCCTTCCAACTGCTGTCATCGAATGCCACTTGTTTTTAAGCAATAAAAAGCAAGAGGGTACACCAGCAACCCACCCACCCTAGGGAATGCCAATTAGCTGCATGTCACATAAAGAGGAAATTCAAAGGAAATTTGGACAAACTTTCTCAGGGAGAATATGTATATGTTCTGTTGGAAATTAAAAAAAAGAGAATTTGCAAAACATCTCCCTGGGCAAAGGAGATGTTAAGTTCTGATTAAATGTGTACAATAAACACCACACACCTTTGGAAGCCGCAGCTCAGATGCAACATCTGTCAATTTTTTAAAAATTTATTTATTCAAAGTTTTAAAAATTTAAAAAAGAGAAACAAGTTCTCACATTTTACAGCAATATCATAGCAGTGTACATGTCCTTTAATGACAGTTAAGTTCATTTACCATAGGTATATCTGTAGGTAATTTACTAGTTCCTTACTTACTATACTACTGTTAAAGTACAATACTTATTTATCTACATTACTTTACATATATACACTTAAGTCATATATCATATTCTTCTTTGAGATTTCTTTAGTCATTTTCACAAATACCTTTACTCCCTTTTTTTAACCATTTATACCATATGTTTTTTTTATTATTCATATTTATATGCCGCCCTTCTCCGGAGACACAGGGTGGCTTACAATTTTTGGAGCGCAACCCAATGTGCTCAGCAATAGCCTTCATTCCATTGTATATGCCTGCTTATTACTAAGCGGCATTTTTACAAAGTCAGCTTATTGCCCCCAACAATCTTGGGTCCTTACTTTACCTACCCCGAGAGGATGGAAGGCTGAGTCAACCTTGAGCCTGGTGGGATTCGAGCCTGCACTAATTGCAGGCAGCTGGAATTAAGTGCTAGGCATTTAACAGCCTGCACCACCAAGGCTCATCATTTATGATATGTTCCATATCATAAAATATTCTTCTTCTTCCCTGTTTTTTAATAACATTGTTAGTCTAACAATTTCTGCGCATTGATGTAACTTATTAATTACTGCTAAATCTGTAGGTGTCGTGGTCAGTTTCCAGTTTTGAGCAAGAGAAATTCTTGCAGCAGTTATAATATGTAATATTAGGTGTTGGTATTTCTTATCCCATGTCGGTTCTAACATACCTAGCAGAAAGATCTCTGGTTGGAAGTTGATCTGTAGATTCCCCCCAGCCGGTTCTGAGTGTATTCAAAACAATCATGCAAAGTTTTCCCAAAGTATTGCAATATTTCCATTCGGACTTGGAAAATCGACTCTCCATGGCAACCCCCATAGACTAAGAATGGCCAAATTCTTCAGAGGTAGTCCTTGACTTGCAACGGTTCACTTACTGACCGTCTGAAGTAAAACAACACTGAAAAAAGTGACTTATGATTGTTTTTCACCCTTGCAGCTTTCCCATGGTCACCGGATCAAAATTCAGATGCTTGGCAACTGGTTCATATTTATGACCGTTTTGTGACCTTCTGAAAAGCAAAGTCAATGGGGGAAGCCTGATCCACTTAACAACAGGGGCAAGAAAAGTCGTAACATGGGGCAAAATTCACTTCACAAATGTCTCACATAACTTTTTGGGCTCAATTGTTGTCGTAAGTCAAGGACTACCTGTATTATCTTCCTTTTGATTTTTTTGATTCCCCTCCCCATGGATATTTTATGGTTGCCATTTTTAGCTGGAGGGAAAATTCCCTAACGAGATCCCAATCTGATATTGGGGTTCCTATGGGAATTAAAGTCCTACACCCATTTTGCAGTCCCAAATCCTCTTTTTCCTAATGCAGTTTCATGCAATATGTACAGAAAGGTCACCCAGGAATGTAAGGAAATTTTTTTTAAAAAAACAAAGGGTTTAATTAGGGGGTGAGAAAGTGCCACTGGTTTGTGAGGCTAAACATACTTAGTTCCCTTAGCCATTCATCCTCTACTTGACCGTTGTTACAGCCTCAAACCCTCACAGCTTCAACCTCAAACTGGACCTCGCCCCATTCCTAAGAGGTCCATAAAGGGGCGTGCATAAGCGCACCAGCGTGCCTAGCCTCCCTGTCTTACGGTCCCCCTTTATCTGTATTTACTTCCTTTGTTCATGTTTATGTTCATACCTATACTTGTTATCTTGTACTTGTTTGACAAACAAACAAATATATGAATAAAATAAATAATAAAATCATATTTAGCCTCCAGATCTGCTTTCAGGTTTTCTTCCTGACAAGATCTGGCTAGCTAGGATTTAAGTCCCCTAAGCCTGTGATGCTGAACCTATGGCATGCGTTCACCCTCTCTCTGGGCATGCAAGCTGTCGCCCCAGCTCAGCTCTGCCGCATGTGTACATGTGTGCCTCCCGCCAGCCAGCTAGTCTCCAGGTCTCGGCTGTGCATGTGCGGAAGTGGGGCATACATGGGTTTGCACATTAATGCATGGGGTGTGATGTGCATGGACATGGGGGTCATGCTTGCATGTGGGAGGGGTCATATGTGCATGCACAGGGGAGTGGGGCATGCACACGTTGCATTTTGAGGATGCACGTACACACATGCACTTTGAGCACCCATCCCTGCCCTAAGTTGATGAACATGTTTCCTCTACAAAGTTACAAACAGCTGATTAGCTAGCCCTTAAATTCCTGTTCTCCAGGAACATACTCAAACCATTTTTCCCCAACTATGAGTTATAGACTGAAACTCTGGTGTTAATATTTTTATTATTCAGACCTATGATTGATTAATGTTTGAGGATCTTTTAAACTCTGTCTATATATTTAAATTGTATAAAGATGCTGAGCCCAGTCTGTTTTCAAACCACTGTTTATTAAAACAAGCAGCTTAAATCAAATAAATTCACAGAAAGAATATTACCAGTGTCTTTCATTCTTTCTTAGTTTCTTCTCTTCAGGTCTCTCTTGGTTTCTACAACTACCTATGTAGTTGGAGTTTCTCTGTCCCTTAGATTCTCAGATATAAAGTCAAATAGTCTTTAGCCTAGGAATACTTTCTCTTCCTTCCAGCTTGGTTATCAGAAGTTCTGAAGTAGATATTGAGAGAACTGATTGCCTATGCTGAACAGCCTCTTTTAAGGACAAATGAGAACAACTCTCTAAGAAACACAGACCTCTTGAGAAATTTAGAGCTCTCTTTAGACTTTTCCCTCTCTCCCCTTTCTCCTTTGCCATGAGGTAAATGTGGCAGTTGGGTTGCCCCTTATATACTGTAGGGGCGTGGCTTGTGATGCCAGGACAGGGTATGTGGTATCACCCTGTCATTGGTGGATTTGATTTTCCTTCAAATCCATACAAATTGTAAACTGCATAGCAACATCAGAAAGATCTATTTTCTGACATCTGGCCTCTCTTTTCTTCCAGGAATGAAGGTATCATCCTGAGTTTCTGCTGATTAGGACAGTGGCTTTTTTCTCTCCCAGCCTTCTAATGACTTTTGGGTCAAAGTGAAGGTATCATCTCCTTTCTGTGTGCTTTTCTTTCCTGCACTGTACTCCTTTTCATGCTGAGTGTCTTTTTTTTAATTATTATTATTTCCTCCCAGATTCACTTCTGACAGCTTTCTAGTCTTCAGAAACAGCAGGCTCTGCAGATTTGAAGAGACCAAGTCCATAAACAGCAGGGCTAATGGAGATGTGAAACAGGCCGAAAAAGGACTTGGAGGAAATAGAGCAAAGTTTATGGCAATAGATCCAAAGCTCGCCTCATGCTTTGGCACCAGCTTTCTGAAGGTACATAAACCTCAGAATAGTTACTTCCAGCTCTCTTTTTTTCAAATGTTCTTATTCAGTTTCTACAAAGCCCTCTGAAAGAGTTTGGCTTGCATTCTTTAAGCTTTAGCAGACTAGTTAAATTCTGCAGGAATCCAATTTGAAAAGAGAGATGTAGTGTTTGTTGCTTTAGACCAGCAGATGTTCAAACCTGCACAAGATTATTTTTTAGTGCATCCCATGCTGCTTGAATTGTTGCCAATTAAATTACTGTCTTTTGTTGTTGCCTCATTACAGAACAAAATAGCAGAATTTAAAAGGATCTTGGAGGTCTTCTAGTCCAGCCCCCTGCTCAGACATACCATTTCAGACAAATGATTGTCCAATCTCTTCCTAAAAACTTCCAGTGTTGGAGCACCTACAGCTTCTGGGAGTAAGTTGTTCTATTGATTAATTCTTTTAACTGCCAGGAAGTTTCTCTTTAGTTCTAGATTGAATCTCTCATTGATTAGTTTTCATCCATTGCTTCTTGTCTTGCTGCTGGATGCAGTTTTCCAAGTGTGATCTTATTAAAGCTTTGTAAAGCCGTGCTAGAACTTCACGTGAGTAGATAAATAGGTAGCACTTTGGCTGAGAAGGTAACAGCATTTCATGAGCCTTGGTATGTAGTCATGCCAGTCACAGGACCATGGAAGCATCTTCAGACAATGTTGGCTCCCTCAGGGGACACAACTGGAGAGGAGAAACCTTCACCTTTTTAATAAACTTTTAGTTCTTTGAACTCAACCCCTGTTCCTGGCTACTTAGGCCTGACCAACAGATTATAAATAATGTGCACTTTTGTAATCTTCTATATATATATATAGATTCAATGTCTTGGTATTGACATTCAAAGTCCTACGAGACATGGGTCCGGGCTATCTACGGGAACATCTACTGCCGGCATCGAATACCAATCGCCCTGTACAAGCTCATAGGCAGGGACTCCTCGGCATGCTGTCTGCAACCCAGTGTCATTTGGCGGTGATGCGGGGGAGGGCCTATACTGTGTCGGCTCCTGCCCTGTGGAATCAACTACCTCTGGGTCTGGCCCCTGACCTCCGCACTTTCTGCCACAACTTGAAAATCTGGTTATTTGAGCAGGCTGCGCTATGCTGACTCCTTGGGGGGTTGTTTTTATAATTTGTTTTAGTTTAATTTGGCTTGGTTGGTTTAATTCTATTTTAGGTAATTAATTTATTGTATTGATTTTAACTGTGAGCCGCCCCGAGTCCTTTCGGGAGAGGGGGCGGCATACAAGTCAAATAAATAAATAAATAAATAAATAAATAAATAAATAAATGGTGTGTGTGTGTGTGTGTGTGTGTGTTCCAGCATAACTCTGGAACGCCTTGAGCAATTTCAACCAAACATGGTAGACAGATGACTTACTCACTGGAAAAAAATACTGTGGAGGTAAGACACCCCTAAAACCCCTCGGGTTGTGTGTGCCTTAAAACGGCTTATACTGTACAGCACAGTGGACTTGCCATGGTAATGGCTTCACGGTACTCCACAGGGGGGCTCCCTCTTGTGGAGGAATAGAAGAATTGCGATGCTGTGCCAGAGACAGTACAACAGTGTGAGTCCCAACTACAGGATTTTCCTGTCTAATACAGGATTGGGATAAATAAATACCCAGGCAACACCAGCTTATCAGCTAGTATAATATAAAATTCCTTAGTTCCTTTATCTGACAGAAGTGTCAAACCATCTCTCCCAATTGCCTTGCCTCTGATCTCTTCATTAGAAGCAAGTCACAAAGGGTGAGCATTATTTTCATCTTTATCTGAAGCCCACATGCCAAAATAAACGTTTATATGACCTAACTCATTAAGGAACTACCGTATGAATGTATATAATTTGTACCATCTGTGTGATTGGGAGGAATGCAAGTGGGAATCTACAGCATCTTATTACCCTAGCTAACTCTGTCTTTCCACCATCTGGCTCCATACAGTAATATTAACAATTAGCTAATAATTATAACCTTCTGTTGAAAATTTACATAGGGATACAATGCAAGTTGTATGCTGCAGAAATGAAAACATAGAACAGTACCTCTGCTGAACCATCCACAACCTGCTTTTCAGAACAGTCTATTTGGGAAGGACAAATGACTCATTCTGTTTTTCATTTGAGACTAACCACTGAAGATATTTGCTGCCTCAAACTTTCATTTAGAGACAGTCCTCAACGTACAACCATAATTGAGCCCAACATTTCTGTTGTTAAGCGAGATGTTTGTTAAAGGGCCTTGGTGGCTCAGGCTGTTAAATGCCTGCACTTAAGTTCCAGCTGCCTACAATTACTGTAGGCTCAAATCCCACCAGGCTCAAGGTTGACTCAGCCTTCCATCCTCTCGGGGTAGGTAAATTGAGGACCCAAGATTGTTGGGGGCAATTAGCTGACTTTGTAAAAATGCCACTTAGTAATAAGCAGGCATATACAATGGAATGATGGCTATTGCTGAGCACACTGGGTTGTATCCCAAAAATTGTAAGCCGCCCTGAGTCTTCGGAGAAGGACGACATATAAATGTAATTTTAAAAAAGTGAGTTTTGCCCCATTTTATGACCTTTCTTGCCACAGTTGTTAAGGGAATCATGGCAGTTGATAAGTTACTAACCCAGTTGTTAAGTGAATCTGGTTACAGGACAGGGTTGTCCCAAAGGTGCTTTTTTTTTCAAGATGCAACTGGACTTTCTTGTTTTGTCTTTGAAGACATTTTGCTTCTCATCCAAGAAGCTTCTTCAGCTCTGACTGGAGGGTGAAGGATGGAAGGATTAATACTCCTTGCAGACGACTGGTCTTTTGCATTTTTTTAGAGAGTCGTTGAGGCCACTTGGAAGTTTGTCTGTGTCCTCAGGATCACCTTAATAATGCAAATGAGTGTGGAGCCTTCTTAGAAGTGTTGAAAGGACTGTGTTATAGAGTAGAGATAGATGATGTCATACCCCTTCCCCTCTGTTGAGAGAGAGTTTGCTGTTCAGCTCTCTTCAATTGACTGCATCCTAAATGTCAACTCAGAAAATATTTATCTGGTCTTTTAGAGTTGCCAACAGAAAGGGAGGGGGGATTAGTGCAGCAGCTTACAAAACTGAAACTGCATTCCATAAATGTTTTCATAGATAGTTTCTAGGCGACTGAAGTTTCTGCCGCACAAAATTCTAACTGGAGAGTATGATTGATGATTCTTGGCTATGGATGTGTCCCACTGGAGAATATGAATTATGATACACCCAGGGGGTGAGGGAAAACCAGGGTTAAAGGTGACAGTGAATGATGTGTCTCAGAGTCAGCTACACCCAGGCAGCACTGGCATGTTTACTCCTAATAGATCTTCTTTAAGCTTTGAAAATCTGGCTAGAAAGTCCTGATTTAAATGAGGATAACTGCTGGAGCCCTGACACTAATATTTAAAAAAATCAGTCTATTGTGTCTATTGTGGCAAGTTTTTTCTACCCTTTTTTAAAACAAACTATTTATACTTTTCTTCCTTTTTTAATGTTGCTTTATTATTCCATTTCCCATCATAGATCTCTCTTTTATGGAAGTATATTGTGATTCCTAAACAGAATTGACATCAAACCATGATTATACAATCCATAATAACAGAGCAATTCACAGGTAACAAGAGCAGCTTTCCAAATTAAGAGAAAGCGATGGTGTTCTCCAAACTCACTGCATTTTACAGCCCAGAACATAGAATAATAAAGTTGGAAGGGACATTGGAGGTCTTCTAGTCCAACCTCCTGCTCAAGCAGGAGACTCTATACCAGAGGTGGTATTCAGCAGGTTCTGACCAGTTCTGAAGAACCAGTAGCAGAAATTTTAAGTAGTTCAGAGAACTGGCCAATACCACCTCTGACTGGAGATTTTACAGTATCCTTCCCCTACCATGCCCACCAAGCCACGCCCACAGAACCGGTAGTAAAATAATTTGAATCCCACCACTGCTCTATACCATTTCAGATGAAGGTCTCTTTTTAAAAGCCTCCAGTGAACCCACAACTTCTGAAGCTAAGCTGTTCTATTGGTTGATTGTTCTCAGTGTTAGGACATTTCTCCTTCATTCTAGGTTGCATCTTTCCTTCATTAGTTCCAACCATTGTTGCTTGTTCTGCTTATTGGTGCTTTGGAAAATAGTTTGACTATTAATATTGCTATCAATTCCCCCATAGTCCTTCTTTTCATTAGACTAGACATACTTAATTCTTGCAACCATTCTCTACTGTACCTGCTTTAACCTCCAGCCCTCCAATTATTTTTGTTGCTCTTCTCTGCACTTTTTCCAGAGTCTCAACATCTTTTGTTATATTGTTATATTTGTTATTTTGTTATATTGTTAGGATTCTGTAAACCAACTAGTTGGATTGGCAATATATAAACCAACAATGTGTGTTTGTGTCTTTAAGACAGAATCACTGTATTGATTCCGATTTGTTGATTGTATTGCAAATTACCATAAGAGAGAGCTAGAGATCATAGTTTATTCTCCCTGACATGCTCTCTCACATTCTGTGTTTCTTTGACATTCTGTTGCTATCTAAGGTTCTCTGTTGTATTAATGCTGTGCTTATACTTTGATATCTTTGTTTACTGAAAACAACTTGCAACCGGTAAGAAGACTTTGTAACTGGATATTATTTGGACTGTTAAACGTTTATGACTTGGACTGTTTATTGGACTGTGCTATTTCTTAAAGTAAACTTTAACCCAATTCAGTATATCTGTGTGTGGCTGAACATTTACTCACAACTATTCTCATAAACGTTTCCATGTGCATATCCTTGGTACTCAAGAGTTCTGTACATATCATAACAATGGGGGCCAGAACTGGATGCAGTATTCCAAGTGTGGTCTTACAAAGATTTTGTAGAGCGATTTTGAACTTTACACAATCTTGATTTTATCCCTCTATTAATGCAGTCCAGGATTGAATTGGCTTTTTTTTGGCTACAGCCGCACACTCTTGGCTCACATTTAATTTATTGTCCATTTTGATAACATTTAGTGAGAACAGTTACATAGAAGATACAGAGAGATGGACATTATATTCCATAGCCATGAGATTTTAAGGCAAACTATCATGGCAATGATCTCCAAGGAGGTTTATATTGAGGGCAGCCGGTGTACCATAACAAAATCAGCAGTTTTACCCTTCGCTAGCACATTAAGGTTCTTAAGAGACATTTTACATTTTTTGGCCCCATACCACACTTCTACCTCCAATGTAAGAAAAAAAACATACATATTTAACAGCTATTCTTCTGTATACTTCCCAGACAAATGTAACTCTGTCTTTTGCTGTGTCTTTTGCTGTTTTGCCAGCAAGTTATTTAGCCTCGTCAGCGCTGCTGTAGATTTCTAAACACCACTGAGACCGAATTGAATTCAATCTTTTATGCATCTTGGGACATGTCCAAACATTTCCAATTTTCCCCCCAAATCTCTCTGACTTGGAGCAGGTGTGCCTCAAAATGATAGCAACTCATCAAGACTCAATTGTTATCATTCTGACGGTGCCTTCTTAACTGCTTCCTGTTGTGCACACCTGGCCCTAGAGGGATCTTGCATTCATTGGAACAGACAACAGCCAATCTAGGAGTGGATTTTTCTTTCTTAAATACTGTCAGTGAAAACATAAAAGACTCCTTGAGGCGGCAGGTGGTGAAAGGGGGAGGAATAGAATTAAACCTGGATGAGAGATAGAAACGGACTTGATTGTATTTGCGGAAAATGTTCCGTAGTTGTGTGTTTCTGGCACTAAGGGGCGAATATTTGCATTGGAGTTAGCTTGCAATTATTCTCTTTCTATTCCTTTGGTAAAGAAAAGCATCTGAGCTGACCTACTTAAAAAATACCATCCTAAATTGTTGCAGTCTAATATTTTGATGTGAATATTTGGGGGCAAATATCCCATAACAGACCCGATTATTTCTGATCCTCTCTGCCGGAGAGACAGAAGAAGCAACTGAACTACAACTTTTATGTTCATCTCAAAGACCAGTAATTAAAGTATAATAACCTACTTGACATTTGCAGTAGACATATCCCAGAGAATGGCTTTTTTTTGGGGGGAAAGTGGGGAAGGATGACAGAATTATAGAATTGAAAGAGACCTTGGTGGTTGTTGAAAATAATAATGTTATGTTTATAAGTCAATCCTATGATAGACTTATTATTTAGAGGATCTTGTTAATCTGTCTATATATTTAAATTGTACAAAGATGCTGAGTCCAGTTTGATCTTCAAACCAAATCTTTTATTGTACAAGCAGCTTAATTCAAATAAAGTTACAGAAGGACATTTACCAGTTTCTTGTGCCTTCTTTAAGTTTCTCTTCTCTCAGATCTTAGTTTCTTTGTCTACCTATGTAGTTAGGATTTCTTCTCACCTTTAGATTAAGGATAAACCCTTAAAGAAACTTAGACCTCTTTAAAGAACTTAAACTGTTTCAAGGCTTTTCCTTCTCTCTGTCTCCTTTTCTCTTCTGGCAAGAGGTTCCTCCACCTCAAGCTACTGAGACACTCAAGCTGATCTTAGAATAATGTCAGCAAGAGCAGGCAAGGAGAACAATGGACCCAGTAGAAAGTTTCTCTTCAGAAACTTCTCAGATAGATCTCCACAGAGAAATGTTTAGGCCTCTGACCTCTGTTTAGGCCTCTAACCTCTGTTTAGGCCTCTGACATCCCTTTAGGCCTCTGATTAGGTCTTTGACCTCCCTCCTGAGGTAAAATGCCAGTTGGGCTGCCCCTTATATACCAAGGGGCATGGCTTATGATGCCACTCCAGGGCATCTGGTATTACCCTGTGATTGGTGGATTTGGTTTGCCTCCAAATCCCCACAAGTTTGTAAACTGTATAGCAACAACAGAAAGTTCCACTTTCTAACAGAGGTCAATCAGAATAGAGCTGGAAGGGACTTTGGAGGTCTTAGTCCAACCCCTCCCCTGCTCAGGCAGGAAACCCTATATCATTTCAGACAAATGGTTATCCAGTCTCTTCTTTAAAAAAATCCAGTGATGGGGGACCCACAACTTCTGAAGGCAAGTTGTTCCAATGATTGTTCTAACTGTCAGGAAATTTCTCCTTAGTTCTAGGTTGCTTCTCTCCTTGATTAGTTTCCACCCATTGCTTCTTGTCCTGCCTTCAGGTGCTTTGAAGAATAGCTTGACTCCAGTGGTGGGATTCAAATTGTTTTACCACTGGTTTGGTGGGCATGGCTTGGTGGGCGTGCTTTGCCTAATGGCGCACAGCTTTCCCCACGCCAGCTGAGGCCTGCAGCGCCAATCAGCTGAGAGGATGAAGAAGAGAAAAGCCCAGGAGCGAGTGAGAGGGTCGATCCTGTGCTTTTCTTTTCTTTTTCCTCTCAGCTGATTGTGGGAGGATTTTTTCCCCTCCTCTCAGCTGATCGTTGGCTTTTTCTACTACCGGTTCAGCCAAAGCAGTCCGAACTGGTAACATACCACCACTGCTTGATTCCCTTTTCTTTGTGACAATCCCTGAGATGTTGGAACACTACTATCATGTCACCCCTAGATCTTCTAAAGGACCTGGGTTTCTATTTTCACCCAGCACTTTAACAACTTCACTATACTGGCTCTCCTACCTCACCTTAATGTGTTCATTAATGAGCAAAGACTAGTTTCCCATTTATGTTTTAAGTTTGTATAATCTAACTCTTTCCTGAACTCACACAATCGTGTGTCATATGCTTAAGCCTCCAGTCTGTGTAGAGGAGTGATGGCTAACCTTTTCCTCGCCGTGTGCTGAAAGTGCATGTGTGTGTGTGCACATATACATGCCTGCACCCATAATGCAATGTGCATATGCCCCTGCCCCCTGCGCATGCATGTGCAACCCCCACACCACATACTTCTGCACATGTGTACATGGCCTCCTTGCAGCGTGTGCCTCTGCACATGTGCATGTGACCCCCCATGCATGCCCCACCCCCTGCAGGTGCATGCACATCTCCCATACATGCATCTCCCCTATGCATGCGCAGCAGCTGGTGGGGGGCGCGCATGCATGGGCAGTGGGTTTGTTCTAGGCCACCTCTCGCATGCCAGCAGAAATGGCTCTGGGTGCCACTTCCGGCACACGTGCCATAGGTTCACCATCACGGGTCTAGTGTCTCTTCATCTTTCTTGTGTCTTGTTGACCAGAATTGGATGCAGTATTCCAAGCATGGTTTTACTAGTGCAGTATAAAGTGGCACTAACACTTCACATGATTTTGATTCTGTCCCCTTGCTGATGCAGCCTCATCATCACCTTCATTACCACCATCATCATCCATAGGATGCATCATTCACCATTGGGAAAATCTTCCACTGAAGCAGAATTTTAGCTGTAGGAAATAACCAGGCTGAAACCGAAGGAGGGGACAAATGCATCAGCAGTCTCGAGTCCCTTCGTGCCACGAGAGATCTAAGTCCAACCCACCTTGAATTCCATTTGCTTTGACTGTTAATAGTTCAGATTCTCGTAGAAAGCTTAAGCTTGCAATAAACTTTTATATTCCTTTGAACTG
This sequence comes from Naja naja, assembly GCA_009733165.1. Classification (NCBI taxonomy): domain Eukaryota; kingdom Metazoa; phylum Chordata; class Lepidosauria; order Squamata; family Elapidae; genus Naja; species Naja naja. The sequence continues at coordinate 63,744,879 of CM019151.1, read as the reverse complement.
CCCAGACTACCTGATTTTCCCATGATTGACAGCAATCCCTCCATGAATTAACTATTTCTAGACCAAAAGTCTGTAGAGATTCTCAGTCATCCAGGGCATGGTTGTCCCAAAGGTGCTTTTTCAGGAGGCAACTGGACTTTCTTGTTTTTTTGAAGATGTTTCACTTCTCATCCAAGAAGCTTCTTCAGCTCTGACTGGATGTGAGGAATAGAAGGATTTATATTCTTTGCAGACAGCTGGTCATTTGCATCCTTTTAGAGACTCGTTGAGGCCATTTGGATGAGAAGCAAAACATCTTCAAAGGAAAAACAAGAAAGTCCAGTTGCCTCCTGAAAAAGCACCTTTGGGATATTTCCAGATCAGCTTTGACAGGGCTTGGCAATGGAGACAGCACTTAAATATGCCACCCTAGTTCTGTCTTATTTCAAAATTAATTACAGCCATGAGGAAGATAGTCATTTCTTCCTCTGCTTTGTAAGGATGGAGGAATTCTCATGTTGGAGTTTGTCATCCCAAAGATGGAAAAAAAAAAACCCATTTTTTTTCTCTCTCAGTTGGAGGAAAATGAATGAAGTTTAATTTTATATAACTCTATTCAGGGTTGGGTTATAAGTGTTAATGGAATTTAGATGAATGTACCTTTACAATGCTTAGCTCGCAGATAAAATACAACCAGGGCGAGAGGACGGGAGTGGGGTGGGAATCCAAGATTATGAACTCTATTGCTATATTTGAATTTATCACAGAAATCCTTGAAAGGACAAGTCCATTGTTCCATGACCTTCTCATTAAATGAACACAAATTGATTTAAAATTCAGTTGGATTGATTTCTCCCCACTGTTCCCCCATTCCCTATCTGGAAGTAAATAGCATTAAAATTAATGATACCATGTAAAGAGCTTTTAGACTTGGATGCCAAAATATTTTGCCACCTCTTGCTTAATTTTGGATTGGAAGCCATCAATGTAGTCGGCTTTAACATTTGGAAATTTTGTATGCCCTATGGCTCAGCGGTGCTTTGGCATATACCACCAGGTGCCCATGCTGCTTTTCAACAGCTTATGAAATGCTCACAGTGGTCTTGTGTATGTCCAAATCTAAAAAGAATGATTGTTTTATTTCACTGAATTTATTTCTGATGGCTGCAGCTAAAAGGAAGGAAGAACAGAGTGTGGAAATATATATACATACATACATACATACATACATACATACATACATACATAGTATTCAGCTTTGTTCAGGTATTTTCTCACGTCATTATAGTTGTGCTTTTAAAGTTGTAGTGACGTTTCAGCAGAATCTCATCTGCCATCATTCAGGCTTGTGTATTGGGTTCGTCTGTGTGTCAGTACACAATACACAACCCAATACACAAGCCTGATGATGGCAGATGAGATTCTGCTGAAACATCGCTACAACTTTAAAAGCACTATTATGATGTGGGAAAACACCCGAACAAAGCTGAATACTATACATATAAATACCTGCGAAAACTTAAGAAAACAAATATACATACATACATACATACATACATACACACACACACACACACACACACAAGCTCAGTTGAGAACTGCTTCATATGTGAATTAATGCTGATCTACCCTGTAACATCAACAGTTTGATGTGATGAATGCAAATAGTTGTAAAATGGAGTGCATGCTCTGCTTTGAAAGTTCACCAAACTGCAAAGAGAGAGGGAGAGAGGGAGGGAGACAGAGGGAGAGACTGTTTTTCTTGTCAATTGCTTTACAGAATAATAGACTTGGAAGGAACCTCAGAGGTCTTCTAGTCCAACCTCTTGCTCAACGGGAGACCCTATACCATTTCAGACAAGTGGCTGTCTAGTCTCTTCTTAAAAGACTTAAGTGATGAAGGACCCACAACTTCTCAAGGGAAGCTATTCCACTGGTTGATTGTTCTCATTGTTAGGAAATCTCTCCTTATTTCTAGGTTGCTTCTCTCCTTGATTAGCTTCCATCCATTGCTTCTCCTCTTGCCTTTTGGAGCTTTGGAGAATAGGTTGAGAATAGGTCCTTTGTGCCATCCTCCCAAATATTGTAACATTGCTATCATGTCCTCCCTGGTCCTTTTGTTCTCTAGACTAATGTCATGGACAAGGCTCTGGATGTGGGGGGGGGAGGAGGAGGAGGAGAGGAGCTAGGTCCTGGCACCTCTGGAGAAGTGACTTTTTAAAGATCACTTTAGAGCAGAGATGAACTACTCTTGCTTAATTTCAAAAACCCTCTGAACATGAGGCTTCCTAAGAGGCAAGGGGTGTCATGTGCCTTGTGGTGTCACCGAGCAAATTATGCCAACTATGTAATTTGCATGATGATGTCATGATTCTGGGTCTGCTTCAGGGTCCAGTGAAGAAGGGGTCAAGCTATTTCCCAAAGCCCCCGAAGGCCAGACAAGGAACAATGGATGGAAACTGATCAAGGAGAGATTCAACCTGGAAATAAGGAGAAATTTTCCGACAATGGGAACAATCAACCTACGGAAGAGAAGTTGCCTTCGGAAGTTGTGGCAGCTTCATCCCTGAAAGCTTTCAAGAAGAGACTGGACTGCCATCTGTCAGAAATGGTGTAGGGTCTCCTGCTTGGTCAGGGGGTTGGACTAGATCAAATCAAATCAAACGTTTATTGTCAATGCACAACATGGGAACAATGAAATTGAAAAGAAGACCTACAAAGTCCCTTCCAACTCTAACATTATGTTAAACGCAAGCACAACATCCCTGTCTAATGAGACCATGAAACCAAAGACTGGAACAAAGCTCTCTAAGTTGCCTGTTGCTTATGCTTGTGTCAGTCTTATGTCTGGGCTCCAGCAAAAGACTAGAGTGTAATTTATCTGAAATTGCTAGGATCATTCTCAACCCATTAAGCCCCATTTGGGAAGGGGGAATAATCTGATTGTCCAACTAGTAATAAGTAAATAGTATTTGGTGAACAATGCATTCCCTGGTAATGAAATGGATTATTTTGGTTATTTCATGCTGCAATAAATGGGTATATGCTATGGCCTCTCCTGTTCCATGTTAATACTAGGTTTCAAACTTATGAATAGTCAAAGGTTGGGGTGAGAGAGAGACAGAGGCAGAGAGGGCTGGGGAACCAAATTAAAAACATTAGTTTATTCCATTCACCCCTTTCTTCTTTTTCCTCCACCGTTCAATGATTTCAACTCAAACAATAAAATTAAATGGAAAAGGCATGATGGTGAATTTTCAATTACAATGGAGCCAGGGTGCCCCACTTATCCATTTTGTTCCTGAAATATTCTTCAAAGGGATACTGGAAAAATACCTGCTGCTCTTAATAATCTGGTTCTTCAGAGCTGCTGTTCCTCGGCAGAATTGTCCTGAAAACAGCAGAGGACAAAGGACTGGAAACAAAATTGTATTCAGATTTATTTCAGAATCCAAGCAGTAGATTCAGGAGCTACACGAACAAGGCTGTTGTTTTGTGCGTTAGAGAAATTTGTCACATGGTAACAGCTGCAAGATTAAATAGGTTTGGAAACCATTTAAACATGTTTCCTGATAAAGCCAGCAAAGCAGTTCCATATTAGATTAGAGACTAGGTACCTCTGGATGTTGAATGCAAAGGATAACATCTCTATTACAGCCATATCTTGTACAGGTGCTTTCCGTTTAACATACCTTCCCACGATTGAAAACTGAATGAATTATTATGTAGAGGTGGGTCTGATCTAGCAAACATGCTTGTATTGTTAAAGAAGCTTATATATTTGTATTCTAAACAAAAAAAGAGAAGAAAAAGAATCCAGAGAAATGATAAGTTTTTAGTTTTTTAAAAAGCAATATTTACGTTTCTTAAAATTGTACAGTGGCACTATTAGTATTTTTAAGAAAAATGCATAGAAAAATAGAGTATCAAGGTCTCTCTATCAATAGAAACTATGAAAGGCTGGTTAAGACAATGCGAGGAAGGAAATTAATGGGCTTTTAAATCAGATTTGGGAGTAAATTCAAAAGTTTCTTGGGAGTTTTCTTAACAATTTTATTAAAGATTATAACTGCAATTGTAAAAAATGTATACAAACTAGAAGAAAGAAGAGCAGAAGAGAAGAATAAAAAGTGTAAAGGAAAAGAAGAAACTAAAATAATAGAAAGAAGGGGGAAAGAAAAGAAAGAATACAATAAGATTAACAGAAACATGTAAAAAAGTGGCCTTTATTACCAGTATAAACAATTTTGGTAACTTTTAATCCCTCTTAATTTTCAACAGATGATATCTACATATCATATATCACATCTCTTATTTATAAACAAATTTATGAAGCAGTCCTCATATAAGCAAAATTCCACTAAACTTTATCAGAAACAATATATATATTTAATCTTAAACCAATTTAAATTTCTTCCTTTAAATTCTAAAATCTTATCTTTATTCCATTTAAATAATCTTAAATTTGATTTCATATTTCACTTCTTCTTTGGAACCCCTTCTCACAGGATTCATCCAAACTTTAACAAAATTCTCCAGGACATTCTATAAGTTTATTATTTGTAAATCCCTTTTACTTTTTAAAGTATCAACCAATTTTTTTTTTCAGATGTCAACGAAATATTTTCTGTCATTCTTATAGCTTGTTATTTATAAAACCATCATAGATCAATAGATTGATAGATTGATCGATAGATAGATTGATCGATAGATGATAAAGATATAGATAGATATACTATATATAGATAGATATAGATGAGATAGATAGGTGGACACACAACATATACACACATATAACACACACATATGTCTGTCTGTCTGTCTGTAAGTATGTATCTTTTGCTGTTTCTTCCGAAATATTTTTTGCACGTAGCTATCTATAGAAGCAAACATTGCCATTCATATTGTTGATATTAACTTCTGGTTCTATTTTTTAAAAACATCCTTCAGTAATTTCCAACGTTATAATATTTTGCATCATTCTGTAGCTGTCAATCAGGTTTACATATAATTTCTCCTTTAATTATTATTTTTAGTTCCCTCTAGAGTCCAATTTTTTTTTTAAAAAATATTTTCTATATTCAAAGTAGATTCATTTCCCATAAAATTCTTCATAATGAGTTCCAAACCAATTTTCCAAATTGAAACTGTCTGCTCGAGGTGAACATTATAGTTTCAAGATAGAAGATTACCATGTCAATTTTATTTTTTTATTTTTTATTTTGCATTACCTGACTTTTGAAATTTCTCATCATTGATCTCAGTTTTCCTAACAACATTATGCTTGGCTTTGAAATGGCTGTAGTTGGGTGACTGCTTTAATACATGCATATATTCCTCTATCTGTTATTTTTATATCAGATTTTAGAAGCTGTGATTGGCAGATAAATTGGTCAATTCTGAAGTAAAGATGCAAATTAGTAAATAGGTAAACTTCTTCCTGTTGGGAGACAAATGGCTAAAGTCAATACTGGGAAATATTATTTTCAACTGATCAATAGCTTTCCTTTTCTCTTCCTTAGGCACTTGCCCTATAGGAAATGGGGCCATATATAACACTATCAACATCCATTAATCTTCACTTCCTGGAAACTGAAAACTGACCAGACGCCCACAGATCTAGAAGTAATTAATAAGATATATCAATGTGCAGAAATGATCAGACTATGTTATTAAAAAACAGGGAAGAAGAAGAATATTATACGATATGGAATATATGATATAAGTTTAAAAAAAAGGAGTAAAGATGTTTTGTGAAAATGACCAAAGAAATCTCAAAGAAGAATATGACATATGACTTACGTGTATATATGTAAAGTAATGTAGATAAATAAGTATTGTATTTTAACAGTAGTATACTAAGTAAGGAACTAGTAAATTACCTACAGATATACCTATGGTAAATGAACTTAACTGTCATTAAAGGACATGTACACTGCTATGATATCGCTGTAAAATGTGAGAACTTGTTTCTCTTTTTTAAATTTTTAAAACTTTGAATAAATAAATTTCTATTTAAAAAAAGAATGGGAAATCCATACTTACCTAATAGCCAAACCTGTTAAATATACCAGTTTCTGAATTACCTACAAAGGTAAAAACCCAGGAAGCAAAATTTACCATTTATGACTATAAAGTAAACTGTATGATAAATAAATAAATCAAAAATCTTCACCTTCCTTGTTTGGTGAAATAATTGAGAAGATCTGGCAGTTTGGCGTGCACCAATAATTAATAAAACATTAGCACACCCTGCACTTACAGGTAGATGCATGCTAGTGCCCGCTCCCCCCAAAAAACCAAAAATCTAGTGAGAAAGGTTATGACAAAAGGAGGGACCAGGCAAGGACATTGTTGTGGCCTGCCAGTTGCCAGCAGACCTGGTGGCAGACTCAGACAATGAGGAGGTTGGGGAAGAACTTGGACCAGTTCTGGAGCCTCAGGAAGGCTCTGATGGATGCTCAGCATTGGACACAGAGATAGAGCCAGAGCTGTCCTTTAAACCTTCTGATGACCAAGCCAGATTATCCTCTAGATAATCTAGAGTGGTGGCTAACCTTTTTGGCACTGAGTGCTGAAATGGGAGCATGCACGCATGCTCCAGAAACAGGAAGAGCAGGTCCCCGACCCATGTGGGTGCGAGTGCCAGAAACCAGAAGCTTGGTCTTCCGGTTTCCAACGTGGTCTTCCCGTTTCTAACATGCCACCTGGTCTTCTGGTTTCTAACGTGCATGCATGCATGAAGACCAGCTAGCTGGCACACACATGCGCTCTGGGGAGCTTCTCTTCCAGTTTCCACCGCTCCCGTGCACCAAAGACCAGCTAGGCTGTGCACATTTGTGCACCAGAACCCAGAAGAGCAACAGGTGACGGCTCACATGCCTGGAGAGATGGCTCCGCGTGCCACTTCCGGGCACACGTGGCATAGGTTCACCATCAGAGCACTAGATGATTCCTCTAGAAGGCCTTGTATATTTTGCAAGCCCAAAAATGGATGTGTGTGTGTGTGTGTGAGAGAGACATTCAAGAAGCATGTGTATGTGTCACTTTATTTCACAGCACACTAGTTTATGACAGCTTCCTGTAAATTACTGTGCAAATCTGCGCATATAAAATGCTGTAAAGTATTGTATACTATGAATGAGGGACCAGAAATTCAATTAAAAACATCGCTCCATAAAATGCAACCATATCAAAATGGGCGGAGGGGAAATGCGGTAAAAAATTTCACACCGGAGAAGAATGGCTAGGTGAACAGACATATTTGTTCAGATAAAAATCATGCTTAGAAATTTTTTAAAAAGAGGTGGGGGGAGACAGCGCACATAACTCAGAAGTGCCATAAATCATGAATAAAATTAGCATTTGATTTCGGCATACACATATTGGCACTATTCTTTCAGCTCTTATTTGTCTCAGAGAATCACGGAATACCTTGGAGATTGTCTCTGCCTCTCTTTAGTTCGTAAGGATTACATTAAGGCTATCCTAGGTGATGAATTGTATGCTAGAATTATCGTAGAGTATTTGTCGGTAAGTCGTATTAGATCCAGCAACTCATAACTCCACCAGGTAGACTCAAAGGTGATTAATCATGTCTTCTTATTTTAGTTTAGTGACTAATTTGCATTTGATGTAAAAGAGCATCAAAGATTTATAGCTTACCACCTGGCACGTGACAAAGAGGTTCCTGGACAATATACTGCTGTATTTTACAGTACAAGTAGTTGTTTTTTTCCCTACATCCAGAGAGTCTTCAGGAAAACCCATAGGAGCTTGTTAAGTGAGCCTCTATTCTATTCAATCAATTATTAGAGAAAAATTGGGATTTGTGAGCGAGCTTTATGCCTGTATGCATTGTAAGCCTCCACTTAAACACAAATTGTCCCAAGGTACTGGAAAAGAAAATAATCTTGAAATAATACAAAGCCTCAAAAAGAAAATATGACTCAAGTAGTGCCCTAAATTACTTATTTGGGAAACATCTAACTTGCATATTGATTGCTCAGTTGGGGTTTTAAAAAAACCCCAAAAAACACAAACATCATTAGAAAACAATAGCACTTAGATTCATATACCGCTTCACAGTGCTTTACAGCCCTCTCTAAGCAGTTTACAGAGTCAGCCTATTGCCCCCAACAATCTGGGTCCTCATTTTACTGAACTCGGAAGGAGGTAAGGCTGACTCAACTTTGAGCTGGTCAGGATCGAACTCCAGGCTGTGGAGGCTGCAGTAACCTTCCCCCAGGAGTGGGGAGGGAATGGAGATTTTGCAGTATCCTTCTCCTGCCACACCCACCAAGCCACACCCACAGAACTGGTAGTAAAAAAATTTGAATCCTACCACTGGTTTGATTCAGGGGTGGGATTCTACCTGTTCGGACCAGTACTATAGAACCGGTTGTTACGATTCTGCACAGTTTTGGAGAACTGGCAAATTGCGCCACTGACTCAGGCAGCAGATTGAAGAAAGGTAAATCTGTGAGTGACTCTGTGATTCTGCAAGCAACTCAATCTGCCTGCCTGCTTTGCCTGGTTTTGGGTAAAACTTGCTCTTTTTTAAGAAAAATCAATATTTACATAAATATTTACAATATTTACATACAAGCCATGTCCACTCAGTCACATGACCACCAAGCTACACCCACAAATTAGGCCATGCCCACAGAACCGGTTGTTAAGAAATTTGAATCTCACCCCTGGTTTGATTCATTACTGAATCTACTATATACGGCAACTGCAAATGTAGATACAATGAATGTCCCACAGCGACTTTCTTTCCAACAAAGGGGAAACAAAAATTGGACTTGGCTAACACTAACGATCGTTAGGATAATGTGACAACATAAATGTAAACTCAGAGTTGCATAGGGAAATTACTGGGGGGAGAAATATCCATCTGGTTCAGTTCCAAGCTGGGAGAAAGACACTGGAAACATGGAGTTGATTGGAAAGATGGTTTAATGATGAAGCAGAACCACATGGGTGGTTCTGGGCAGCTGACCAAATGGAGTTGAGAGAGTGTGTGTGTGGGGCGGTGTTATACCTTCTCTTGGGCTTTGCACTTGAGCTTCCTTTTCCTGTGCAAGAACATGTATTCTATTGACTGTTGTAGGGGTTGTGTAGGGGTCATATCTGGCTCTATAGTTTGTCTGAGCTCCACGTTTGGTTGAAGTTTGGACTGCAATTGAAGAGGCTTGTGTTCTGAAAGGATGTTGGGCAATTTCTATGATGGCTTAATGTTTTGTTTTCTTGTGTTGGATCTTGGGTGAGGGCTAATCCTATCACTCTGCCTTTGTTCAGACTTTGCTGCAGGGAGTAATGGATTACCAGATCTGCATTTCTAAAAGCTGCCCCAGCTCAGTATCTGCTTGGGGGAGTTGGGGCTCTGTCTCCCTTAAGATTTTTTATTTCTCTTTTAGGGGAAATAGTTTACCCTGCCTTTTAAAAAATATTTCTCAAAATATTCCATTCTTCTAGGAGAGAAATGATTGTTAACGTTCTACAGTACCTATGCAAACTGCCACCAGAAAATCTCATTCAGTGAGATTCAGGAAAATTAGAATGGCGAATACTGCTTTTGGTTGGCTATCACCTTTGTATGAAGCTGCTGTTACGCACTGGGTTGAACGAGACTTCTACCTACTTTGGGGGATGTTAATCAGATCCATTAGCATTCATCTTGAAACAGGACTAAGATTTAACAATATTATAAAACACTATCCTGTAACTTTGAACTTTGGTCAAAAGTCACAGGTTTTGTTCCCTTTTTTAAAAATGCCAAACATTTTTTTAAAAAGTGAATTATCAAATCAGACAGTCTAAGCGTATGCTCTTAAAGGTTATTCTGGAATTGTTTCTGAAGTCTTGTTTCAGACTTTTCAAGTAAGCATGGACATCATCACATCTGTGATACCTGGCTAAGTCAACCAAGACACATTCCTTCCCACTGCTGGCAGAAGCTACAATTGTAGATCCCATGGCAAGGTGGGATGTACCAGTTTGGATCCAACAAGGCAGCGCTGACTTCTTCTCCATAATAATTATGAAGACAAGGTCCACAGAATTGTCCATGTACTCCAAGTCACTCTGGGCTCTAACAATTTATCTTGGTAGCTGTCATTTTCTGATGACATTTGTGACAAGGAGAACCTGTTGCACGCTTGTAGACTTTATCTTCCAGAGACTCACAAATATTACCCAACTCTTCCTTGGTTATTTCTTCCACTGGATGGATGATATGGGGAAGTATTATAGCACAATCCCTTTCATCCTCAAAAGATTCATCACATATATTTCCCTTCTCACTAACATATAGGAAACCTCCTTCTCTTCCTCCATAAACATGGGATTTGGAGGAGCTTCAATCGGGGATCTGGACCTTGTGTGAAGCCTATAACTTCTTTCTGGCACCTCCAGAAACTGGACAGTCATCTATCAGAAATAGTATAGGTCCTCTGGGAGAGCAGGAGGTTTGTCTAGAAGACCTCCCAGGTCCCTTCCCACTCTGTTAATCTACCCCAAGTAAATCCTTATTTTAAGAGAGGACTGAATTTATTTCCTAAGCTTACCTGCTACAGGTGGGATGCTTGCACTCCATTCCTCATCCCTGAACTCTTGAAGATCAATTTGAATTCCAATAATTCTTTCCTTCCTTCCTTCCTTCCTTCCTTCCTTCCTTCCTTCCTTCCTTCCTTCCTTCCTTCCTCCCTTCCTCCCCCTTCCCTCCCTTCCTCTCTCCCTTCCTTATTTCTTTTCTCCCTCTCCCTTTCTTCCTCCCTCCCTCCCTCCTCTGTAATATTTCAAAGTTCTCCTGAAAGTCACCAATAATGCCATCTAGAGTGAAATTGAACTATGTCGAATTTCCCTAGTGTCATGAGTGGGCCAGAAGGATAACAAGATTTAGGGGAAAGTTCACTTTTGATTAAAATAATCCACTAGTTTCTCTAGCCATTAAAAAAATAGAAGAATTTCAAGAAGGAGGTGCTAAGTTAAATGGCATGGATAGAAAACAATTAAGAGTATGTATGTTTAGGTCCTAATGAATAAAATGTGTTATCCAAGTCACTTCAAACAACTTCAGATAGGAACATGCACATAACTCAGCATGAAATTACTTTGAAGGACTTTGTACTGTTAATAGAAAGTCACTTTAAGAGTTGATCCCAACCAGAAGATTAAATGTTTAGCACTAAGACCCTATAGTCTCTTTGTTTCCTAGATTAATTTATTTAAAGTATTGCATTGCTTTGATGTTAAAAATTAACACTATTAATTTCCAAGCTTTGGGTCTATGTCTTCCCCCTTCCTCTTAATGGTGCTAATAATAGTAGTTGAAGTATAAAAACATTTTTTAGCATTACTTTTCTCGTTTAGTACTTAGGCACATAATAAATCATTAAGATACACCCAGCTCTTCTGGAGCATAATATAAATTGCAACCATTTATAAATAATGAAAGAGAAGAGAAGAGGCTCAAAAGTTCAAATATAATTCTCCAAGATATCTTTCCTTGTTATTTGACGGTCATTGAACCTCAGGAAATACTGCAAATTGTCTCCACAATGATGTCTCTGGAGAAGAACTCAAAAGTCACTACAGGTTATTGAACTACCAGTGTGAAAGTTGTACTCTCCCAGCAGCATGGATGGGCAGTTTGTATGTTATCTGTATTTGAGCAGTTTAAAAAATGTGTGTTGGTTCATTGAATAATGTTCTTTTTTTAAATAGATTTTTATTATATTTTCCACAAATACAAATCTCATATACAGTTTTTGACAGTGGTTCGGCATAGACAAATACACATTTATGTATTTTAATATATACATTTTCTTTCTATAAATCCACAGTATCTATTATGTCTAACTATAGTTACGTTTATCTTATATGCCTTAGAATCTATATGTCTAGCCTATTATTCTCTTAAGGTCTCTTATAATAATTACATTTTCTATTTTCTTATTTTTTGTATCTATCTTCTAACCATTAATTCATTTTGGAGAGGGGGGGCATACAAGTCCAATTAAATAATAAACAAACAAACAAACAAACAAACAAATAAATAAATAAATTTATGCCAAACGTAATATTTGGAGTTTTCCCTCTCCTTCATTTCAAATGTGAGCATGTCTGTTTCTGCACATTCCAATATTTTGTTTATAACTACATCTTCTGGGGGTATCTTGGGTCCTTTTGTGCAAAAGCTATTCTGGCTGCCATCAATATATGTAGAATAGTATATTTTATCTTTTTTGGGTATTGATCCATAGTCAGTCCTAATAAAAAGAGTTCTGGTTTAAGTTCAGTTTGGTGCTTAGTGATTTCCCACAGCTAGTCTTTTATTTTAATCCAGTATTTCTTGCTCTCGGGAATAATGTTCTTTATTATTTTTATATGGGGAAAGGAGTGGTGCAGTAGCCTAGAGGTGAAATCTCACCTCACAATCAGGAGGCTGTGAGTTTTTGTCGTCATACAATATTAAGAGCAATGGCAGAAAATGGCTAAATGTTCAGGTCTCCCCTGTTGGAAGAGGACATCCAGAAGATATTTTCAGCTGTTCTTGATGTTTATATGTATTTTGTTCTGCCGTCTTACACGTGCCTACCAAATATCTACTTGGGTCTGTTATTTCAGGTTACTTTGAAGAAAGCAAACATCAAACCTTTGCCATTTATCACAGAATGAATGTTTTGGCTGGACATAAAGTTTTTTAGGGAACACGGTGGCTCAGTGGTTAAGACACTGAGCTTGTCAATTAAAAAAGGTAGGCAGTTCGGCAGTTCGAATCCCTAGTGCCAAATAATGGAGTGAGCTCCTATTACTCGTCCCAGCTTCTGCCAGCCCAGCAGTTCGAAAGCATGTAAAAACTGCAAGTACAAAAATAGGGACCACCTTTGATGGGAAGGTAACAGCGTTCCATGTGTCTTCAGTGTTTAGTCATGCCAGCCACATGACCACGGAGACGTCTTCAGACAGTGTGGGCTTTTCAGATTTGAAATGGAGATGAGCATCGCACTCTAGATGGTGTAAACGACTAGCATGTATGTGTGAGGGGAACCTTTACCTAAAGTTTATTAAGGCTTTGTGAATGGAGAATCCTGAAGTTATGAATTTATATTTTGTATAGTGGAATGTCTACAGTTGCTAGCTTTTTCTTTTTCTTTTCAATTTGTTTATGGTGACAGAAAAACATCTTCCCTTCTATTACTTGTACCTAAATATTAGCTTAATATACCCTACTTGACCTTCAACTTTCATACAGCTGTTGTATGAACTAAATGACAGCAGGGATCTGGCAGGCTTTTGATTGTTTTTCTCTATCCAATGTTTAACAGTCTTCTACCACTGAAAGCTTTCAGTGGTATAAATAAAACTTAGGGCTGTCCTGATTATTATTTTTTAATCTCAGAGTGTCCTTCAAAAATAAGGCATTGCAGCAGAAATCAGTGGAAATATATTAGAACCCCTGTAGTCCATTAAATTTCTCTGAGCTATTGATGGTTAAATTGCAGTGGATGGGAGAATGAGGCATCTCGCCAATTTTTTTTTCTAAAGAAGGAAGAATGTTTCCAACAATTGCTCAGGATTAATAATATAAGAAATGGCTGGACTAAGATATGTTTTCTATTTAGGCTAGAAATCAAAATGGATTTCTCATTCCAAATCAATTTTGATTGCACACAAGACCAATCAAGATATTCTGACATCTGGGTACCTCCTATACAAAACACACAATAATAACTAATAATGCAACTCCACTCTTTTTCCCCCGTGATTGTCAATGTCATTTTCTTGATAGAATAGGCTGATGTTTTCTCTGTGCTTAAAGAAGGATGGAATGATATCTGTTGGGCATTGTAAGGGCCAAGGTAAACTAAAATCAGGAACATCTGGAATTAAGGCTACTATCGGCATGGGACTTCTATGGGTGACATTGGAAGACTTAGAATCTTAGGGTTGGAAGTGATCTTGGAGTCTTGGAGTCCAACCTTCTGCCTAGGGTGGGTGTCCTTATTTCATCCCTGAACAAATCATTGTCCAAAGTCTTCTTGAAAGCCTCTAACAATGGAGCACCCACAACTTCAAGAGCCAAGCTGTTCTACTGACTAATTATTTCCAGGGAAATGCTCCTTAGTTCCAAGTTGGATCTTCCTCCAAGGAGCTTCTCTATTGCTTCTTGTCCTCCCTCAGGTGTTTTGGAGAATAAGTTGACATTCTCTTCCCTGTGACAGCCCTTCAAGTACTTGAAGACTGCTACCATGTCACACCTAGTCATTCTCTTCATTAGACCAGACATACCTAGCTCCCTCATTTGTTCCTCATACAATTTAGCCTCCAAACAAGAGGTGGGCTACTTCCAGTTTGGACCGGTTCGCCCATACAGGTAGTTTCGACCACCAGCTGGGCCCACCCACCCGGTGCTATCCCGTCCTATATATCTCACTCTCTGGCTCACTCGTCTGTCCACTGATTTCCGTACCTCGCCTGCTCTACTCACCTCTACTCAATTCAAAACCATTCATTATTGAACACTTGCCCTGCCTTTCTGCTTATTTCTACTCTTAAATTTGTCCAAAGTATTCCCTAGTATGCATGCGACTCCTGATAAAATAATATGTGATTGTTGGATAAGGAATTTTAGAGCAGAACTTCCGAAAACTCAGATCTTGTTTGTAATTTTCATTAGCACTGATGGGACAAGAGGTCAGAGATTAAAAACACATGGCAATTTAGCACAAATTAAACCATGAATATGTATGCAGAACAGGGCTTATTACTAAGTCTGAGTCACGTGTAGGAATGAGTCACATTTCTTTCTATTGATGTTGAAATAATAAGATAAAAACTACTTCAACGCAGAACATGCAATTGTGTACATTGTAGTTTGGAAGGACAAAGAAAAAATAGGGAATTCAACATTTTCAAGAAAAAGTATCCCTTTTTGTTGAAAACTTTGAACATCCTCATGAAGAAGAATAGCTCATGTGAAAACATGTGCCCATATTTTCTCTAATATAAGTAAAGAATGAATTAGCAAAGAGAACTTAAAATAAGACAGATGGTTGTATCTTGACTGAAGGCAGCTAAGAGAAAAGAAATCCGTAACAGATGTTCATTTTGTGTTTGATTGTGGTTTGTAATTGGATCAAAATTAACCCAACATTTATCTAATTTGAGGGGAAATCACTTAATTGATTCCAAATAAAACTACAACCTAGGGTAGATTTGCTTACAGCACACTGTAAGTAGCTTGAATTCATCCCTAATAGTAATTTCTTTTATATGAGTTTTTTAAAGTACAAAGACAATGAAGTTTACAATACAGCCAAGACTTCAAAAATCAAACAACAGCAAAACAAATCAACAATGTAACCCAAAATAAAACAAAAGAATTAAGTACAAAAGAATTAAAAATGCTGCATTTTTTTAAAATTACACACCAAAGCTGCAATTGTATATATATTTTCTTGGCTGTAATTCCCAATTAGCATTGGAGTGCATTGCTAAACTACTCTATATTGATTACATTATGTAGTATCATTAATATATTCCATAATGTGTTATGCACTTACCCAAGAGCACAGCAAAAATAATAAATTCTTGCAAACTCAATAAAACAACTATCCATACCTAAGTAAGAATTTTTAGCAGAAGTTGAGACATTGCTAAGGACTTCCACACAAGATATTCTATTATGAATACAATGTGCTTCCTAACTGATTGATCTGGTGGTAGCAGGGAACTGAAAATATAGTAAACAATACAGTAACAATGGTAAACAATATGGTAAACAACATCTTATGACTACAGTTGAGCCCAAAATCGATTGACTATACAATGATTGTATAGTTATGGATGCCCTCTGGACCTTTTGACCTGTCTAACATGAGCTGTTCACAGGTTTAAAAATGGCAAAAACTACAATGCGTAGTTATGCTGCCATAACCAACTTGCCATGGCCAACTTGTCATGGCCAATTCTCTATGGCAAATTCACCATGGCCAACTCTCTATGGCCAACTCACCATGGCCAATTCACCATGTGACAGTTCACCACAGAACAAGAGTTACACTAATATTGAAGAAATAGTGGAATAGAATCATTAAAGAAAGGCTACAAAAAGAAGGGCAAAATGAAACGTGAATGACAAAAATTAAAAAACATGTTAACTGTTTTTTTTAATTACATTTATATGCTGCCCTTCTCTGAAGACTCAGGGTGGCTTACAATTTTTGGGATACAATGCAATGCACTCAGCAATAACCTTCATTCCATTGTATATGCCTGCTTATTACTAAGTGGCATTTTTACAAAGTCAGCTTATGGCCCCCAATAATCTTGGGTCCTCAATTTACTTACCCCGAGAGGATGGAAGGCTGAGTCAACCTTGAGCCTGGTGGGATTCGAGCCTGCAGTAATTGCAGGCAACTGGAACTTAAGTGCTAGGCATTTAACAGCCTGCACCACCAAGGCCCTTAGTTTTAAACAAATAGAGTTGTTGAATTGTCCCGCAGCGAGTTGTCCTGTGTGAGTTGACTATGTTGGCCATGGTAAGTTGTCTCATTCCCTTTCCCATCTTGAATAGGAGTGCAACATGTGCCCTGCATGTAACAAAGGGGCGGGGCTCAGGTTGCCTCAGCATCCTACTGCAATTGGCTGGCTGTCCCATTTAATTCCCACTGTGAACATGGCTAGTGACCCACTGAGAGTCCCAAGGTATTCATGTGCAATAGCACAACAATTATGGAGTTACTGTAATCTGTAGGTTTATTAGAAAGCAAGTTCTTTTTTTTATTGCTGGAGTTCACCAAAATTTGCTGCTGAGTAAATGTATCATCTCCTGTTTATTCTCTGTATGTTAATCCTCCTGCATACTTGGTGGAAGATGGATGTGATGTGGCTTACAGAGCATCACTTTAAAAATTCTTAAGCCACTTGGCTTCAGCTGGGGAGCTACAATGCAGGAAGCTGAATGAAATGGCCCTGCTGTTCTTTCTCTACACTTCAATGCTGGAGCATTCAACACAGGATATGCTGAAAATTCATTTTGCTTTTTGCTGGGAGTAGAGGAAACTTTTAAAAAGGCAGAGAAGGTTTTTTTAAAAAGAAAATGAAAAATGAAAGCCCTGGGGGGAACCCCAATAAAAGCTTAAAAGTGTTTTGCAAGCATTGTGTGGTGAATTGGCTCCAATTCGATCTTGAGTTTGAACAGAGGAAGCACTAAGGCGAATGTGGAGGTAAGAATTCTAGACATCTCAGTTCAGGATAGTTTTCTTATGTATATGGTGATTAAAGGGAAAGAACATGAGCATGAAAAGATAAAGCAATCAAACAGAACATTGAATAACAGAGTTGGAAGGGACCTTGGAGGTCTTCTAGTCCAACCCCCTGCTCGAGCAGGAAATCTCTACCATTCCAGACAAAGGGTTGTTAAGTCTCTTTTTGAAAGCCTCCAGTGATGGAGCACCCACAACTTCTGAAGGCAAACCGTTCCATTGGTTGATGGCTTTCACTGTTTCCTAACTCCATTGATTGCTCTCGCCTTACTTAGTTCTTAGGTTGCTTCTCTCCTGGTTTGGTTTCCATCCCTTGTTTCTTGTCTTACCTTTTGGTGCTTTGGAAAATAGTTTTACCTCCTTGTCTTTGTAGAAGCCCCTCAAATATTTGAACACTGCTATCATGTCACCCCTAATCTTTCTTTTCACTAGACTAGCCATATCCAATTCCTATAACTGCCCTTCGTGTGTTTTAACCTCCAGCCCCTAATCATTCTTGTTAATTATTTAAGTTGATTAGCAAATGGGGTTTCTGGAGATGTGCAGTTGGAATGAAGTTGATGAAAGCCTGGGGGTGGGGGAATGTTCCAGCCAAGAAGCTCAAAACTATACTCTTGGTGAACAGAGTTGGTGATGTGTTCTGACCTAGGCTTCCCAAAATCACGAAGCAGACTCCTTGTCCCGACAAAACCATTTTTTATTAGGCTAATGTGAAAATGTGAATTTCTATCATTCACATCCAGCAAAATCCCGGCAAACAGTCTTTCAAGGGTGAATTATAACCACAGACCTTATCAGGCTTGGAGAACTGCGAGGCCGATAGCTTTCAAGTGCAACGCTGTACAAGAAAATACTTGGCAAGGAGTCTCTGAGAGTCACAAACTCAGACAAGCAAATCTTCACACTAATTAAATGAACTCATTGTCTCCTGCAAACACCACTCCCCTTTCACTCTTTATTCCCTGTGGGAGGGACAAATCACCATCCACCTGTGCCTTTACTACCGAGTCGACCCTTGTTCCTTAACTGTTCCCTTGCGGCAGCTCTGCGCATGCACACACTGGGAACTAGCTCCTGCTGTTCTTCTGCCCCACTGATCTCCAACTCTGAAGGCAGCTGATAACTATCAGATGGCCCTGGGCCCATCTCTGCCTCCAACACAGAGCACTTGTCAGAGCCTTCCCCAGACTCCAGGACTGGCCCATGTTCCTCCCCAACCTCCTCACTGAGTTTGCCGCCAGATCCACTGGCCTCTGGTAGGTCACAACCATCTGTATGCAGCTCATAACGGGAACACAAAACCTATGCAGTTAAATATGGGTAGTCCTTGACTTACAATAGTTCATTTAGTGACTGGCACCGAAAAAAATAAACCATTTTCAGAGTTATGTCCTTTGCAGTTTGCCATGATCACGTGATCAAAGTCCAGATGTTTGGCAACTGGTTCATATTTTATGACCCTTTTGAGAACCCTGAAGCCATATTGGAGCATCTTCAGGGCTGCCACAGCAAAGCCGGTTGAAGCTGTGGGAACAGGAGAGGGGAGATGGAGATAGTTGGGGATGTGCAGCCAAAATAAAATTTTCCTGGGAACCAATGACATTCGCACCAGGTGCTGGGTGTTGTGGCCCACTGGTGGCTAGCAGAGCTGGCAACTGAGTCAGACAGTGAGGAGGTTGGGGAGGAACATGGGCCAGTCCTGGAGGCTGAAGAAGACTCAGATGAGAGCTTTGCATCAGAGGCAGAGATAGGGCCAGGGCAGGCTGGCAGTTATCAGCTGCCTTCAGAATCGGACAGCAGTGAGGTGGGGGAGCAGCTGGAGCCAGTTCCCAGCCTGTGCATGCACAGAGCTGCCAAAAGAGAAGAACTAAGGGTCGACGTGGGAGTAAGGCCATAGGTGGATGGTGAATGGCCCCTCCCAAAGGGATTAAAAGAGGAGCAAAAGGGGAGGAAGCTTTTGCAGGAAAAAATCATTCATTGCAGCAGTGTGAAGATCTGTCTGTGCATCTCAGAGCCTCTGTGCTGAGTTCGTCCTTGTCAGCACTGCATTTGGAAATATTTACTTGGCAGCTCTCCAAGCGAGATAAGGTCTGTGCTCCTAATCACACCCTTGAAACACTGTTTGCCAGGCCTTTGGCTGAATATGAATGCAAGAAATTCACCTTTGTTTAATAAAAGGGGTTTTGCCAGGACAAAGAGTCTGCTTGGTGCTTTTTGGAGAAGCCTAGGTCACTGGGAAGGCATGGGCTAAAACCAACTGGAGGGGGATTGTGACTGATTGGACCATTTGACAGACATGTGGCCTGGGGGGAAGAACTTTGGGTTTTGATATGAGTGGGGAAAACCTCCGGTCTTTCAGAGTCGGGTTTTTACCAGCTGTGCCAATATGACATTCCTAATAAATTCATACTTTCAGGAAACTCCAGGCCTCAGACTCTTGATTGTGTTGGGTCTGTTACTTGGAACCCTGTCACCTTTGCTGTGTCCTGGGGTCCCAAGAACCCCTTTTGCAACCTTCTGACAAGCAAACTCAAGGAAGAAGCCAGATTCACTTAACAACCGGGTTACTAACTTAACAAACTGCAACGATTTGCTTAACGGTGGCAAGGAAAGTCATAAAATGGGGCAAAACTCACTTAACAAACGTCTCCCTGAACCATAGAATGTTGGAGCTCAATGCTGGCCATAAGTCGAGGATCAAATCCACAATGATGGGTCACATAGGTTTTGAGTTATTCTTATGAGCAGGGGTGGGCTTCAAAAATTTTAGCAATGGGTTCTCTGCCTAGTTGCTGGGTGGGCATGGCCTAGTTGGCCTCCTGCACCACGATGGAGGGTGACATTTCCACCCTCCCCAAGCTCCAGAGGCTTTCCTTGAGCCTCTGGGAGGGCGAAAACAGACTCCCCAGGCTCTGGAGGTTTTCTGGAAGCCAGAAACAGGCCCAATTCTGGCATTCCCGAACTTCCGGGAGGCCCATTTTTTGCCCTCCCTGAGCCTCCGTGCAGGCCCTGCACTTACCTACATCCAAAATGGGCCACGTGGGGACTCCTGGGAGGGGCAGGGTTGGGTGGGCTGGGACAGGCAGGAGTGGGATTTGGGGGTTCTCTGAACTGCACAGAATCTTAGCTAGGGGCTCTCCTGAACCCCTGTGAACACTCCTGGTTAGGAGTTTCTTTGCTGTTGGTTGACTCCAGAATCTCACACACATCAAGAGGCCCATAGCCACATCTATCCCCAGTTGGGGACAGATTTAGATTGTCCATTGCTCTGAGATTTTTCTGCAAGGGAGACTTGTGTGTTTCATTTAGAAAGAAGTCAAGTTCATTAATAGTGTGCTTTAATCACACGTATTTGTGGAAATAAGATGGGGGTGAGGTGGGAAATTGAATCATCGTATCATTATCCAAAGCAATATATATTAAATAAAAGAAGGAACCGTCTCTCTTGGCTCTTCCATCCCACACAAGGAACAATAGCCGTTGATGGGTTTGTTTTGAGTGTTCTTCAGAGCAATTAATTTTCACGTTGCAGCTGATATTTTACCCCAAGTAAATTATTAGCTTATTTAATGCCTTTAATAATGTAATAAGAATGTATGTAAAAATTAATTACGGACATAAAACAACCCCGTACAAACATTAACACATGTCACTAACTAATTATGTGCAGCCACACTTTTGTGACAGCAAATGAACACGCTTTTAATATGAATCCAATCTTTTCCTTCACATTTAGCTCAGCAATAATTTTTCTCTTCCTCTTGGGCTTTGCTGTCTCCCACATATGATGAATTCTCACCTCCTACATATTATGAATTCTCGTTATCATTATTTCACCTCATTGGCAATAGGTAGAAAGAGGGGTTTAAAAAAAACAAATTAAACAAATAGAGCAGACCATTCAACACAGAATAGATGCATCCAATATATGAGTACATTTCAAAAACTGATCAAGACAACTTTGGAACTTTTAGTTTAAACGTATTACACACACACACACACACACACACACACACACTTCCTTCCTTCCTTCCTTCCTTCCTTCCTTCCTTCCTTCCTTCCTTCCTTCCTTCCTTCCTTCCTTCCATACAGCTAGATCCCTCCCTCCCTCTCCTTCCTTCCTCCCCTCCCTCCCTCCCTCTCCTCGCTTCCTTCCTTCCTCCCCTCCCTCCCTCCCTCTCCTCGCTTCCTTCCTTCCTTCCTCCCCTCCCTCCCTCACCCCTCCAGTTGTGGTAAAACTGAGGAAAAGGAAAACTTGGCTCAGAGTTTAGCTGTGGTGGCTCAGAGTTTAGTGGAGTGCCATATTGCAGGCTAACTGCCCACTGCCAGAGGTTCAATCCTGACCAGCTCAAGGTTGACTCAGCCTTCCATCCTTCCAAAGTGGGTAAAATGAGGACCCAGAATGTTGGGGCAATAGGCTGACTCTGTAAACCACTTAGAGAGGGCTGTAAAGCACTGTGAAGTGGTATATAAGTCTAAGTGCTATTGCTATTAACAGAGACAAAACCACAACACCTTCCAATTCAAGGTTATTTCAGGAAAAATTCATCCATTGCTGTGGGCCTTCAAATGGTTTTAATGACACTTTAAAACAAAAGCTGCTTTCTATTCCGATTACTGTCCATTTCAGAATAAGGACATGCTCTTTAATTGTATAGAATAATGGCTGCTTATCATTTTTGATGCCTCTGCATCCTTGTGGAGAATATGCTGTGCAGTTGCATCCCAGCTATCTAATACTCATGCAATATGTCCTTCGTTTTATGGGAATTCCTTATTTGCCATCGATTCACCAACGATTCATAGTCTAGCATTTCATCTTCAATGTGATGCTTAATTTTGTGAATTGTATCTGGACCAGTTAGACTGACAAAACCTTCTGCAATAGATATTTATTTTAGACCTCTAAGATACTTTACAAATCTGGAGCGGGGAACTTGTTAGCAATGATAAATATGTTTGCAGGGAGTTGCTCGTACTTTCAATTTCCAGTTAGCCAGATTTTCATTCATTTGCAAACGGAGGGAGGGGGCAGGGGAAGAGGAACACATTGTATGTACTTCAGCAGATTTGTGCAAGTATATGAATTTTTAAAAATATTTTTTGCATATCATGCGCAGATTTTAGAAGTCATTCCCCCCCCCCAATACACTATGCTGGAAAAAAATCTGCTATTTTCATCTTCTGCATACTTGTTTTTCTTAAATGTCAACATTTCTATGCACGTATTTGGGGTTGCAAAAAAATTGCTGAGGCAGCTCTCTTTTTTTTGTCCAGGAACAAAATAATAAGAAGAAAAATAATAATTTATAGACTCCTCAACTCCCCAAGCAAAATCATTACCCCAAAAAATCAGCTTGAACCTATTTTTTCCATTTCTTCCATCAGTTGCATTTTGAGGTTGCCCATTAGAAAAAAAACCCTGCATCTTTTATTTTAATTTGGTTACATCAGGTGCCTTATCTGAGTGGTGCGGTAGCCTAGATGTGGAGCTCTCACAATCAAGAAGCTGTAAGTTTGAACCTAGGCAGAGGCAGATATTTCTCTCTCTGGGCATGATGAAAATATATCTGCTGAACAAAACTCCGCATTGGCAACAGGAAAGGCATCTGGCCAGTAAACACTCAGCTCCATTCAGTTGCCCAGACTCCACCCTGCAAGGGATTATGTGGGGGAAAAGAAGAAAAAGACGAAGATGCTGATCAGGTCTCTTATCCATTCCTTTGAGACCATAATATAAGGGATTACATTTTTCTTCTGTGTTTTGATAGGATTCCCTATTTTGCCCACTCCAAAAGAGAGGTAGTCTACTGATTTAATGGAAGAACAGAGTTGGAAGAGACTGTGGAGGTGTTCTAATTCAACCTCTTGCTCAGGCAGGAAATTCTATACCATTTGGTTGTCCAGTCTCTTCTTAAAAAGTTCCAGTATTGGAGCACCCACAACTTCTGGAGGCAAGTTGTTCCACTGGCTAATTGCTGTCACTGTCAGGAAATTTCTCCTTAGTTCTAGGTTGCTTCTCTCCTTGATTAGTTTCCATCCATTGCTTCTTGTCCTGCCCTCAGGTGCTTTGGAGAATAGGTTGACTCCCTCTTCTTTGGGGCAGCCCCTTAGATATTGGAACACTGCTGTCATGGCTCCCCTGGTCCTTCTCTTCAGTAGACTAGCCGTGCCCAATTCCTGCAACTGTTCTTCATCTGTTTTAGCCTCTAGTCCCCTAATCATTCTTGTTGCTCTTCTCTGCACTCTTCCCAGAGTCTCAAACATCTTTTCTTAGATTGTGCATCTACATACATATGCATCTACATACTTAGGTACATACACAAAGGACACACAAACAACAATTTATCCTCTAGTCTGGTTGCTCACTTGTTCTCTAATCTAGAATGGCCGTACGGTTGTTTTCTTTCACTCTGACCTTTTCTTCAGAGGCGTTTCCAGTTTGAAACTCACTTCCATTGATCCACCTCATCTTTGCCCTTCTTTCTAGTCTTAAGTCTCTGCAGTCTGACTTGGGTGTCTTAGTAATTTCAGTTATGTATTTGAGAAGTCCTGCCCTTTCTCAGCTTCCTTCCTATTCAGCTTTGTCTAATTCCGAGGCACGTTTTGGCAAGACGTACGTGCCCAAAATAGCGGTGGACCATTTTCTGTTTCCCTAGCTGTCCTTCTGGAGTTTGCTTGCGCTAGGTTTCCTAACCTCAGCTAAAACGAGTTGAATCTTTGACCTTCTTAAATTGCTCTGTTAACCTGAACTGAAATTGGATTCTTCCATTCTAACCTCGGAACTTTTTATCTTAAGAGAAAAAGGACTTCTTCAGCAAAAAAAAAAAAGATCATAATAATGGAGGGGGGGGGAAATCAAATGGAGGACAATTTATCCCTCATGCAATATAATCTTACATTTATTTCAATCTGCTTAACCAGAGTCTAACTTTAGCTGAGTGTAAACTCAGACACCTATTGTTCACTTGGCTATATTTAGATGCTGACTAAGCACAGGGTCTGAAATGTAAAATTGTAGCTGGTTTATAAAAGAAACCTCACTGTCAAAAATAATGCTTTTCTAGAAACCGTTATTAGAACTGCTAAGTGCCTCGGCTGCATAAATAATGCATTCTTTAAAAACGTAATTACAGTGCAGAAGAACATTGCACGGGTGTGCAACTGTTCTGCTTAGCAGCAAAAAAAGAAGAAAAAAGGAAGAAACAGGAGGAAAAAAAGAGAGAAGAAGGAGGGGCTGGGAAGTGAAACGATAACAAAAATGATATTGTCAGTTGAGGTTGTCCTCAGCTTATGACCTGAAGGCAGGACAGGAAGCCCTGGTGTTTGCTATGGAACTAATATAGACGTATCCCACACCTGTAGCTTGGTAAGAGCACCATTGGAATATTGCATGCAGTTTTGGTTGCCACAATATAAAAAAAGCTGTCGAGGCTCTACCAAGAGTACAGAGAAGAGCAGAAGGTGATTGCAGAACTGGAGCTAAACCTTTTGAAGAACAGAATTGGGTATGTCCAGTTTAATGAAAAGAAGGACTGATTGGCTAGAGCACAAAAAAAAAGAAAGTGGGAACTAAGGGGGAAAAATGAATCTACGAAACATATTACAACATATATACCAAAAGACAGGAATTTCCAAACTTTAGTTCTAGATCTCCTTGCTTGCTGATTAAGCAATAGATAGAATATATTTGTAAAAACACATAATTATAATCCAACAACAAATATCAATAATCCAACAATAAATATCAATTATTCTGTTTTATAGAGTATAAACAACAGATAACCTATAGGATATAGGAAATAATTGCCACTTAATATTAATTATGAAATATTTAACTCACTATCAAATGTATTGAAGGAAAATTTAATCAGTTTTAATCATAGGAACTGTTGTGATGTTTACTTGTATGACTTTTTGTCTTTCAATTTTGTATATTTGTATATTTTAGCTTTTTGTATTTAATAAAGTTTTTTTTAATATAAAAAAGAAAGAAAAGAAGGACCAGGGGTGACACGATAGCAGTGTTCCAATACCTAAGAGGTTGCCCCAAAGAAGAGGGAGTCAAGCTATTCTCCAAAGCACCTGAAGGTTGGACAAGAAGCAATGGGTGGGAACTAATCAAGCAGAGAAGCAACTTAGAACTAAGGAGAAATTTCTTGATAGCTAGAACAATTAATCAGTGGAACAACTCCAGAAGTTGTGAATGCTCTTACACTGGAAGCTTTTAAGGAGAGATTGGACAGCCATTTATCTGGAATGGTATAGTATCTCCTGCTTGAGTAAAGGATTGAATAGAGGACCTCCAAGTTCCCTTCCAATTCTGTTATATGGCTATTTCGGACACATTCGGTAAGTCAGCCCTTTTGAGGTACCTTAGTTCAAAAATTGTTATCCAACAATGCAGAGTTTCTTCCAGTTAAAGGTCATGACCACAAGGCTTTTAGTGGTATATAAACATATTACAATCCCGTTATATTTGCCCACCTGAACTGGGTGAAAAAGAGGATGGCTGAGTGTATCTAAATCTAAATTCTACCATGCTTTGAATGTCAGAGGCAGAATGAGAGAGAGGAGATATTGCTCTTGAATAGGTTGGGCAGCCAAGCGGAGGGTTTTCTGGCATATCTCACATAACTGTCCTGCATGTACATGCACAAAAGGTGCATCACTCTTTATTTTCTCCCACGCTCACTTATCGATAGCATTGTACAGAATAATAGCTCACTGCTCACCTCTGTGGCAAAAGAACACATGTGTTTCTCAGAACATAATGCAGCTGTCAAAATGACAACCATGTTCGGGCAGATGTCTCAGCACCGGTGGGCTTGGCTGCAGAGGATTTTTCTTATTGTGATGCGTTGACAATGACGATGATGTGGATGAGGTTGATGAGTCTTATCATTGGGAAGTGGCAGGAAGAAAATATATTGGGATCTTAAGATGAAAACCCTGTAAGATTTTGTAAATAGGGAGGAGGAAGGAAGAAAGGAAGAGGGAAGGAGGGAGGGAAGAAGAGAGGGAGGAAGGAAGGAAAAGGAGGAGGAAGGAAGGGAAGGAAGGAAGGAAGGAAATGGAGGGGGGAAGGGAAGAAAGGAAGGAAGGAAAATGGAGGGGAGGGAGGAATGGGAGGAAGGAAGGAAACGGAGAGGAGGGAGGAAGGGAAGAAAGGAAGGAAGGAGGGGAGGGAGGGAGGAAAAGGGAGGGGAGGGAGGAATGGGAGGAAGGAAGGAAAAGGGAGGGGAGGGAGGAAGGGAAGAAAGGAAGGAAATGGAGGGGAGGGAGGAAGGGAAGAAAGGAAGAAAACGGAGGGGGAGAGGGAGGGAGGAAAAGAGAGAAGAGGGATGGAGGAAGGAGGAAAGGGAGGGAGAAGGAAGGAAGGAAGGGTGAAGGGAGAGAGAGGAAGAGGAGGAGAGAAGGAAGGAGGAATGGGAGGAGGAAGGAAGGAGATTCCTGGTATTTGTCTTTTTTGTCTTGTCTTGTCTTTTTGAGTTGTGTATCAGAATCTGCATTTTGACTAAAGCCATGATCTTGATTTTGAAATCCTTAGAGCAAAGCTGGCAATGACTCATGATATAACCAGTGCTATATCTATAAATATAAGTGTTGTGAGAGCACAAGCTGTAGGTGTGATGAATCCAGGGGTGTCAAGTACCACCATCATCATCCAGGCAGTTGCAGCTATTCCTAAGCCTGGACAAATGGAGAAGGTTTCTCTCCTACCAAGACATCATGATGGCAGGCATGAACTAATGTGAATTTCACTAATTTTGAAATTACCGATTACTGATCATTACAGATAACATGCATGCCATAGGTTTGCCATCATGGCACTAGAAGATCCTATCTGGTTCTGTTCTGTTCTGTTCTGTTCTTACTTGACCTGCAATTTCTAGGCAGGGAATAGATTCATCATCTATTCTTCAGACATTCCCTGTTCTAGATTAACAAAGTAGATAGACCAAATCAAAACTGATTTATGTAATTCTGTTTCTCATATATCTTATGAATTATGAGAGAACAACTTTCCCTAGCAGGGAGTAGCTTCCACAAGGCTTCAATATTAGTGTATGAAACAAAAACAACCCATTATATTCCAGGTTTACCAGCATAGTGAGCAGGCAAGCATATATCAACAATTAACAGCGATGCAGTGAAAATGGCACCTGGTAATTTGCTATTTCTTTTCATGCAAATTGAGATTATTTGTATAGTTTAAATACTAAACAGTTAGAAATAGGAAGTTCCCAAGCTCAAATACCTGGTTTATGCCTGATTTAGATATGTCAGGTAGGAATAATTTTTAGATCTGATTAAATAGGATATATGGAAATTTTTCAGTTCAATAAATCTATTAACATCATTGAAGAAATATATATTGATCCTTTGTTTGTTTAACATTGCAATATTTATATTATGCAAATAATCCCTGTGTGGGTTTATATAGTGTTGACCAAGAAGCTTGGCTTTGTTACTCAATATTGGGTTAAAATTGGTGGTTGCTGCCTTAGTTACAGTTGCTATGGAATGAAGGCTTGAAGTTGACAGTTTAATAAATGGAATATGAGAACCAGAGCTGGTGGCTGACAGAAACAGAGCACAGAGTTCTGAAAAATAGCAGGTCTTTTAGTCAGAGATAAGTCTGTTGGGAAAAGGCCTACAGACCAGAGTTCCAAAGGCTAAAGAACATAAGAAGTTCTGCCAGATTGTGATAAAGCTTGCAGAAGGCAACCCAACCCAAAGACCAGATATCTGCAGCAAAGGGTTGAAGGAAATCTCAACTGGTAGCTTTTGAAAAAAAAATTGACGTATTTTAAAAAAACTAAGGAAAAACAAAGCCAGAAGAGAAATTGCATTCTAACATATCCTTTCCTGGATATGAAGGATGAGGTTTGTAATAGTAACGTCAACCCCATGCATAGAAGCCAAAGGGTTGATTTGGATAATGTGACAGCTGAAAGTTGAATTCTTTTCTACAAGTTCTTTTGAAAGAAAAGTTGTGTTGAATTCTCCTCCAACAAGAGGGGCATAGATCAGTGGTGGGATTCAACCTGTTTGCACCACTTTGGCTGAACCGGTTGTTAAATTTCTGGCTGGTCCCTCCCCTCCTCTCCTCACCCCTTCCAGGACTCCTCAGAAGCCCCATTTTGGCTCCGAGGTAAGTGCAGGGAGACCTGCTAGGCCCAAAACAGGATGCGGAGGATGGGCTGTACTGGGAGGGACCATTTAACACAGCAAGCAGAGGGAGGCATTGCTGGAAGCAACATATGTGGGTTGTGGCCAGATGATTGTTTGTGTTTCTGGGACTCTGCAACTCGTGGATTTAATTCAGTTGCGGAGAATGTTTATATTTGTGTTTGGAGCAGCTGGTTATCTGTCAGGTGGACTAATTGGCTATTGCCTGGAAGGTTAGTCTGGAGCTTGTTCATGGCTGGCTTCACTGAAAACAATGCCCTGAATTCCTGGCTTGGACAATTTCTGTGACTTCTCCTTGCAAGCCCTGAAATTGGACCATTGGACTTGTTGACAAACCTCAGTGGAAGCTCCGGACCTCTGAGGGGATTTTGAGCTGTTCATTTTTGGAACCTACCCAGGCAAAACCTTTATTTCCAATACTGTTTTTGGTTTGGCTGTAAGTTTGTTTTGCTTTTGGTTATCTACTTTGTCATGAGCCAATTACTGTTCTAAGCTTGCAGCTGGAGGTTAACGGAAAACCTGAAACAGAATTTCTGGGGGAGCAAACTGAATAAAGCTCTCTACACCAACCCTGATGTGTGGGTGAGTGGAGGCAGCACATTCTGGAGAAAGTACTTGGAAATGTACAGAAGTACAAATATAGTACCTCAACCCTACTCTTTAAAGCAGCCATGTCTTTTTCCAGGATCCCATCCCTGTCTTCTACATTGGTTGTGTGATCCTGGTAAAAGACACAGCTGCTTTAAAGAGTGGCAGAGGGACACTGCCTTTTGCATTTTGCAAAACACTCCATTTTGGGGAAGCATTGCAAAACCCTATGATCTAGTTCTCTGGTTTAATTTAATGCAGTTGAGAGATTAAAAATGTATAATTAAACACACTTGCTTGTGAAAATTGCAAATGAAGTGCTTTTCAATGCAAGCTGACACAAATATGAAACAAAGATTTGTGGCTAATTTCTTGAAAAATTAAGAAAGAGAAAAAAATGGATTAATGTGTAGACAATGCTAATGGATTAATTTAGTCCCTTCCTCCTTGCTTGAACAAAGCAATGTTTCAGATCAGAAGTTTTCTACAAGGAATTTTCCATAGAGGAAGGAGTTTGCACAAACATCCTGCTCTCAACAACTGGAACAACAAGCATAATTTACATGTAGTGAAAGCAATTGTATATCCTGTTTTCCCTTCTGCAATTCAATTTGTTTCCTTTCTAACTATAAGTCTATAGGGATGTCGGCCTGGTGAGGTAGACCAAATAGGAAGCATGGTTAGATGAGTTAATTCTGTTTTATTACATTAAGACTCTTGCAAGTCTGAAAATGTGTTTTTCCACCTTTTTCAGCCTGAGAACTGAGGAAGGGTCCTTTCTTACTCCCTTGCCCTGACCAATTTTCTGCTGTGGGCTAAGTGGCCATTCTCTTAGACAGCAATGGGATCCTACCTGTTCCACTACCAATTCAGTGATTGCATGTGTGTGTGTGTGCACACCTAATGCATGTGCAACTAATGCAGGCATGCAGCTTTTCCCAAAGCCGCTGAGGCCTGCAGCACCAATTAGCTCAGGGGATAAAGAGGAGAAAAGTGCAGGGGCAGTAGGGACGGTCCATTGTCATGCACCTGTCAGAGTCTGAATCCAAGAAGGAAGATGAACAGCTGATAGGGAGTGGGAGTGTGCTCTGTTGGCTGTGGAGGAAACTGGAGAAGGGCAAAGTCCGACTGGGCAGAACAGGGGAGAAGTAGAACAACGGAGAGGGAGTTCAGAGGAAGATCCAGTCCCACCCCCTCTTCATCCTAGGGGATGAATGGAGAAGAGTGCAATATGGGTTGCGTGGCTTACGGGGGAGGAAAGGGCCCTGATTCCCTTCATTAGCCATACCTGGGAAGAGAGTTAAAAAGAGATGCATGCTGAGTGTGGCATCTGCTGGGAACAAACATGAGTTTATCTTGTGTTGACTTTGGTTATTTGCGTTCCTGGCATCCTCCCAACCAGGTTGAATTATTGCTGTTCCTTCACATCTGGAATTATCTGCCAGACTAATTACCTCATCTTGCCTTGATTGGACTTAGAGTTGCAGCTTTTGTTGACCACATTTTGGACTTGAATCTCTGCAGCCAAAGGCTGTTCCTGAGAGTTTTTCTCCAGCCAGAAAGTAACCAGGACATTGGGGGCAAAGTTGGAGCTAATAAAGGGACTCCTAGTGATTATCTGACTGTGTTGCCTTTGTGCCACATCCCGGGGTCATCACACTAATCTTGCACTTTTCTCTTCTTTCTCCTCTCAGCTGAGGCATTTTTCCTCCTCTCAGCTGATCATCAGAGGTTTTGTAACTACCGGTTCTACCAAACCGGTCCAAACCAGTAGCATACCACCACTGTTCTTACAACTTTTTCTTCTTCACCCAAGGTCATTCCCACAAACCATTATATCAAAAGACATGTTTTCATAGAGGACAATCAGCTCCAAATCACCTAGTTGGTTTCCATAGTTGAGGGAGGAATTTGGATCTCCCAGCCCTATGCAAAAGTTCAACTCTGATTTTCCTTATATTGCAGTTATGTGACAGTTGTAAGGTTACCCAAGTGAATACGTGTGAAGCATTTCAAACACCACAAGTCCAAATTTGATAGCTTTTAAGAACAGCACATGTTAATCATTTGATGAAATGGCTGGTTTTATGGTCCAGGGTTGGTACTACTGTAAAGCCACTCAGTTTTCAGCATTAGCCTATATTATTAAATGGATATAAATGAATTCTGAGCAGTAGAATGTCTAACTTAGGAAAACCGTGGTGTAATAGGAAAGGAAAGCCTGGTAGAAATTTTAGCATTCTGAACTTTTGCCAAGCTACAAAGGATAATGGCAGATAAAGTCATTAGAATTTTATTAGCTTAAAGCTAAAACGGTGATTATACTCAGTGGCCAATTGAGTTGACATAAATTTTGGCAGGTAGAGGGTTTTTTTTTAAGTGGGTAGGAGAGCAGGGAACCAGAAGAATTGGGGATGGAATAGAATATAAAATGGAATAGAAAATGGAATAGGAATAGGAATAGGAATGAGAATAGAATAGAACAGAACAGAACAGATAATAGAATAGAGGACATAATAGAATAGAATAGAATAGAATAGAATAGAATAGAATGGAATGGAATGGAATGGAATGGAATGGAGTGGAGTGGAGGAGTGGAGTGGAGTGGAGTGGAGTGGAGAGAGAGTAGAGAGTAGAGAGTAGAGAGAGAATAGGGTAAGGTAGAGTAGAGTAGGGTAGGGTAGGGTAGGATAGACTAGACTAGACTAGACTAGAATTCTTTATTGGCCAAGTGTAACAAGGAATTTGTCTCCGGTGCATAAGCTCTCAGTGTACATACAAACTACAAACATACAGTGTAAATATAAACTATGAGTGTATGTACAAATAACAAAGTGATAAATCCAAATCATACAATACATCATAAGATAAAAACAACAAAGTGATAAATCAAGTTATGGAAACCCCTAGTCCTTTGATGGCGGTCATTTGGATTTTTTTTGCAGCCCATATGTGGTAGCCCAACAAGAAAATTGCTTGATCAATCCTGATCTGTAAGAGCTTACCCTGACCCAGCTCATCAAACTCCTTCCTACAAACAATCCTTGGGATTCCATTTAGCTTTTTTTTTTCTTTTTGAACTTCCTTTCTTATTTAGTTCTTTACATGTTGCTTCTCAGGAAGTTTTGCTTTTCCTGTTTGACCTTAGACTGCATTTATGAGATGAAATTGGTGGACTTAGATGCAAGGACAACCTAGATCAGGGGTGTCAAACTCGATTTTATTGAGGGCAGCATCAGGGTTGTGTTAGACCTTGGGGGGGCATGTGTGGCCACAGGGACATGTCCAGCTCAATGTCACGGGCACCTATGGTGGCCCAAGTGCTCTGGCAGCAAAAACAGTCTCCCGAGTTCTGTTTTCGCCTGCAGTGGCTTCCTGCAACCCTCTGCCAGCAAAAATGGAGCTCACAAGGGCTGCACACAGCCCTCCTAAGCTCCGTTTTTGCTGGTAGAGGCATTGTGGACTGGTCCTTCTCTGTTTCCAGGGTGACCCCATGGGCCAGATCTAAGCACCCCACAGTCCGAATCCAACACACGGGTCTTGAATTTGACACCCCTGACTTAGATCATGATCTGCCATTTGGAAAGTCTGAATCTGTATTCCTGTTAAACTTTAAACTAGCATTATTTCTCAATGTGTCCATGGTGCAGGGCCAAGTTGAACTGTCAAGTAACTTTATTTAGGAGTAACTGTCCTGAAATTGTAATCGGATTTCACCTGACACTTGATAATGACTTACTTGTCATTGGTATCTGCTTTTTCATACATATTACATACTAGCTGGATACCCATGCTTTGCTGCGAAACTATGTGATCAGGCTTAGTTTTTGGGGAGGAAAATAAGGGAAAAATATGTCTCTGCCTACCAGCATCCATCGCTATTCATCTGGGTAGCATCCTGTCAGTGTGTGAGAGAGTTGAGGGCTGTTTGGAAACTGAAAACAGTATTTGCTGTGTGAGCAAAAAGGAGACAGCAAGGAGCCTGGGTGTGGCTTAGCTGAACTGTTCTGTACTAAAGCTGTTTGGTGCTGTGAAACTGAACATCCTCTCCTCTGCTTGTGTTTTGCATTTGGAACAGATTTCTTTTCAGGTGGGGAGGGGAGTAGAACTCCTTAGCATCAGAGCGTGTGAATAATAATAATATATGAAATACTAATGCTCTGATGGTCATTTCGAAAAATGCTTTCTTAGTGAGAACCTAGAAGCCAAGAGGAACATCAGTGCCAAATTTCAAGTTTGTAGGCTTTGTGGTTCTGGAGATTTTGTGGTGATGCATGAGTGGTATTTCGCTTTTAAATATATAGATTCCTCCTTGAGCTACCACCACAGTTGAGACCAAGATTCCCATCATTAAAAAAGGCAATTGTTAAGTGAGTCACATTTAAGTTTATGACCTTTTATTAGCTTTTTTGCCATGGTTGTTAAGCAAAACCAAGTTCCTCCATTGACTTTGCTTCTTGGCAATAATAATCCTACCTAAGACCTTAGTTTGATTAATGATTGGAGTTGCTGGTGGATGGGTTGCTTTGGCACAGAAGTGCAAATTTAATTCCTGCCTAGTAATAAGTAACAACCAAACAATGTAATCACACTAAAGTATTTTTGTCCAGCTCCGTTAGTGATGAACTGAGCCCGTCAGCACGTTTGCAAGAGCCGTTGGAGCCTGACACTCTATACTTCTGGAATTGTGCTTCGGCAGAGCGGGATGGTCGACGGTGACAAGAGAGGGAATCCGGAAAACTCCCTGTCCTTTTGCAGCTTTTGGAATTGACTGTAGTGCTGCAACGGATGATGGGGGGGAATCTGGGTATATAGTTTACTCATGAGAAGGTAAGGTTCATAGGTGAAGGATAGATTGCAGAGATAGGAAACAGTGGACATATTAGGTATAACCAGATGATGACCTAAATGGTAATTAAGGGACTAATTAGGGGTGAGTACAGGAGATAGGAGCGTTTAGGTGGGTGTGTTTATACCTTTAAATAGCATTGGAAGGCAGACACTTCCAGTGCTAACCTAGACCGGATTGTATGCCGTTCTTGCTGGATGGGAAGTTTGTTGTTGGACATTAAACACCTTGAAACCTGCTTTCTGCTGTTGTATGGTGGTTTGTGTACAAATCTGCAAGATGAGAATTTTTAATTAAACTTTTGAAATTATATGTCAGCTTTGGAAGCCATATTGGTACCAGAAGCTTCCATGCAGCCACATTCCTGTGCCTGGGAAAGTAGGAGGGAGCCATTTTTAGTGTGTTGGTAGTTAGACATAATAACATTCTTCTTTTCGGTCAAGGTCATGTTATTCCTCCACCTGGAGGAGTAGTGGTTGAAGGGATGTCTCAAGTTGGGACCATTGGTGATTGGACCATGGGATGGACTGATGGGTGCAGGGGTTGGGTTTTGATTTCTGAATTACGAAGGGAAAACCTGGAACTGTCAGATTTGGGTTTTCCCAGATGTGCCAGTATAACTATTCTAATAAAAGGAAACTGACAAAATGCCTGTGTGTGTGTATGTAAGTATGTATATGTGTGTATGTGTGTATGTATGTGTGTATGTGTGTGTGTATATATATATATATATATATATATATATATATATATATATATATATATATATTTGTTTTCATAGATTTTCACGGGTAAAGGTATGTAGGTCTTGGTGTATTCGGGTCTTGTCCCGTGTAAGATTGAGAGTATCTTGGTGACGTTTGATGAGATCCCACCGCCATCTTCAGGCTGGTGTCTTCGGCTTTGTGCTTGTGCCAGCAAAGCGTGATCTGAGCTGCTTCTCTCTTTAAATACTGGAGGGAGGTGTGGTGTGCTGGCTCTGTTGTAGCGGGTTGGTTGGCTGTGTTGTTGGCTGTGTTGTCGCTTCTTGATTGGTTGATGGAGTTGCTGTTTGCTGATTGGTTGGCTGTGTTGTTGGCTGTGTTGTTGCTTCTTGATTGGTTGATGGAATTGATGTTTGCTGATTGGTTGGCTGTGTTGTTGGCTGTGTTGTTGCTTCTTGATTGGTTGATGGAGTTGATGTTTGCTGATTGGTTGGCTTTTTCATAAGAGCCTGTGTGGCTGAGGTAGCGGCTGTGTGTCCTTCAGCCTTTTGTGTTGTAGCTACCTGGGTAGTGGGCTGTGTGATGTCCTTCTGAGTTTTATTGTTGTGACATCCTGGGTCTTGTGCTGTTATCTCCTGGGTTGTTGTCTGTGTTGCAACCTTCTGAGGTTTTGTGTTGTAATCTCCTGAGTTCCATGGTGTAGTATCCTGGGTGGAAGGCTGTGATGTGACATTCTGGGCCTTGGTTTGGCTCCGAGTTTGAGGTCTGGCTATGTGTTTATAGCATGTGTCAGTTTGCTTAGTTTGGGGGTCAGAGGGGGGGTGTAGCAGCTGGAGTTGCAGCCATGGTCTGGTTTCTGGATGGTGGTTGCCTTTTGTCTGTGGGGTGGGCTTGGGTTTGAGTCTGGTGAGGGAGATTGATGGTGGCATCATGTGTTATTTTGGGTCTGGTGTTGGTTTTCATGGCTGGGACTCGTTTGTTGATTAGGGCTAGTTTCCAGATGTCTGGTAGGTGGGAATTATCATCCCGTTTATTCATGTTACGGGGGTGTTTCTCTATTTTGATGGCTTCCCTAATTATTCTCTTGTTGAAGTGTTCAGTGTTGGAGATAAGTTTGGATCCCTCAAAATCAATTTCATGTCCTGTGGCTTTAAGGTGCTGGAAAAGGGAGGAAGTTTCTTCTTCTTTTCTGACTGCGTTCTTGTGTTCTGCAATGCGTGCATTTATTCTCCTGTTGGTTTGTCCAATGTATGTGGCTGGGCAAATTTTGCATGGTATTTCATAAACTCCTTGATTTTCTAGCTGGATCTTGTCTTTGGGGTTTCTTAAGATCTTAAGATCTTAAGATCCAACATCTTAAGAAACCCCAAAGACAAGATCCAGCTAAAACTCAAAGTATAATACCATCTGCCCAGAACATAAAAAGAGAATAAATAAACACCAAGACCTACATATATATATATATATATATATATATATATATATATATATATATATACAGGCATTTTCTCAAATATATATAAATATATTGGGGGAGGCATAAAAAAAGAAACATACAGGAAAGAAGGGAAAGTACCTCTTGAAAGTTCCTTCTGAAAATGGCACACACAACATCAAAACCTTGGGGAATTCCTATAATTAGTTTTCAGTGCTGCCCTAGAAAGCCAACTCTTCAGTTTAATGCTCTTCACCTTTGTTGCTTAATGTTCTTTTCCCATTAGTGCTTACTAGTTAATTCAGCCGACCAATTTGAATGTTAGAAGGGATTTTTTTTTTAAAAAAAGCTTCTTTGTGGGTTTCAAGAGAGGTTTGTTTACATAGGTGGAAAGTGAAAGAATCCTTCTGTTAGCAGAATCAGGATCTTGCCTTGTCCTGAAGTGGATCCCACCCTCTATTGCAGTGGTCACCAACCAATGGGCCGGGGACCACTGGTGGTGCATGAGAAAATTAATCCAGGCTGTGCCACCCACATGGCCCATGGGAACACAAGGCTTGCATCACCTGAGAACAACATGAGGTAGTGAGAGGAGGGGGGAAAGGGCAGAGGGGGGAACTTGCCCCATGCACCCCACATGCCTGGTCTGGCCACAGGGCTGCTTCTTTCCACTTCTTTCTTCTTCTGCTTTTGGCTGCATGCAAGGAAAGCAGCAAAAGTCTTTCTTTCTCTCCCAACCTCCACCAGAAACGAGTCTTTGGGACCTTGCAAAGCATCCTGCTCCACGAGGGGGGGAACACGCTCAACCTTGTTTTTATCTCAGGACACTGGTGCAGTGATCTAGGGGTGGCTTCTTTGTCTACTCTACCCTTGTCATGGATGGATCACTATCTCCTGCAGCTAGTCTTTCAGGGGGCTATCCCTCGTTGCTGAGATGAGGAGCCAACTTGATGGTTCCGCCTCAGACGCCTGATGGACCCTGAGAGGTTACAGATGGCTCTGGGGTTCTTGCCCACCTCCCTTGACCACAACCCGGCTGAGGTGCTGGCGGCCGCCTGGCAACAGGCGGCTTCGAGGGCACTCGACCAGGTTGTCCCCTTGTGGCTTCTTCCCCACCGCAGACCCCGGTCAGCTCCCTGGTTTTCGGAGGAGCTCCGGGGGATGAAATGGCAGAGAAGATGCCTAGAGAGCAGGTGGAGGATGAGCCATTCCGAATTCAACCGTGGCCAGTTAAGAGCCTACATTAGGACCTACCTGGAAGCGATCAGAGTAGCGAGGCATGTTTACTTCTCCACCCTGATTGCATCCGCCGATGATTGCCCTGCGGCCCTGTTCAGGGTCACCCGTTCCCTCCTCCAAGTGAGGGAGGGGGCGGACCCTTTGCGGGGCAGAGCAGAGGAATTTAGTTTACATCTGGCGGATAAGGTCGCTCGGATTCGGGCTGGCTTGGACTTGGGCTGGCAGTGGTCTGATGATGAGGTGACGGCGGATCTGGTTGATTCTATCTGGGTTGAGTTTGACCCGGTCTCCCTTGATGAAGTGGACAGGATCATGCGGAGGTTGTCCTCCACCATGTGTTTATTGGACCTGTGTCCCTCCTGGTTGGTGTGTGCCTCCAGTGAGGTGACACGTGGCTGGCTCCAGGCAGTTGTCAACGCATCTTTGAGTGAGGGAGTCTTCCCCGCCACCTTGAAGGAGGCGGTGGTGAGACCCCTCCTCAAGAAGCCTGCTCTGGACCCAGCCATTTTGGATAATTATCGTCCAGTCTCCAACCTTCGCTTTTAGCAAGGTTGTTGAGAGCGGGTGGCAGACAGGGGTTTTTCCTCTGTCCTAGTCCTATTAGACCTCTCAGTGGCTTTCGATACCATCAACCATGGCATCCTTCTGCGGCGGCTCTGGGGGTTGGGGGTGGGAGGCACTGTTCTGCGGTGGTTCTCCTCCTACCTCTCGGACCACTCGCAGTCGGTGTTGACAGGAGAGCAGAGATTGGCTCCAAGGCCCCTCACTTGGGGGGTGCCGCAGGGGTCAGTTCTCTTGCCTCTCCTGTTTAATATCTACATGAAACCGCTGGGCAAGATCATCTGAGATTTTGGGGTGAGGTATCATCAATATGCAGATGATACCCAGCTTTATATCGCCACCCCAGGCCAGATCAGTGATGCTCTCTCTGTGATGTCTCGGTGCCTGGAGGCGGTACGGGTCTGGATGGGGAGAAATAGGCTCCAACTCAACCCGACCAAGATGGAGTGGCTGTTCTTACTGGCATCTTGGTTTTCCAGTGATGTTCCATCTTTGGCCATGGGGGGAGAGGTGTTGCCCCCCGTGGATAGGGCGAGGAATCTGGGCATCCTCCTGGATCCACAGCTCAGTTTGGAGGAGCAGGTGGGGGCTGTGGCCAGGGGGGCTTTTGCCCAGGTTCGGCTGGTTCGCCAGCTTCACCCTTACCTGAGCCGAGATGCCCTTCGAATAGTCACTCATGCGCTCATCACTTCTAGAATCCACTACTGTAATGCTCTCTACATGGGGCTGCCCTTGCAAACTACCTGGAGGTTACAACTGGTGCAGAATGCGGCCGCGCGGGCTGTGATGGGAGTATCCCGATACTCCCATGTTACACCCCTCCTGCGTGACCTGCATTGGTTGCCGGTTGCCTTCCGGGTTAGTTTCAAGGTGCTAGTAACAACTTATAAATCCCTAAATGGCTTGGGTCCAGGGTACTTGCGGGAACGCCTCCTGCCAGCATCACATTCCGATCGCCCTGTTCGCCCCCACAGGAGGGGCCTCCTTGGGATACCGTCGGTTAGACATTGTCGGCTGGCGGTTCCCAGGGCTAGGGCCTTCTCCGTGGGAGCACCCACCCTTTGGAATCAGCTCCCCGTGGATCTCCGTCTGGCCCCTGATCTCTGCTCCTTCCGCCAGGACCTGAAGACTTGGTTGTTTCAACAGGCTGGCCTGGAATGACCCGGGTGGGGGGTTTTAATTGCTTTAATTTTAAGGTTTTAAGGTTTTATTGTATATTTCGGCTTGTTTAGATTTAATTTGTTTTTAGGTAAATTCTATGTAAATATTTGTTGTTTTATTGTTAGCCGCCCTGAGTCCTTAGGGAGAAGGGTGTCATACAAGTCAAAAAATTAATTAAGAGGCTGTGCCGGCACGACAAGTCTCACAAAGACTCATTTCTGGTGGAGTTTGTGGGAGAGAAAGAAAGACTTCTGCTTCTGCTGCTTTCCTTGCATGAAGCCAAAAGTCTCTCTCTCTCTCTCTCCCCTGAAAACAGAGCTGGAGACAGTATCCTGCAATCCCAAATAAAGAATGATCGATCAGTAGGAAAATGGGATGAGGAATTTTCCTGCAGACTTTTTTTGGGATTTTCCCAGGGTCTCTGCTGCTTTCTGCAGAGACCCTGGGAAAACATCAGCAAGCCACCATCACTCAAAATTCATATTAGTGGTCCATGGGATTTAAAATTATGAGTTTGGTGGTCCCTGAGGTCCAAAAGGTTGTGACCCCCTTCTCTATTGGGCTGAAAGAAGAATCTTACCATTAACAGATTAACAGAGTTGAAGGGATTTTGTAGGTCATCTAGTCTCACCCAAGCAGGAGGCCCTGCACCATTTCAGTCCAGTCTCTTCTTGAAAGCCTTCAGTGATGAAGCTCCCACAATTTCCAAAGGCAACTTCTGTTCCATTGGTTGATTATTCTCAATGTCAGAAAATTTCTCCTTATTTCCAGGTTGATCCTCTCCTTGATCAGTTTCCATCCATTATTCCTTGTCTAGCCTTTGGGTGCCTTGGAAAATAGCTTGACCCCTTCCTCTTTGTGTCAGCCCTCTAATATTGGAACAGTGCTATCATGTCTGCCCAGAAAATCTATTTCATTTACTAGAAAAGGAAATTCTAGGACCAACTATGCTTGATTATTTTTTTTCCTTTACTTTTTCATCCTCTCCAGTGGCCACCCAAATTGAATTCATGATTCTTCAGTGTAAAATAGGAAGGCAAGGGGGAAGGGGTAAAAAGGAGGGGGGGTTAGAACAGAAGGCAGCTTGAGCTGGGGGTATCCTGTCTCAAACATGTCATCTTTAATTAACCATAGCAAATGGATTATGGTTTAGTTTTGGGTCTCAATGGATTGAAACTGAAAATCTCCAAAAGTAGTGAATAAATTTAAGTCAAGATTGAAGTTCTTGATTTTCTCTTGGCTGGGTGATTTTCCAGATGTTTGATTCCCAGGCTAGAAGACATCACAAAGAATCCAAAAGGTGAAATCTCTTTTAAATAAACGGTCACCTTCTGCGGACTACATGGACATGGACAGATTGATATATTTGGCAACAGTATAGAAAATAACTCAAATACTTTGGCCACCTAATGAGAAGGAAGGACTCACTGGAGAAGAGCCTGATGCTGGGAAAGATTGAGGGCAATAGAAGAAGAAGGGGATGGCAGAGAATGAGGTGAAGCAGTAGGCGTGAACTTAAGTGGACTCCAGAAGATGGTAGAGGACAGGAAGGCCTGAATGAACATTGTCCATGGGGTCACAATAGGTTGCAACTAACAACAACGAATAGAAAATAACAGAATTGGCAGAGACCTGGGAGGTCTACAAGTCCAACCCCCTACCCAAGCAGGGACCCTACACCATTTTAGACAAATGGCTGTCCAGTCTCTTCTTAAAAACCTCCAGTGTTGGAGCATTCACAACTTCTGGAGGCAAGTCGTTCTACTGGTTAATTGTTCTCACTGCCAGGAAATTTCTCCTTAGCACTAGGTTGGATCTCTCCTTTTTTTAAAAAAAAAAAGTTTTTTCAAAAACAACAAATAAAACCATCTTTCAATTTTACAGTGTGTTGGTTGGGTACATATATCTTATGCACATAATAATATTATTGTACATTTCTTACTTAATTATATTTATAAACCATTCTCATGAACATATCATATTGTTCAATTATTATATTACCATTGGCATTATAATTGTTATCTTTTAAGAACATATCTCATCCTTGCTAAGTTATATTCATTATAGGGCCTTGGTGGCTCAGGCTGTTAAATGCCTGAATTTAAGTTCCAGCTGCCTGTAATTATTGCAGGCTCGAATCCCACCAGGCTCAAGGTTGACTCAGCCTTCCATCCTCTCGGGGTAAGTAAATTGAGGACCCAAGATTGTTGGGGGCAATAAGCTGACTTTGTAAAATTGCCGCTTAGTAATAAGCAAGCATATACAATGGAATGAAGGCTATTGCTGAGCGCATTGGGTTGTATCCCAAAAATTGTAAGCCGCCCTGAGTCTTCGGAGAAGGGCGGCATATAAATGTAATTAAATAAATAAATAAATTAAATAAAATTCTCTTACTCGTTCAAAAATTAATCAATTATACTATATTATTACTGTTACCATGTATTTCAGTTTCTTATTCTTCTATCTAACCATTCATAAAATAAATCGCAAATCTTATAATACTCTTTTTCCTCCTGTTCTCTAATTGCCATTCTCAATCTACTCATTTCCACACATTCCATTATTTTCTTAATTGTTTCCTCCTCTGTCAGAATTTTCTCATTTTTCCAATTTTGTGGAAATACAATTCTAGCTGCTGTTATGTTATCTCTCTATTATAACCTTCAGGCATAATTCCCAATAGAAATATCTCTGGTTTTAAATCTATATGCTGTTTTATCATTTTTAAGGTTGGATTTCTCCTTGATTAGTTTCTATCCATTGCTCCTTGTCCTGCCTTCTGGTACTTTGGAGAATAGATGTTTACCAATGTCTTCTTCAGCTGTCCTGTTTGGCTCACAGATCTGTCTTTTCCTGATACAACCCTTCCAAGCACCGAGAAGGCTTGTGTTCCCCAGATATATTTTTTGCAGTCCTGAAATCTACTGTTTTGTGCGCTATTCTCCTTAGTCTATTATTAATATGGAAGCTATTTCATACCATTAATGATTTTTAGATTCCTTCTTTCACCTTTTTGCTCCTGCTATCCTTATTTTATTGGCAAAGAGAAAGTCCTGTTCTGAAGCTGTCAAAATGGATCATTTCATAAGTACTCAAGTAAAGCTAGGATTTTGTTTGTTTGCGTTTAATAAATTTGGTTTCCTAAGACAGTTTAATAAAAC
This sequence comes from Naja naja, assembly GCA_009733165.1. Lineage (NCBI taxonomy): Eukaryota > Metazoa > Chordata > Lepidosauria > Squamata > Elapidae > Naja > Naja naja. The sequence continues at coordinate 63,702,730 of CM019151.1, read as the reverse complement.
AAAAATACTTCGATCTGTTTGAACTCAAGACTTGTTCTATAGGATTTGTTATGCAATACATCAGCGAATTCAAGTGGAATAGTTTTAAAATTCCTTAAAGTCTTTATTCCCATCTTTAAAGATTCATTCCAATTAAGAAGGGTAAAATATATCCACATAACCAACTTTTACTGTGCTAAGTATGCTTATTATTATCTGTCATAATAACGTAACCTAGCTGGAACCTTTGAAAAAAAATCTAATTCCTTCAGAAGATATCTCATAGATGGGACTTGATGACAAATCTACTCTGCAGTTAAATTATAATTTTGCTTTATTCAAAATGAATGAATGAGTCATAACTGAAGTTTAAGTATGGAGTAGATTTATTCTGAAAGCTCATCTATGCCCAAAGTTTGGCAGATGAATGGGTCTGCCACATTCTTGGTTTGGACAAATGCTTTGCTTTGGTTGCCAAAAGTTCCAAGAAGTGGTAAGACCACACTTGGAATACTCCATCCAGTTTTGGTTGCCATGATATAAAAAAAGATGTTGAGATTCTAGAAAGAGTACAGGGAAAAGTAATGAAGATGATTATATATTTTAGACGCTAAAATATATAAAGAACAGTTGCAGGAAGTGGGTTTAGTTTAATGAAAAGAAGGACTAGGTGTGACATGATACCAGTTTTCCAATATCTAAGAGGCTTGCCACAAAGAAGAGGAGTCAACCTATTCTCCAAAAGCAGAGCAAGAAGCAATGGTTGGAAACCTAACAAAGAGAGAACCAACCTAGAAGCAAGTAGAAATTTCCTAACAGTTAGAACAATTGATCAGTGGAATGACTTGCCAATTGAAGGTGCTCCAACATTGGAGGTTTTTAATAAGACATTGGAAAACTTTTCATCTAGAATGGTATAGAGTTTCCTGCAGGGGTTGGACTAGAAGACCTCAAAGGTCCTTTCTAACTCTGTTATTCTGTTCTGAAGCATTATTAAATCTGGAGAACTCACTTGCCTATACTGATATCACTCTTCTAGAATCGGGTGTTGCTGAGTTACAGGTTCAATGACTTTGTGTACAGGATGATTTAAAAAATCTGTGTGTATGACTTAAATATACCTATACTTCCAATTTAAGCCAGGACTGTGCATTATTAGTCATATACACAAAGACATTTGTCCTGCAAAACACGTAAGTTAAGGGCTCCAAATCTAATAATGCTTGAAAAGGGCTTGAAAGTGCAATGAACATCTTTTCTGAAACTAAATTTGGTTTGGAATATGGTAGCTAGGCAAATAATTATGCTGGTTGTCTGTCTATAGAATATTCACCAAATTTCTAGACGTTTATAAGCACAGTATGAAACAATGCAATACTAAAAAGTATTTTCAATTACAAAATTGTATGGAAATTACTTTTCAAAAATCTTATCTCCCTCAGCTTCCTCCTCCTTTTCTTGATGGCATCCCATTCAGAAGTTCTTAATAAAATATCCCATTTCAGTGATATCCCAGCAGAAATCAAGTTAAGAAAGAGAAAAAGCTCAATGCTACATAAAGAACTCATCACTTTTCTGTGTGTGAGACATAGTATGTAATCATGTACCACTTTCAATAATAACACCTTTTTCTCTAGTTTCAACCTGCAAAATAGCGAATTCATTTCCCAGGTGCTTCAACTTTTCAATTCTAGCTAAAAAAAAATCAATAACCCTTGGGGTACCTGGAGAAATCTATATTCTAATGTGAAGTGTTAATACTACTTTATAATGCCTTGGTAAGGCCACACTTGCAATGCTGCATCCAGCTTTGGTTACCACAATATAAACAAGATGTTGAGACTCTAGAAAGAGTTCAGAGAAGAGCAACAAAGAGGATTAGGTCACTGGAGGACTGAAGAACAGTTGCTGGAATTGGGTATATCTAGTTTAATGGAAAGAAGGATTAGGGGTAACATGATAGCAGTGTTCCAACATCTAATGGGCTGCCACAAAGAAAAGGGAGTCAAGTTATTCACCAAAGCACCTGAGGGCAGGACAAGAAGCAATGGGTGGAAACTCATCAAGGAGATATGCAACCTAGAACTAAGGAGATATTTCCTGACAGTTAGAACAATTAATCAGTGGAAAACTTGCCTCCAGAAGTTGTGAATGCTCCAACACTGGAAGTTTTTAAGAAGAGATTGGGTTTGTCTGAAATGGTATAGGGTTTCCTGAGCAGAAGGTTGGGCTAGAAGACCTCTAAGGTCCCTTCCTACTCTATTATTCTGTATTCTCTATAATGCAAATTGTATTCTGGTCTATATATCAATTTGGAAGCTGCAGGTCATACTTTGCAATGGGCCTTCTCAAACATTGCTAATCATGATTTCTTATTCTAGCTAAACAGATAGTCTAGACAGGTAGCTAAACTAACCCTCTTCAGTTTCTTAACAAAGCCATATAAATGTTATTGTTGTTATTGTTGTTGTTGTTGTTATTCCCTAACAAACTTTATATTCACCTTACTGACATACTCTTTATAACCAGTTAATTATTAATGTGTGGATTATACTATACCCTTATTCCATGCAGTGTCATTTAGAATTTTTTTAGGATGTTTCCACTAAAGTAAACAAAATTGGTAAGAGTCCATTAAAAACACTATTGGCTTTTTTTCTTCATAAAAATGCTGCCCCAAATGAATAAAGTTGAGATAAACAAACTAGAAATTTTCAGTGAGTTAGGAATTTTCAACACTAATATTCCAACTGCCTCTTTATGGTTAAAAACGCTACATTTTCGAGGGAGCTTGTCATGCCTGTTGCTCTATTCTTATTTTGCTCTGAAGATTTTATTTTGCTTATGCATTCATTCTGTTTGCTATGCAAACATCTTAACCTTTAAATTTCTCCAATCCTTCCTTTTACCATGAGGATTTAGTTGTGAGGAATTGCATCATGCCAGGCTATATTGGTGATTGTTGAATCAGTGAGATCAATCAGTTCTCTGATTGATTGATTGCTGAACCAGATAGTAGGATCACAATCAGTTTTCTCTCTTCTAATCCATGATGATTCTGCAGCTCCACAATGAGAAAGAAATGCTAACAGACTTCAAGACTTTCAAAACCTCACAATAATTTTTCATACAACCCTCCAGAAATTATAAGATGCTCTTTAGAAAGAACTCTTTGATGGCATAGGTTTTTGTTTGATAGTGAAACTAATTCCCTTGGAAAAGTGTTTTGCCAACTGTCAGAGCACTAATCAGGTGCCCAGACAGTTGGTTCCTTTGGATCCAGCAATAATAAGCACACCAATGAATAAAGTGATTTTAAGCTTTATTATTAGCTCAAGCAAATAGATTTTAAAGCGTGACAACGCCCCCCATACAAACTCACCCACATACATACAAACACACCCACAGTAAGAGCCATGGTGATGCAGTGGTTGGAATGCAGTATTACAGGCTAGCAGATCAGCAGTTCAATTCTCACTGACTCAGGGTTGACTCAGCTTTCAATCCTTCCAAGGTCAGTAAAATGAGGACTGAGATTGTTGGAGGGCAATAGTAATAGTAATGTGATAGTAATGTAAGCCTATTCTGTAAGCCACCTTGAGTTGCCATGGGCGAATAGGTGGCAATATAAATTCAACAAGTAAGTAAGTAAGTAAGTAAGTAAGTAAGTAAGTAAGTAAGTAAACTCCTCAGAGAGGTCCATAAAGCACTGTGAAGTGGTATCTAAGTCTAAATGCTATTTCTACTGCTATTGCCCTCCCTCCCTCCCTCCCTCCCTTCCTTCCCATGGTGCACAGTGGTTAGAATGCGGCATTGCAGGCTAATTCTGCTGACTGCCAGGAGTTCAATCCTGATCAGCTCAAGGTTGACTCAGCCTTCCATCCTTCCAAGGTGGGTAAAATGAGGACCCAGACTGTTGAGGGAAATATGTTGACTGTGTAAAGTATCTATATCTCTGTCTCTGTCTATCTATCTATGTCTATCTATCTATCTATCTATCTATCTATCTATCTATCTTCTATCTCTTTTTCTCTATCTCTATATCTCTGCCTGTCTATATATCCATCCATCCATCCATCTATTTATCTATCTATGAACTAGAAGACCTCCAAGTTCCTTTCCAACTGTTGTTCTGTTAAGGATGATCAGAGTATTAGACACTTTTTCTTAGGAAGAGAAATTGAAGGAATTGTGAATATTAAGTTGGGAATGTTGTGATATTCTTCAAATATTTGACATATTTGTTCAATTGCTCCAGAGCACCAGATGAACTGAGCAAATTCAAATGACAGATATTCTAGCTGAATGTTAAGGGGAATTTTCCTAATGGAATGAAAAAAAATTAACTAGCGGAACCTATTAGTAAGGGTAGTGAAGGTTCCCCTTCACTGGGATGTAGTCAGGTGGAGACCAGGTTGCTCCCTGTCTAGGATGTTTTAATTTGGATCCACTTTCTAAACAGATGATTGACCATAATAAACCTTTCCAACATGAGGATTCTACAAATGAAGTATATGATTTTTATGATGGATGAAGAGTTCAGCCTTTCTTCTAAATAAGCCCTAATAATCTCTGCCCAAGATTCAGGTGCAGTCAACAATCTCATTTATATCTACACTCAACTACTATACCAGGAGTCTTCAAACTTGATAGCTTTAAGACTTATGGACTTCAACTCCCAGAATTCCTCCTCCAGTCATGTTAGCTCAGGAATTCTGGGAGTTGAAGTCCACAAGTCTTAAACTTACCAAGTTTGAAGACCCTTGTACTATACTCTTCATCTTCTCTTTTACTGAATTTCAAAGGCTGTGCTCAAAGAAGGGACTCTTAATAAATGTAGAGGTCCTTCTAAAGCAGATGAAGGACTTCCTAGCCAAGCATTATGCTCTTCAAGAGATCTTAAGGAAGACAAGAACAGTTTCTTCCCAATCATAGCGTAGCAATGGATAGTCATAATACCACACTGCCTCTTATTTTTAAAGGTGCCGTCATGATTATTAACATTCAGAAATTCATTAGTGTTCAACGTTTAGCAACTAAGAACTCTCTGGTCAAAAAGCCACTGGATTTCCACTGGGTAGTTATTTCAGTAATCCAAGAGGAATTTGTGAATGGGTGGAAATGACTTAAATCTGGAAATCTTCCCAGTCACGCAATGACATTGAAAGTAGGTTATGACTTACAGAGATAATAATACATAAAGGGTTTTCTTCCCCTGTTAAACTAGCAAGATTAAACAATAGGGTGAAGAGAAGTTTTAAAACTTGAGTTTGATACATTCCCTTCCTTATAATAGTACGTGCAGTTTAGCATAATATTGTATTGCATCCTATAATGTGCTGCATTAATACTACATTATTAATGGTGTATTAGAATCTATTCATGAAGCTATATTTTAGACCTTGGGTTTTTTTCCCCAAGAAATCTAATTCATTGCTATGTCCCTTAAAACATGTTTGCTAGCTCTTCAAGTTGCCTCTGTACGGAAGTAATACATTAACAATAACACGCAACAAGCCCTGTTTAAAAATAATCATCGTTCATGTCAAGGGTGTAACCTCAGGCACCTTGATCAAAAACTGCAGCTGCCTAATTGTCTTTCACAATGGATTCTGAAAAGGGGCCGTCTGCATGGTGCAGCATTCAAATAACCATTTCTCTTGTGTAAATTGGGAAGGTAATGCTCACATCTGCAGTATTGAGTCATCAGAGGAAACAGTCTATTCTAGCTAGGTAGCTGTGGTCCCTTTCCCTTTCTTTCTTTCTTTTTCTTTTTTCCTTCCCCTTCCCTTTCTTTTCCTTTTTCCTTCCCTTTCCCTTTCCCTTTCTTTTTTGTTTCCTTGTTCCTTCCTGTTTTCCTTTCCCCTTTTCTTTCTTTTTTTCTTTTTCCTTCCCTTCCCCTTCCCCTTCTCCTTTCCTTTCCTTTTCTCTTTTCTCTTTTCCTTTCTTTTTTCTTTTCCCCTTTCCTTTCTTCCCTTCCCTTCTCCCTCCCCTCCCCTTTCCTCTCCTCCTCTCCCTTCCCCTCCCCCTAAAAACGGTCCTTTTCTGAAAAACAGCTATTCTGGGTTATCACAAGGAACATATTGATGCTGCAGTCACGTTCCAAACAAAAAAGGTTGGCAAATGTATTTGATTTTAAATGGTTATTCAGTTTTACAAAGCTTCCAAAGCTCTTCTCTACTTCCTTCTGCTTTTTAGCTTTTTCTTTTTGGTTCCCCCTTTTGGTGGATGGGTATTATGCCAGTAAAATAAAGTAAATAAAAGATCGGCAAGTCTAATATAACTTAACACATCCCACAATGCAGATATTTCAATTCACTGTGACATAACAATTTTTTTATATTGCTCAAGTATAGAATCATTTCAGAAAGCTTCCTTCCTTCCTTCCTTCCTTCCTTCCTTCCTTCCTTCCTTCCTTCCTTCCTTCCTTCCTTCCTTCCTTCCTTTCCTTCCTGCCTCCCTCCCCCTCCCTCCCATTTCTTCTTTCATCTTCCTTCCTCCTTCCTTCCTTCCTCCCTCCTTCCCTCCTTCCCTCTTTCCTGAATTTTTCTTTTATTTCAAACAGATAACCTGCTAACTGTTCCAGAGTTACATCATTCACATTTTATGTATTCCTCTAGTAATGCAAATTTTGTTTTTTATGCATTAATTTCATAATAGGTTTAGATAAATGTGAATGAACCTAGATGTTTGTTAATAGTTAATACACTGTCACTACATAAAGGATCTAACTGATATCTGAATTCCATAACTTCATAGTGAACATAACAAGCTAAAAAACATGATTCTATGTGCATGTCAGTCTCCTTCTTTCTGTATGTGTGTTTATATTTCAAATATGGTCTCATATCTCCACCTACAGACATAAAGACAATGGCATGTATTTTACTTTCCCTTCTCCCTTCTCCCCTTTCGTTTCCTTTCCTTTCCTTTTCCTTTTTTCCCTTTCCCCTTTCCTTCCATTTCATTTCTTTTTGGCCCAGCCCCATCTTTCAAAAGCCCAGGGTTATATTTTCTGAAAATAAATCATATAGGTAGTTTTTCATTTCACTTTATTATGCTTTTTTACATAGAGTAAATTCTGGTAAGTGGAAAGGAGCATTTAAAAAAACAATTTGTATTATTTTTAAAAAATTGTGTTTGTGGAGTCATGCTATGACTTTTTAAGATTATTAAATAACATTTGGTATTGCCTTCAAGTAGATTTGCAGCCAGATAGGCACATATAGGATTGCACTACACCAACAGCAGTTTGGACAATAACTGGAAAAAATATTTTTGTTTATAGTTCCAAAAGTTATTGATGGTTCTGATGGTTGATTTGTAGCAGCAAACTGCTATTGGGGGGGGAGGTGACTATTGGTTAATTCTCTTTAGGACCACTGCAATTGTCTATGTGATTATGTGGGGGGGAAAGTAATACCGAATCTAGCAAAATTCATGCTAGGGAAGAATCAGTTGAGAAAATTCATCCAACTTGATCTGAATACCTGAACTGAACTGAACTGTCAGAATGGTTTAATCTGAAATTCTCATCTCAACTGATCTGGGAAAAGTTGAATTGGTAGAGACACAGAAGCATCCAAATTAATCCAGATGCAGACTGATTTAATCAAGGGTTCACAAAGACCTTCTGAATCGATTCAGGGGGGAAAAAACCCATCCAACCCTTGGAGACTAGATCAAACCATCCAATCGCCAGATGAAATATTTAGCTCTCTCTGATTTAGATATTAGTATCCCTACCAAGACTTGGGATGATATTTCCTTGATACTGCTGCATGTTAGCAATTGTCTTTTAAGCTTTTCATGTCAAGAGCAATAGTGCTTAGACTTATGTATTGCTTCACAGTGCCTTACAGCCCTCTCTAAGCAGCTTGCAGAGTCAGCATATTGCCCCAACAATCTGGGTCCTCATTTTACTGACCTCCAAAGGATGGAAGGCTGAGTCAACCTTGAGCCTGGAGAGATTCGAACTGTCAAACTGCAGGCAGCCAGCAGGCAGCAGAATTAGCCTGCAATACTGCATTCTAACCACTGTGCCACCATGGCTCTTATCATGTTATGCCTCATTTGTTCCAGGTTGCTTGGAACCTGAGATAACATGGTTTTTTTGAGGATGGTGAGGAGTTTTATTTGAAAAATTCAAATACTAAATTACTCCGTCTCTTCTCTTGCATTTAATCTACATAGTGTTATTGCTTGCAAAATAAAAATTAAAAAATCTGAATTATTCCAAACTCTTGTCACTCGCAAACAGTACAGGTACATGAACTGCATTTTTTAAAGATTGCACAAAGTTGGTGCCAATGACATATGTGTGTATATTGACCCACTAAAATATGTAGCACACAGCTTGACAGGTGTGTGATTATTTTTAATCCAGTGCTGCACTCAGCCAACAAGTTTCAGTGAAGGTTAGCCCAGTGTTTATAAATCTGTTGGAAGGAATAGATCACACCCACTTCAATTTTCCCTTCCATAGGATATACATTTTAAAAAGGAAGAAGATTAATATTTCCATTTTTTATGGACCTTCTCCAGTTTTGCGAAATCGGCATCAATTTTTTAAAGCATCCATTTGCCCTGTAGCACATAAATATTTAAAATTCCCAGGTTGCAAAATCAAATTTCAAGTTTTTATTAGATGTTGTGTATAGGATTGAGGAATGGATGTAGCTTTTTAACAATGTATGCGGATGACCTACACGTTCACTTATTGTGCATATGTGTGTGCTTGTGTGTGTGCTTAGGAAAAACCTTGGCTTTGAATTCTTTCTTCCTATCATTTTGCTGAAACTGCATTCAGCTCAAATTATGCCCTGGGGTAAATCAATCCCTCTTACAACAGTTGCTGATTTTTGTTTGTACACTGTAAGCATTTTTTAAAATTACATTTATATGCCGCCCTTCTCCGGAGACTCAGGGCGGCTTACAATTTTTGGGATACAACCCAGTGTGCTCAGCAATAGCCTTCATTCCATTGTATATGCCTGCTTATTACTAAGTGGCATTTTTACAAGGTCAGCTAATTGCCCCCAACAATCTTGGGTCCTCAATTTACCTACCCCGAGAGGGGTAGGCTGAGTCAACCTTGAGCCTGGTGGGATTCGAGCCTATAGCAGTTGTAGGCAGCTGGAACTTAAGTGCAGGCAATTAACAGCCTGAGCCACCAAGGCCCTTTTCAACACAACTGTCCCTGTCCACAAGCTTACAATGAAAAAGGGAAATGAAAACAGAATGAGAAGAGCATATCTAGTGGTGGGATTCAAAAAATTTAACAACCGCTTTGTCCAGGGTCAAGATGGCTGTCATGGGAGGTGTGGTCCATCCACTCCAGCTCTGCAGCACATGTGGGACAAGCCGTTTCTGATGGACAACCTGACCCTTGGTGAATCAGTTGTTAAGTTACCCACTGACCCCGCTATCCAAGTGAATCCTAGGCATTGCACTGCAATGGAGAAACGGGCAATGGAGTGGATGGCATGAGGGGAGGAGGAGGAGCAGGGAAAAGGGAAAGGGAAAGCAGCCTTTTCCTTCCCTCACATCAGCCACTCCATTGCCCATTTCTTCATTGCAGCGCAGTGCCCAGGAACCACTTTGATAGCAAGGGTAATTTAACAACCGGTTCTTCTGAACCGAAATCTCACCACTGAGTATAACCCATACATTACTTCCCCTTTTCCTCCTCCTCCTCCTCTGCTCCCACTACCACACACACCCAAAAAAACTACTGCAATGCTCTCCATATGGGGCTGCCCTTGAGGACCACTCGGAGGCTTCAGCTGGTACAGAATGCAGCCATGAGGGTTGTGATGGGAGTATCCTGATACTCCCATATTACACCCCTCCTGCATGAGCTGCATTGGTTGCCGGTTGCCCTCCAGGTGAGATTCAAGGTGCTGGTAATTACCTATAAAGCCTTACATGGTTTAGGGCCGGGGTATTTGCAGGAGCACCTGCTGCCAGCAACAACTGCCCATCAGCCCATGTGCTCCCACAGACAGGGCCTCCTCAGGGTGCCGTCTGCCAGACAGTGTCGACTGGCGACCCCCAGGGGGAGAGCCTTCTCTTTGGGTGCACCCGCCCTTTGGAATCAGCTGCCCTTGGAGCTTCGGATGGCCCCTGACCTTCCATCCTTCATCGTGACCTGAAAACATGGCTTTTTCAACTAGCTGACCTGGACTGATGGGGTTTTTTTATCGGTTTGTTTGTTAGTTTTAATTAGGTTATTGGGATGTCCATTTAATACTTTTTAAAAATTTTGTATTGTATGTTTTTATTGTTGTGAGCTGCCCTGAGTCCTTCGGGAGATAGGGCAGCATAGAAATCCCAATAATTAATTAAATAAATAAATAAATAAATAAATAAATAAAGCCAATGCAGTCCTGGACTGCAACGCCAAAGGATTAGTATCAAGGTAATGAGAAATGAGATCCTACAAAGAGAGCAGAGAAGAGCAATAAAGATGATAAAGGTTCTGGAGGCTAAATTAAATGGCAAACAGTTGAGGGAGTTTGATATGTCTAGTCTATTGAAGAGAAAGTTTTAGGGAGACATGATAACTGTCTTCCAGTACTTGAGGGGCTGTGACAGAGAAGAGGGGATAGACTTATTTTTTTTAAAGCACCAGAGTGCAGGACAAGAGATAACAGGTGGAAGCTTCTCAAAGAAACAACCTAGATGTAAGGAGAAATGTAATGACAATGGGAACAATAAATCAATGGAAGAGCCATCATTGGAAGTTTTCAAAATAGACTGGACAAATATTTGACTGGGGTGGCATAAGTTCTGTGTCAGCGTTCCAACAAACAAACTCCAACCTGATAAACTCCGAGACAGGCATTTTCTCAAAGTTCCATTTTATTATAGTTGTCATATTGGCACATCTGGGAAAACCCAAATCTGAGACTTCCAGGTTTTCCCTTTCCAAAAAATTTCAAAGATCCATCCCCTGCACCCACAAGTCCATCACATGGCCCAATCAAATCTTCGTCCCAACTGGAGACATCCCTCCAGTCACTCCCCTCCAGGTGCAGGGCAACATGTCCTTGACTCTCTGAGAAAGAATGTTGTTGTGTCTAATCTTCTACCTCACTATGAAATCCCCCTCCAAAATTCCTAGGCACTAAATGTGGCAGCCTCAAAACTTCTAAGTGAAATATAGCTTCCAAGGCTGACATTCTGCTCTTGTACAGGGGAATGAACTGCAAGATATCTGAGGTCTCTTCTAACCCTATAATTATATGTTCTATGTTTTTAACTTGCAAAACTCTTATGATGGTGATGGTCATAAGTGCCTAGATTACCTTAGCTGACCTTGGGAGAAAAAATGACCCAGGAGAGAAAAACCAAAAAAGAAGGTGGTTTTTTTCACCCATGCCATCTTTTCCTTCTTCTGACTGTGTTGCCATCAAAAATATTGTATGAGAAAAGAATGAGTTTTAATTCACATTCAACTTATCATACAATTTAACCTATGATGCTGAAAGTGTCATATAAATGTAAATAAATGCCAGGGTTTCTAAAATAAACCAAACTTACAATTGCCAGATAAATCCTAGATTAAATTGTTAAAACCCTGGCAGTTTTCATTTGAAACATCTCTCAGAGGAAACCATGGATTGTACTAAATATTATAGATTATAGATTATATTTCTCTACTTTGATCGTCATCTACCTGACTGCTGATGAGATATAGATAGATGTCCTTGTCTGGTTAATTGGCTTTTTGGGTTGGTAGGTAAAAGGCTGACCATTTACAATATTTAAAAGAAACCATGACATTTTTCCAAGAAAATGGAGCAGGAATACTCAAGAATGAGGAAAGAGACATGGAGCAAGAATACTTAAGAATGAGGAAAATAACATGGAGCAAGAATAGTCAAGAATGAGGAAAGCCATGATTGTCCTGTTATAATAACTTTCAAATATTGTGTGCATGCATAGGTGCACACCCATGCATACATTTTAAAATGTAAATAACTTTGAAACAATAGGAACCAACTCTCTAAGGATATATTGGACCTCATTTGACTGGGTGCTTGAATTATTTTATTAATGCAACAACCCAAGGGAAAAAAAACTCTGCTGATTATAAAAATGAATCCACCCAGAATAATTTATGAATAGGTTAATTGACATAACAAACCCAGAATTGCTGTAAAAGTGCTTATTGTTTTCTAATCTGGGGCGATGGCAGCTATATTCTTTGATGGACATATATGATTGAATAGTTCTTGGGGAACAAATTATTTCCCCCCTTTTTCTCCTCTTTCTATCTCTCTGCCTTGCTAAATGACATTTTCTGAGATTACTATAATAATCACATTATTATTACTCTTCTAGGTCATTTCTGTTAAAGTTAGCTCCGATGTACACACAACTTTCTGCTTCTTTCTATGTTTGCACCAGGCTTGACATTCTAACTGTTTACTATACCTTCATTTTGCTCAAGTGTGAATAGCAAGGCCATAATGATGAATGCAGAGCTTTATCAGCTTATCGGATTAGCATAGTTTTAAGTGGCAGGAATACAAAGGTAGGAAAAATAGAGTAGAATAGAATAAACAGAGTTGGAAGGGACCTTGGAGGTCTTCTAGTCCAACCCCCTGCCTAGGCAGGAAACCCTATACCATTTCAGATAAGTGGTTATCCTATCTCTTCTTAAAAATCTTCCAGTATTGGAGCATTCACAACTTATGGAGGTGAGTTTTTCCACTGATTAATTGTTCTAACTGTCAGAAATTTCTCCTTAGTTCTGGATTGCTTCTCTCCTTGATTGGTTTCCATCCACTGCTTCTTGTCCTGCCCTCAGGTGCTTTGGAGAATAGCTAGACTCCATCTTCTCTGGGGCAGCCCCTGAGATATCGGAAGACTGTTATCATGTCTCACCTAGTCCTTCTTTTAATCAGACTAGATATACCCAATTCCAGCAACCATTCTTTATATGTTTTAGCCTCCAGTCGCCTAATCCTCTTTGTTGCTCTTCTCTGCACTTTTTCTAGAGTCTCAACATATTTTTTACATCGTGGCAACCAAAATTGGATGCAGTATTCCAAGTGTGGCCTTACCAAGGCATTATAAAGTGATATTAACACTTCATTGTGGGGATTCAATAACCAGTCATTTCAGTGTCCAAAGATGTCTGACTGCCTGGGCAGTGTTTATTCTTTTTATACCATTTTTACAAGCAGAAAAGAGCAGCATAGATACATCATTGGGATTGGAGAATAGATCCACATGGGTGAAACCCTTCAATCACATTGGCATAACCCCTCAACCAATCCTTGAAGTTAGTGGTGATGTTAGTAAATGATATCACCTGTACACCTGGAAAATCAGAGACGTCCCATCCCTATCCCAACAGATAAGAGGATGAATAGAAGATGAGCTCATGGGATAGCAAAAGAGGCCCCCTCCACCAGGCTGCAGTGTGCTGCCAGCTTCTAGTGTCATCCAGGGAAACTCAGTGGCTACCACACTTCATGTGATCTTGATTCTATCCTTCTGTTTATGCAGCCTAAAACTGTCTTGGCTTTTTTGGCAGCTACAGGACACTGCTGGCTCATATTTAAATGATTGTCCACTAGGACTCCAAGATCCCTCTCACAGTTAGTACTATTGAGCTCTTCTTTTAAAAAAAAAAGAAAAGTGGTTCAGCTGACAGCCTCAGAAAAGAACCTTTTATCTTGTCAGGACAATAGCCAAGAAAAATAAAGCAGTGGAGATTGATATCTGAGACCTAATAGCTTCATAGTTTGCACCTTGGTGAAGCAGAATCTTTGAATGAAATATAGATTCTATTCAGGAAGTTATTGAATCTATGGACGCCAACATTTTACCAAGTTCCTTGGATTCACAGGAGAGGATGAAGAAATTAATTATATGGTTATTTATTTAATTAATCAATTTAACTTGTTTGCCACCCGTCTCACTGCGAGGTGACTGGGATGCTTACAACATTCAATGCTGATTGCTACTTGTCCTGCATTTCTACACTACTGGGACTCTAGTCTATGTTCAAAGGGACAGTTTTAACATTAGAATAGGAATAGGAATAGGAATAGGAATAGGAATAGGAATAGGAATAGGAATAGAATAGAATAGAATAGAATAGAATAGAATAGAATAGAATAGAATAGAATGTAGAGGAGAATAGAATGTAGAGTAGAGTAGAACAGAACAGAACAGAACAGAACAGAATAGAATAGAATGTAGAGGAGAATAGAATGTAGAATAGAGTAGAGTAGAGTAGAATAGAATAGAATGTAGATGAGAATAAAATATAGAGTAGAGTAGAGTAGAGTAGAAGAGTAGAGTAGAGTAGGAAGGGACCTTGGAAGTCTTCTAGTCCAGCTCTCTGGTCAAGTAGGAGAACCTATACTATTTTAGATCAGTGGCTGTCTATTTCTTCTTAAAAACCTCCAATGATGGAGCACCCATGATTTCTGAAGGCAACTTATTCCACCATTTAATAGTCCTCACTGTTAGGAAGTTTCTTCTTAATCCCACATTGCTTATTTTAGCTTCACATAATTTAAGAGCCTATTGAGGTAAAGTTTAAGAGCCTATCTATTACTTATACAGATACTCCTCAACTTAACAACAGTTCATTAGTATCCGTTCAAAGTTACAATGGTCCAAAAAGAAGGGACTTATGATTGTTTTTCACACTTTGACCATTGCGGCATCCCCATGATCACAAGACCCAAATTCAGTTGCTTGGCAAAATGACTCATATTTATGACAGTTGCAGTGTTTTGGGGTCACGTGGTTCCCCTTTTGCGACCTTCCAACAAGCAAAGTCATGGGGGAAGCCAGATTCACTTAAAAAAAACCGAGATTATTAATTTATCAACTGCAGTGATTCACTTAACAACTGGGGCAAGAAAGGTCGTAAAATGGGGCAAAACTCAATTAGCAAGTGTCTCGTTCAGCAACAAAAAAAACTGGGCTCCGTTGAGAGGTTATATGTCGAGGACCACCTTGTAAGCCTTTTTCTTGTTATTAAAAGTTTTTTATTATTTTTTATACACCTTTTCATGTGAGCAACATGGTTCCAGATCAAAACATTTATGCATAGTCATAATTACATTTTCAACTTTCTTGTTTAAATCACATCAAGTCATTATCCATTCTACTAATCTTCCTATTTCATATTTCAATTCATTAGTTCAATATCAAGATCATTTCATCCTCCCATATATGTTCAATTCTTTATCCCCTATTATTTCCATTTTCAGCTTACCACCTATTTTATTTTACATTATACATTATACATTATTATCAACATTAACTTTCTGAAGACCAGTATATAGTAAACAATCAAAAAAGAGTACAAATAAAATAAAACTAATATATTTAGGATCCACATGGCATATCCCCCAATCTACAATATATCTTATATTTATTCCAGAAATGTTCATGTTTTTTCTTTATTTCCACTTAGCCAAGATTTACTTATATAATTTTAATAAATTTTCATTCCCCTACTTTTAATCATAATAAAATACTCTCATTATAAATACTTTACATTCCAATATAATCCCTTCTAATTTATCGTATTTTCTATTTTCTCATGTCCTTTATATAATCAATTACATTTTCTATTTCATTTATGCACCAAAAAAGAAAGAAAAACAGAAAATTAAGTTTCATTTTTTGCTTCCATTTAACCAAATTTAACCTATAAAGTTTGCATAATTCACACTGTGTAAGCCTTTCAGTACTTGAACCTTACTTGAATAGGCTAGCATTCCAACAGCTGAACAACTCGACAGCTTTAATAGTCCAAGTGTTACCATTTTTTTATTTTATTTTTTTTACAGCAGCATCATAGCTTGAATTTCTTCTCAGCCAAGATTCATTTCCAGGTTTCCTTTGGGTTGCTCTCCCACTTTGTTTGTTTTAATCAGAAGCGTTCACTGATGGGCTTTTCTTGGGACACGGAGGAGCGTATGCTGAAAAAATGCAGCAAAAAACTTTTCAGGTGATTTCTCGCTGTGCTGGATTGTTAGGGCAATCTGCCTCAGCAAGAAATGGACAGTAACTGTCCAGCAGCATAATAATATCCCTTGGGACAAATGCCTAAGGCCACATAATAAAATATCCATTTATTTCTGAAAGGAAATATGCATTTAGTGAGTAGAAGTTAATAGAAGGGAATGCTTTAATGTACTCTCTGACTGAGTATGTGTGCGTGTACAGGCACATAAACACACTATGGAATGAAAGTGATCCTTTTTTTTGCCAAATAATCTCTCTCTCTCTCTCTCTCTCTCTCTCTCTCTCCCTCTCTCTCTCCCCTCCTCTCTCCTCTCCTTCTCCTCCTCCTCTCTCCCTCTCCCTCCCCCCTCTCTCCACCTCTATATAGCAATAGCACTTACACTTATCTATCACTTCACAGTGCTTTACAGCCCTTTCTAAGTGGTTTTCAGAGTCAGCAACAATCTGGGTCCTCATTTTACCAACCTCGGAAGGACGGAAGGCTGAGTCAACCTTGAGCCAGTGAGACACGAACTGCTGGCAGCCAGCAGCCTGCAATGCTGTGTTGTAACCACTGCCACCATGGGAAGGAAAAGGAAGGAGGGAAGGAAGGAAGGAAGGGAGGGAGGGAGGGGGGAAGGAGGGAGGGAGGGAGGGAGGAGGACTGACTAGCAATAGCATTTAGACTTATATACCACTTCACAGTGCTTTATTGCCAGCCCTCTCTAAATGGTTTACAGAGTCAACATATTGCCCTCAACAATTTTGGGTCCTCATTTTATCAACCTTAGAAGGATAGAAAGCTGAATCAACCTTGAGCCAAACTGCAGTATTGCATTCTAACCATTGCGCCATTGTGGCTCGTAGTGTGTCTCTGTGCATATATACCCCCAGAAACATACACTTCTGTGCTTTCCTTTTCCTTATATCTTTAAGCTATGAACATGACAAAATTTGAGCTTAGAACTGGGTTATTTTATGCACAGGACAATTGTGATTGAATTGCTATATTTATTTTCATGCAGACAGTAAGTTAGCCATGAAAATATTGACATTTCAATAGAATATACAGCTTTCCCATTGGAGAAATACCATGACTATTGGTGTGTGTGTGTGTGTGTGTGTACGTGTGTGTGTGTTTGTGTGTGTAGGTAAAGATAATGTTTTCCCTTGTGCAGCCATTTCTGACTGTAGGGGGCAGTATTTATCTCTGTTTCTTGCCCGAGGGAGACAGCGTTATCCAAAAACAATTTCCATGATCATGTGGCCAGCATGGCTGTATGCTGAAGATGAATGGAATGCTGTTACCTTCCATCAAAATGGTACCCATTTATCTACTTGCATTTGCATGCTTTCTAACTGTAAGGTGGGAA
Source organism: Naja naja (assembly GCA_009733165.1). NCBI lineage: Eukaryota > Metazoa > Chordata > Lepidosauria > Squamata > Elapidae > Naja > Naja naja. The sequence goes on along the minus strand of CM019151.1, from coordinate 63,685,391 downwards.
AGGAGGTGGGGTGAGTAATTGGTGCCCACCTCATCATGCAGCACTAGGATCTCGAACTCATGCTGTCAGCTTTCCAGCTGACAAGCTCAGCATGTTTAATCACTGAGCCATTCTACCCCACACACAGAGAAATACACTATGTGTGTGTATGTGTGTGTGTGAGAGAGAGAATGTATCTCTCTCTGTCTTTTTCTCTCTCCCTCTCTGTGTATGTATGTATGCTATTAAAATGGGAGGTGAGTTCTATAGTATTTTATAATATTTATAAGGGGACATAAACACACAGACACAGTATACCAGTATTCCTCAACACTGTTGAGAAACTCTTTATGTTCCCTTATAAATATTATAAAGTACTGTAGAACTCACCTTCCATGTTAATAGCACACATCATTTGAAGGAATATTTCAAAATGAACAAAAAAGGGGCAGAAATAATAATGTGACATAACAAGAATTGCAGAAAAAACCTATCTCAGTTTTGTGTTTCTGTCAATGCAGCCTTCTGACACTGAAGTAGTATGAAATTTTCAACTACTCACACTCCAATCATTTTGCCATTTTCCATGAGAAAAAGAACAATCTTTAATTGGGCAGTGATTATATATTATTTAAAACCAAATAGAGAACGATGAGAAATTCTTAGAAGTAGGAAATAATAGCTGCAAAACCAAGCCACATTGTACCCTTGAAGTAGCCAACACACAATTGAGCCTAGTAGGTGCTTAGCGGTTTGTGGTTTTCCAACAGAACATTGTGTCAAATAAGCCATGGTTAATAATCACATAGATCAACACAGAATGGATTGTCATGAGCAAGATAGCAAAAGAAAAGTGAAGAATATGGGATGAAATTAAGAAGATTCTGATGGGGGAAAAAACGAGAACAATTTTCATTTTGTGTTCGGAAGCTAAGCAGAGATGGCCTGGTTAATGCCTGGATGTTTGCTCACCAAGGAATAATTACATTGGGAAGTTTAAAAATATTTCAGTTCCCTTTTGTCCTCAATTTATTATATCCAAGTAGTTACCATATCGAAACAATGGCGTATTTGTAGCTCAGGGTTGAACTGTGCGATCTGTGGTGCTTTCTGAGTTGGGTTGTTTTCTTGCAGATGTTTCATCACCAAACTAGGTGGTGTGCTACTGATGCAATAATGATATTGCTACTAGCATTGATGATGTTACCTAGTTTGGTAATGAAACATCTGCAAGAAAACAACCAAGTTCAGAGAATACCATGTGTCATTTGATTTAAGGACATTACTAATTACTCTTTTTTAATAATTTTTTTTAATTTTTTAATATAATCATTCCATCTTCAGTTGAACAGTGTGTTATCTGGGTACAAATATCTTTGTTAAAGGATAATCAAAATTACAACATCCTTCATTACATATTAATTCTGCAATATTTAACATAATAATGTTAATTATATTAATTATTATATTAGTCATAATATTTACTTCTCTTTTAACAGATCTTCTTTATTTTGTTTCCCTATTTCTTACTTCCATTTCTACCTTCCATTTTTATTATTTAATCATTGATAAAATAGATCCCATACCATCTAGTATTCTGTTTGTTCTCTCTCCTTAATTGCCACTGTTAATCTGTTCATTTCCACACATTCTAGTATTTTCCTAATCACGTTCTCATCTGTAGGTATCTCTTCAGCCTTCCAATTTTGTGCAAATACAATTCTGGCAGTAGTTAATATATGAATAACTAAATATGCATTTTCCTTACTGCATTTTTTGGGTAGAATTCCCAATAGAAATATTTCTGGTTTTAGATCAATATGTTATTTTATCATTTTTTCCAACCATGTATGTATTTTTGTTCAGTTTTTTTTTTTTTTTTTGCTTTTGGGCAAAAATTTTCAGTGGTAAGGCAGGAGTCAGCTGGCCTGCTTATAAAAGGCAAACTAAACAGTGCTTTCAAAATCTGAATAGAGAAATCTCCCCAGATTAGTGGGAACATTGGAAAACATATAAAATTAATAATAGCAATGGATTGCCCTTGTCTCATATAACCCCTGCAATGAAATTAAGTAAAATAATAAAAGAAGTGAATTGAAACCTCCTCCATAAAGTTGTCATACATTCAAATTAGCATCACAGTTGTCCTTTTAAGGTTACTGTTCAAAAACCCTCTCTCTCTCCTTCCTCTAAAGAAACCAACATCTCAAATCTCCCATTTCTACCCTTTCAAATTAGAAGCATAGGAAACACCTGCAGCTATATAGAGTGCCTGTCTAATGTCTGTTCTCTTAGCCTCAGTATCCAAATATATTGTAGAAGATACTCTGGAAAAGAGGTCAGTATCAGAAGATTTGGATGTTAGCCACAGGCTTTGTCAGAAGTAGACAGAGATGTGTGCATGTCTATAATGATGCAGGACAGACTTATAATTGGGATGATTGACATGAGGGATATTGACCAAGGGGGAAGTCTAGATCCAAACTGGTATTTATTACTTATTTATTTACGTACTTACTCATTCACTTATTCATTCAAATGGCCCAACTCCAATAGATTGAAGAAGACATTGGTAATATTAAAATATTAGCACCACTCTTAGAGAGACATTCAGAAGGTTGAACAGGGTGGGAAAACATAAGCCTTGGCATTTCAATCTTTTAAAAGCCACAATTGAATATAGACAGGTGCTGGAACAATAGCTTCAGGACCTTGGAGAGCTCAATAAAAGGAGCCAGCTGGTATTTTCTTGTATGGAGCCCTCCAAGGTGCTGAAAGTGCTCTGAACTAGATGATATGAGATCTGATTTATGTACTTATTCTGATGACCATTCTCAGCTATCTTTCTCAAAATCCTCAGTTTGGCTATGTCAGTGTAAGGCATTTCAAATTTGAAAAGTGTTACACAGTGTGGACTGAATAGAAAATTAGTGTGACACAGATCTGCATCCAGCTGTGTGTTGCAATTCAATAGCTTGAATGCAAATACGCATATAAATCAGGAAGGTATCTGTTGAGATAGATACTTTGGAAAATATTTGTTTTTTGAATATCAGTTTAAGAGCATAATAACACACACACACACACACACACCAAGTGAAAGCAAGTAAACTGGAAGATAGCTTTAATTCATGTTGCTTGGTGATAATGGAGGCCATTTTGCTTTGCTGATATTTTGAATGATATGATGGATGTGTTATAAATAATTCTGAAAACACGAATGGAAGGATGAAACACAAATAAATTAGAACAATTAAATCTGTACCATATTCTAATGTAGGCCATCCCATGCTTTGAATGTTCTGTTACCCCAAACCAATAAACACAAAGGTTGTCCAATCTCTTCCTAAAAGCCTCCAATGTTGGAGCAGCCACAACTTCTGGAGGCAAGATGAATTGGCTAGCTCTTTTCTCAAAAGTTTTGGGTATCAGGGCTCAGTAGTTACCCACATTTAAATCATGAGTCTCTAGCTGAATTTTCAAAACTTAAAGAAGATTTATTAGGAGTAAAGGGGGATGAAGCGCCATCGGAGGGGTTTAAAGAGCAGGTGGAGATCCACCCGCTCCCAATCCGACCGAGCCCAGCTAAGAGCCCATATTAGGACTTATCTGGTAGCTATGAGGGCGGCGAGAAAATCTTATATCTCCACCCTCAAAGCGTCCGCAGATAACCGCCCAGCCACCCTGTTTAGGGCCACTCGCTCTCTCCTACGTCCGGGGGAGGCAGTGGACCCTTTACGGGGAAGGGCTGAGGAATTTGGTCAATATCTGTCGGATAAGATCGCGTGGATTTGGGGTGGGTTATGCTCCAATTTGCAGTGGTCTGAGGATTGGGGTACAAATAGTCTGGCCAATGTGATCTGGGCTGAGTTCGATCCTGTTTCTGAGGATGAAGTGGACAGGATTATGCGGTGTCTGAGTTCCACCACATGTTTGTTGGACCCGTGTCCCTCCTGGTTGGCTTATGCCTCCAGGGAGGTCACCTGTGGTTGGCTCCAGGCAGTGGTCAACTCTTCTTTAGGGGAGGGTGTTTTTCCCTCCGCCTTGAAGGAGGCGGTGGTGAGGCCTTTCCTGAAGAAGCCTGCCCTGGACCCGACCATGTTAGACAACTTTTGTCCAGTCTCCAACCTTCGTTTTCTGGTGAAGGTTGTTGAGAGTGTGGTGGCTCAGCAGTTTCCACTTTTTCTGGATGAAGCGGACTACCTGGATCTGTACCAATTGGGCTTCCGGCCCGGTTTCAGCACGGAGATGGCATTGGTCGCACTGATGGATGATCTCTGGAGGGCTTGGGACAGCGGTTTTTCCTCTGTCCTGGTCCTATTAGACCTCTCAGCGGCTTTCAATACCATCGACCATGGTATCCTTTTGCAATGCCTCGGGGGGTTGGGAGTGGGGGGCACTGTTCTTCAGTGGTTCTCCTCCTACCTCTCAGGGTGGTCGCAATCGGTGTTGATGGGGGACAGAGGTCGGCCCCGAGGGTGCTCACTTGTGGGGTCTCTCAGGAGTCGGTCTTCTCCCCTCTCTTGTTTAATATCTACATGAAAACACTGGGCGAGATCATTCGTGGTTTTGGGGTGAGGTATCACCAGTACGCTGATGATACCCAGTTATACATCTCCACCCCAAACCAGATCAGTGATGCCCTCTCCGTGATGACCCACTGTCTGGATGCGGTACAGATCTGGATGGATGGAAACATGCTTCGGCTCAACCCGGCCAAGACTGAGTGGCTGTGCATACCAGCATCACGGTCCAGTCAGGAATGTCCATCGTTGACCATAGGGGGAGAGGTGTTGCCCCCTGTGGATAGGGTGTGGAATCTGGGGGTCCTCCTGGATGCACGGCTCCGGTTGGAGGAGCAGTTGGGGGCCGTTGCCAGGGGGGCCTTTGCGCAGTTCTGGCTGGTTTGCCAGCTTCGCCCGTTTCTGGACCGAGATGCCCTGCACACAGTCACTCATGCCCTTGTCACCTCCAGACTCTACTACTGCAACGCTCTCTATCTAGGACTGCCCTTGCATACCATCTGGAGATTGCAACTGGTGCAGAATGCGGCCGCGCAGGTGGTGATGGGAGTTTCCCGATTCTCCCATATTACCCCCCTCCTGCGCGACCTGCATTGGTTGCTGGTTGCACTCCGGGTGAGATTCAAGGTCTTGGTTTTAACATTCAAAGTCCTACACAACATGGGTCCGCAATATTTAAGGGAGCGACTCCTGCCGATATCGAGTGCCAATTGCCCTGTGTGAGCACACAGGCAAGGGCTTCCCAGGGTCCCATCGGCAAGCCAATGTCAGCTGGTGGTCACCTGGTGACGAGCCTATTCTGTGGCGGTCCCCATCCTGTGGAACCAGCTACCCCTGTGGCTCCGCCTGGCCCCTGACCTTCGCACCTTCCACCACGACCTGAAGACCTGGTTATTTGACCAATCCGGGCTGTGACTCCCTCCCGGGGGGAATGGGATGGCTCTTAATTCATTTTTAAATTTTAAATTTTAAATTTGGTATTATTGGGCTTGTGTTTGTTTAATTCGTTTTTAGCTATTTATTGTTGTTGTATGTTTTTAGTTGTGAGCCACCCCGAGTCTTCGGAGATGGGGTGGCATACAAGTCCAATAAATAAATAAACAAACAAACAAACAAACAAACAAACAAACATGCCGGTGCTGCCTGGGTGTAGCCGACTCTGAGACACATAATTCATTGTCACCCTTGACCCTGCTTCTCCCCCACTCCCTGGGTGTATCATAATTCATATCCTCCAATGAGACACATCCATAGCCAAGAGTCATCAATCATATTCTCCAGTTAGTATTTTGTGCGGTAGAAACTTCGGTCACCTAGTTACTATCTTTGAAAACATTTATGGAATGCAAGTTGCCCACTGCTCCCCCCTCCCTTTCTGTTGGCAGCTCTAAAAAGACCATAGCATATTTTATTTTATTTTTATTTTTTTATTTTTAATTACATTTATATGCCGCTCTTCTCCGAAGACTCAGGGCGGCTTACAGTTTTTTTGGGATACAACCCAGTGTGCTCAGCAATAGCCTTCATTCCATTGTATATGCCTGCTTATTACTAAGCGGCATTTTTTACAAGGTCAGCTAATTGCCCCCAACAATCTTGGGTCCTCAATTTACCTACCCGGAGAGGATGGAAGGCTGAGTCAACCTTGAGCCTGGTGGGATTCGAGCCTACAGTAATTGTAGACAGCTGGATCTTAAGAGCAGGCATTTAACAGCCTGAGCCACCAAGGCTCAGTTGGCTCAGTTGACATTGGGGTTTAAGTGTGCAATTGATCTCCCAGATTAACCCTCCACCTGGTTATGATGCATACAAAGTTAGGGTGGAACTACTACTTGGAAGTAAGCAGTGGTGGAATTCAAAATATTTTACTACTGGTTCTGTGGGCTCACATGGAGCGTTCTAAAATGGGCAATTTTCAGCATGAAAACTTACTTTATCGTCAGTGCTGGTGAGTGAAACAGCTGAGGTGCTATCAGCTGAGCTACAAACAAAGGAAATATAGCACAGGAAAGACCAGGGCAGGGAGTGGGGCCTGCTGACTGGCACAACCGGATCACTAGAACTGATGCGAACTGGCAGCATACCACTCCTGTAAATAAGCATTCATAACCTTCATATATACTTCCATTATAGGGCCTTGGTGGCTCAGGCTGTTAAATGCCTAGCACTTAAGTCCAGCTGCCTACAATTACTATAGGCTCGAATCCCACCAGGCTCAAGGTTGACTCAGCTTTCCATCCTCTCGGGGTAGGTAAATTGAGGACCCAAGATTGTTGGGGGCAATAAGCTGACTTTGTAAAAATGCCACTTAATAATAAGCAGGCATATACAATGGAATGAAGGCTATTGCTCAGCACACTGGGTTGTATCCCAGAAATTGTAAGCCGCCCTGAGTCTTCGGAGAAGGGCGGCATATAAATGTAATTAAAAATAAAAATAAATAAAGAAAATGTTATTCCCTTTGGGGCGAAGCAACATTATTAGTGCACAGAAGGGGAATTAGAAATAGAAAATGAAAAAAAAAAAAAAACCGAGTGGAGGAAAAAAAAGTAACATTGGTAAAACTAATTTATACCAATATCATTTAATCTATCTGTCCATAACTCTTCTATCTCTGCAAGCCATTTCATCTTATAATTAGTCGTAGAAGCTGCTTAATTAGCAATTTCCTTCTCATCATCAACCTGATGGTTTAAATAATTCTATTTCCAAAGATATTTCAGTTTGTTTGTAAAATGCTTTGAGATGTGACTTTGGAAGGCATATAGCAATTATATTGTTTAGGATTTTATACTAGATTCTATAACACCTTTAGCGGGGAGAAATGAGAGGGGGCTTTCTTCCCCAATAATGAAAATGCATTATTTACCCTTCAGTTTACTGTTTTCTGTAGCGGAAATGAATCTTTTAAAATCAAATTATTTTTTCCCCGTATTCTTAACAGATACACCCTGCCCAAGTTTCATACTGCTATATTACTATAATTTAGCCAAATCAAATAATCCACTGTATCTCCTTTATACAAATCATTAAATTTTCTGCTTCATTTTCAAGAACTCTAATATCTACATATGACCTTTTCTTTTTTATTATAGTTTATTGGAATTTGTCATTTTGGCCAAGTGAAGATAAAAGTTAATTTACATGCAGACTTGAAAGTTACGCAAGCAGCAGCTATAAACTTCAGCCCATTAACTTTTTTTTTTCTGTAACCTTTCTTTGAGTCCTCTCCAAATATATATATGTATATATATATATTTTAAAAATTGGGTTCTTTCTATTGACACATCCTATCATGCTTCCAATATGTGACATAATATTTTAGCTTCTAGCTGGCTCAATTACAACTTGCTGGAGCATTATCCAATGTGTTACAGAATAACAGAGTTGGAAGGGAGATATTAATGCAGGTAGTCCTTGACTTACGACCACAACTGAGCCCCCAATTTCTGTTGTTAAGGGAGTTCTGTTGTATGACCTTCCTTATTACAGTGAATCACTGCAGTTGTTAAGTTAGTAACAAGATTGCTAAATGAATCCAGCTTTCCCATTGCCTTTGTTTGTCAGAAGGTCGCAAAAGGGAATCACATGACCCTAGGACACGCCAACGGTCATAAATATGAAACAGTTTCCAAGCGTCCGAATTTTGATCGCAAAAACTACAAGGATGCTGCAATGGTCATGAGTATGAAAAATGGTCCTAAGTAATCCCAAAGGTGCTTTTATTTTCAAGAGGCAACTGGACTGTCTGTTTTTTCTTTGAAGACATTTCACTTCTCATCCAAGAAGCTTCATCAGCTCTGACTGGATGGTGAAGGATGGAAGGATTGCGGACAGCTGGTCATTTGCATTCTTTACAACACAATTCTCTACAACACAGTCCTTTCAGCAGTTCCCAAAAGGCTCCACACCCATTTGGACTACTCAAGTGACCCTGAGGACACCAATAAACCTCCAAGTGGCCTCAACAACTCTCTAAAGCAGGGGTGTCAAACTTGATTTCATTGAGGGCTGCATCAGGGTTGTGTTTGACCTCGGGGGGCTTATTTATTTTGTCATGTTTGTTTAATGTATATTGGAGGTGGTGACCCTTTGAGATCTGTATGCAATGAAATTTCATTTTAATGTATGCCAATTAGTGTACATTCAATGACAATAAAGTTATCTATTCCATTCTATTCTATTCTATTCCATTCCATTCCATTCCATTCCATTATTCTGTTCTGTTCTGTTCTGTTCTGTTCTGTTCTATTCTATTCTATTCTTCATTCCATTATTCTATTCTATTCTATTCTATTCTATTCTATTCTATTCTATTCTATTCTATATTCCATTCCATTCCATTATTCTATTCTATTCTATTCTACTCTACTCTACTCTACTCTAGTCTACGCTAGTCTATTCTATCTAGTCTAGTCTAGTCTAGTCTAGTCTAGTCTAGTCTAGTCTAGTCTCTATCCAAGGCTAGCCAAAACAACAGCAATGAAGTATGGATGCTTTTACTACAGCGGGTAGGAGAATTTAGTACAGAGATTTTGTGTGGTAATTATTGCTGAAACACATTTTTTTAGAAAAAAGAAAAACTAGTCTTTCATGGCTAAGGTTTGAAAAACAAAAACAAACATTGTAAAAAAAACCCTAACACCAAGCATTTTCTATAACATAGTCATATTTTAATGCAAAGCTGCAGGTTGGGTTTATTGTGATTATTAAAGTGAATGAGGAAAGACAGGGCATTGTTTATGCGAAGCCACTGAGGGAATAGGCATGAATCATTAAAATTTTGAGATATGTTGAATTTTTCAATAAAGCAATGACTCTAAACAAATTACGGCAATCTAATAGTCCTCTGCTCCAATGATATTAGCGTTCATTGATTCTCTACATTTAATCTTTGGTTGTCCTAATGCAAAATGACATTTATTGCCCCAAAATAACATCGTGCCACTTGGCTCTCTCGCAATTAAAGGAGAGAGAAGGAATTAATATGATTATTTTATAAGCTAAAAACAAAAGGCATAAGTGTCCATTTAAATTATAACTCTACTTATTTATCCATCCATCCATCCATCCATCCATCCATCTATCCGCTGGGCTGTAGTTGTACAGGATGGCTGGGGGCAAAATATTATAAAAAAAACAAACTCTATTGGATCTAAGCAAGTCTATCATAGCAACTTATTTCTCAAAGTATCAGATGCTTCTGGGGAAAAAACAAACAAACCACAAGACCTGAGAGTTACTGTTTCTTTGAATGATTTTCTGAAGCCAATTAGGGACAGATGACAACATTGTTTAGTTTTTGTTGTTGTTGTTACAGTTCTCTTATAATAGCAAGCTTAGCAAACTTGCCTACGTCTTCAAAAACATGAAGGAAAGACTCTGAATGAATTTTCAAAAGGTCAGGGAAAGCAAAGTAGGCAGATTTATTCATCTTTACAGGGATGCTTTTCTCTTAAAAATCTGCATATGCATCCTTGAATATTTATATTCAGCTAAATTTGTGCTTCTGATTTTACATATTCATTCCTCCCTCTTTTCTTTCCTTCCTTCCTTTCTCTCTCTCTCCTTCCCTCCCTCCCTCCCTCCCTCCCTTCCTTCCTTCCCCCCCTCTTATTTCATTTCTCTCCCTCCCTATTTTCCTCCCTCCCTCCCTCCCTCCCTCCCACAATATGTCTTCTGTCACTTCTGTATATGAAGTGGAACTTGATTTTTTTTTATTTTGATGAAAGCCTCAAATTCCACAGATAGCAATGGCATTTAGACTTATATACTGCTTTACAGTGCTGTACAGCTCTCTCTAAGCAGTTTACAGAGTCAGCATCTTGCCCCCAACAATTTTGAGTCCTCATTTTACCCACCTCAGAAGGATGGAAGGCTGAGTCAACCTTGAGCCTGGTGGGATTTGAACTGCTAAATTGCAGGCAGCCAGCAGTCAGCAGAAGTAGCCTGCAGTGCTGCACTCTAACCACTGTGCCACCGTGGTTCATATGCAAAATACCTATGCAAGATTCTATGGTTACATAAGAACATAACCATCTTTCCATTGGAAATTTGCTGCTGCAATTTAATATGGCCAGTGCAGATAGATGCAGATATTCAAAAAAAAAAATCTGGTCTTTACAAAATCTGCTAATTTCTCCATGAATGGAGTTAGATAGACCATTATTTTCCTAAATGAAACTTTGTTAATATCATGCAAAAGCCTCTGAATCAGAAAATGCTATTGTAGGAGTTATAGACAGATACCTCCCCCAAAAATTGGACAAATCCTCTTTTGAAATTTTCCCGGGGTCAAAATGGGATCAATGAAGCTATTGTTGTTACAGGTGTGTATGTAAAAAAAGGAGCCTATGCAGTAGACAACTTGCACAGACAGTCTGCAGAACAAAACAATTTGCACGGTTTGCAAAATGTTGCCAGATGTAGGGGTTCAACACTTCATAGATCAGGTACCCTGACAAAGAAGGACATCATCTCAATCCACTAAGTGGCATGGCTTCACAGAAGTCACCCTAAACATGTCTCTTCTGCTAGTTCTGGTGGGGTGGAAAGGACCACCAGAGACAGATGATCTCATATGTATCTTGGACCCGTGTGTCAACTTGTAAAACATTCCTATGCCTGTTTTCAAGTTGCCTTAAACAAGGGGGGGGGAATCTGAAGGAGCAATACAGCATTTTAAAAACAGAAGTACATTTCACCCTTATCTTTAAAAGATTGTACCTAGGCTACCGGATCTTTTGTCCACGAAAATCCTTCATTGGAGAATGTGATTGTTGAGACCCAGCCCGTGAACATGCTTCATTGGAGAATCTGATTTATGATACACCCACAGGTGACTGTAAATTGCATATGCCAGAGTTGGCTTTATTTAGGTTAATGCTGGCATGTTGCTCCTAATAAATATTTTGAAATTTTTTGAAGCTTGGCTCGAGGCTCATGATTTAATTAGGATAATCACTGGAACCCTGACACGGTGTCTGGTAGGGCTTTAAAGGAAGCTTACTAGAAGCTGGTGTGGATAGATAGCAGTAGTGGTACATACAGCTTTTCTGATACAACCAAAATTCCCTGCAATTGCTGCAGTCAGAAAAATAAATGGAACTTCCCAACTGGAAAGGGACTGCAAGTAAGTGCTTCCAGATCTGAGAAATGATCCAGCTGGCACAAAATATGGATTTGTCCAAAGGCCCTCCTAGCCACAGTTGCCTTATGGGTCTTTGAACAGGAGCTGTGAATCCAGGAGGACCCTGCAATTGTGTGCCAAGTATATCTGGGGGAAACACTATCTAACTAGGGTTAACCATGGAGAGACCATGTTGGACTAGCCTAAAAGTGAAAGTCAAACTTGCCAGCTGTTGTTCTCCATCCAGTCTCTCACCACTTCCCAGCAGTGAGAAAGAACACTGATGCTTGGATGAGACCAGTCCAAGATGTATAATTGAGTAACATCAACACTCTGATAATATTTAACTCTTGTTGATGGATGACTGGTCCCAGCAGTGTTTCAAGTCTATCTACTATTGCCAATGTTTTGTATAGGCCTGGCATATAACTCAATCAATCATACTTCTTGAACTCTATAAAGATGAGCATATTAATAGACTAACTGTATAACAAGGGAGAGTTCCAACCAACCAGCAACATTTAACAAAGATGGGAATCATTGAATAAAATTTAATTGCTATTAAATGTTGTGTGAACCTGGCCATAAGGAAAAGAATACATGTGCCCATACTGCAAGACATATACTGCCTGAGGGAGATACCAGGATGTCACATAATGTAAAAAGCAAAAATAACAATGAAATTAAAATAAAAAGCAAACTGAAGCAAGACTAACCCAAAAATCAAATATGCTGTACATAAATAAAAGAAGGAAAAATAAAGTATTTGACAGGGTTCTACAGAAACAAGGGGATTAAACTATTTTCCACAGCAGCAGAAGGCAAGGCAAGAAACAATGGATGAAAGCTAATGAAGGAAAGAAGCAACCAAGAACTAAGGAGAAATTTCTTAACAGTGAGAGCAATTAACCAATAGAATAGCTTACTTTCAGAAGTTGTGGGTGCTCCATCACAGGATGCTTTCAAGAAGAGACTGGAGAGCCATTTGTCTGAAATGGTATAGGGTCTCCTTCTCAAGCAGGGAGTTGAATTAGAAGTCCCTTCCAGCTCTGTTACTCTATGTTCTAAACACCATCCTTAGCTAGGAGTTGCCTTTCAGGAGACATTCAACACTAATTGGGAACAAAATGAGCTACTATGGAAAGCAAAAATAGCTGACTTGGTGTGTTTGTTGTCTCATTCAATTCATTTTGAGAGCTTGGAGAATTAGATTTTTGTTAATCACTTGCAAAAAGGCTCCCGGATTTATCGTTAGCACACAGCAATTCATAAATGCCTACATTTCCTGAATGGTCTGACACAACTCCTCTTCAATTGGTTTAATACATACTAACACCTTATTACAGGGATGCAGTGGCTCAGTGGCTAAGACGCTGAGCTTGTCGATCAGAAAGGTTGGCAGTTCAGCAGTTCAAATCCCTAGCGCCGCATAATGGAGTGAGCTCCCGTTACTTGTCCCAACTTCTGCCAACCTAGCAGTTTGAAAGCATGTAAAAATTGCAAGTAGGAAAATAGGGACCACTCCGGTGGGAAGGTAACAGCGTTCGATGCGCCTTTGGCTTTTAGTCATGCCGACCCCATGACCATGGAGATGTCTTTGGACAGCACAGGCTCTTTGGCTTTGTAATGGAGATGAGCACCACCTCCTAGAGCCAGAAATGACTAGCACATATGTGCGAGGGAAACTTTTACCGTAACACCTTATTGCTATCCTCTATTTTTATACTTTCAAGTGCTGAAGACTAACTCCCCCCAGCTTCTCCTTAAGTTACTCCCCTCCAGTGTTCCTTGTGAGGAGGAGTAAGGTAACCTCCTCCCAGGTAGGGTTCCAAATAACAGACCCAAAGCAATCAAAACTCCGAGTCCTAGAGTTTCCTCAAAGTATGAATTTATTAGGAATGTCATATTGGCACAGCTGGTGAAAACCTGGCTCTGAAGGACCCAAGTTTTTCCCCACCCAAATCAAAACCCCAAGTTCTTGCCCTCCAGGTCACACATCCATCAGGTGGTCCAATCAAGTCGCAATCCCAGCTCTGGATGGCATTTTTCCTTGCCTTTCCAACACATAGTAGAGGGTCCTTGGCTCTCATGGGAAAGGATGTTATTTTGGCTACACATCCCCCAGCTATCTTTCCCCTCATGTTCCCACCAGTGGTGGTATGCTAACAGTTCGGCCCAGTTCAGCTGAACCGGTAGCAAAAATTGCTACCGGTTTGGCCGAACTGGTAGTAAATGTAGTAGATCATCAGTGAGAAAGAAAATTAAACCATGATCTATAGCTCCCTCTTATGGCAACTTGCAGCATAATCAACCAACCAGACCATAGTATAACACATTACAGTATTTTTCCTTAAAGCTACAGACATATATATTTGTGGTTTATATATTGTCAACCCAACTATGTTGTGTACATATACATAACAATAAAAAACCTCCAATGATCAGCTGAGAGGAGGGAAAAAAGTCTCCAACAATCAGCTGAGAGGAGAAACAAGAGAAAAGTGCAGTATCGACCCTTCCACCCAACCCTGAGCTTTTCTCTATCCTCTCAGCTGATTGGTGGTACAGGCCTCAGCTGGTATGGGGAAAGCTGCGCATGTGCATTAGGATCCCAGTGCTGGTTCCCACAGCTCCAACTGACCTGGCTGTGGCCTTGTTGTGGCAGCCCTGAAGATGGTCCCAAAATGGCTTCAGAGCTGACAATAGCCTTGCAGCCCTTCTCTGGGCTGGCCTCTGCTCCACTCTCCTTGCCTTTGGATCTAGTGGAGTAGACAGCTGTTCTTTATTAGAAGAGATCTGCTGCCTATTAGTAACACTGCTAGTCAGTAGCTGATCCTCCACTTTGTCCGCGTAGGTAGGCAGCTCTCCCTCTGGTTGACCACCTCCCCCAATGCCTGAGAGGCCCAGGACAGCATCGTCTTCAGCCTCTGGCATGCCTTCCCTGTCAGACAGTTCCAGTACCACCTCTTCCTCCTCCTCCTCCTCCTCCAAATTGGGCTCTGAACAGGCTGTGACACACATTCTGGGATGCATATGGTTATATTGACCAACATCTGGATATTTCATTATGAAATAACGATCAGAGGAGTGTTAGCCTGGTTTCTTCTACTGATCCTTGATGAGATTTAACCTGAAGAAAAGACTAACATTGAAGTCAAGATGATTTTGTGCTCTTGGTAGCATGGCTTCTTAAACATGAGATCCTAATAATGCAATGATAAGCATTAACAAAGGGATACAATCAAGATCAAGTGAGGTACTAATACTACTCTATAAACTTTAGTACACACCTAAAATACTGCATCCAGTTTTGGTCACTACGCTATAAATAAGATGTTAAGACTCTAGAAAAAGTGCAAAGAAGAGCAACCAGGATGGTTAGGGGACTGGAGGCTAAAACATATGATGAACGGTTATAGGAACTGGGCATGGCTAGTCTAGTGAAGAGAAGGACTAAGGGAGACATGATAGCAGTCTCTAATATTTGAGGGGCTGCCACAGAGAGGAGGGGGACAACCTATTTTCCAAAGCATCTGAAGGCCAGACAAGGAATAATGGATGGAAACTGATCAAGGAGAGATTCAACCTGAAAATCAGGAAAAAAATTTCCAACAGTGAGAACAATTAACCCAATGGAACAGAAGATGCCTTCAGAAGCTCTGGGAGCTTCATCACTGGAAGCTTTCAAGAAGAGATTGAATTGCCATTTGTCAGAAATGTTGTAGAGTCTCCAGCTTGGGCAGGGGTTTGGACCAGATGACCTACAAGGTCCCTTCTAACTGTGTTAATCTGTCATCTGTTAAGGTTTTTTGGGGGGGGTCTATCCAACTTAAAGAAATCTTAAAATATTGGCTTAAGGGCAATCACATAAATTTAATTTTTCTCCGTTTTTACTAACCTCAGTTTTTGCCCTGGGGTTTATGAATTTAGTGCAAAAAATGGTGCCATAGTGGTAAAATGGCTGTCCACATTTTTATAAGCACTTCTCTTAATTGTCTAATTTTGTTACTCTAAATTTTTGTATGCCTAATTTCTAATATCCACAGAACGTTTTTCGCACTAGGAAAATATACCTTCAACATTTGAAGGTTCCATGAAAGACATTCCAAATAACTCTATTACTACTGCCTTAATTCAACCGTCTCTGCTGTGCCTTGTCTACTTTTTTATAGGAAAATCTCAGCTTACTTTAATATGACAAATTCTTGAATATTAATGAATGTTAATATCATTTTGTGAATAAAACTTTATCCTTTGAATCACATGAAAGAGAAGAAGAAGACTCATTGGCTTTAAACTCCTCTCCAAGCTATTGTTATGTTCAAAAAGCACAACAAGGAATTGGTTATTAACCAACAAAACAAAGCAGGGAATCAAATGTCTACTTTTCTGTGACAGTGAAAAATCAGTTGTGCAGTATTGGACTTCTGCACAATCAAATCGAGCCCTGTAAAACATCCACTTTATCTTAAAAGCATATTTACTTTTCTAGCTTTCTTCTTCTTTTTCCTGTGAGAAATATCAGCAAAACAGATTTTTAGCAGCAGAGGGGGTTTCTTTAATTAAAGTATGCAGGTGCTGCATAGATTCTGAAGACATTAAAAATGCATCATTCGACATATGACAGGCTCTTAAACCTCATTAAAACCAGATTTGAAGAAAACAAAACATGATTTACTTAGACTTCCACAGGACTGATTCTCTATTAATGGTTATCTGTAGGCCAGGAGTATCAAACTCAAGGCCTGTGGGCTGAATCCGGCCTGTGAGGTGCTTAGATGTGGCCCATGGGGTTGCCCTAGAAACAGTGAATGACCGGACCACAATGCCTTTGCCAGTGAAAACAGAGTTCGGGAGGGCCACATGTGGTCCCCATGAGCTCTGTTTTTGCTGTCAGAGAGTTGCAGGAGGCCGTCCCAACCAGAAATGGAGCTTGTGGGGGCTGTGCGCAGCCCTCCTGAGTTCCATTTTCACTGGCAGAGGATTGCAGGAGACATCACAGCCAAAAACAGAGCTTGGGAATCTGTTTTCACTGGTAAAGTGCTTGGGCTGCCACAGGAACTGGCAACACGAGTGACGCCAAGTTGGCCACACCCACCCTGGCCACACCACTTCTCCCTCCCCTGAGATTGAACACAACCCTGATGTGGCCCTCAACCAGTGGTGGGATTCAAATTTTTTTACTACCAGTTCTGTGGGCACGGCTTGGTGGGTGTGGTAGGGGAAGGATACTGTAAATTCTCCAGTCAGAGGTGGAATTTTCCAATTCTCCGAACTACTCAAAATTTCCACTACCGGGTTTCCAGAACTCGTCAGAACCTGCTGAATACCACCTCTGCCCTCAACAAAATTGAGTTTGACACCCCTGCTATAGGCTCATAATCCACACACTCCCAATTTATTAAACCTTTCACTTCCTAGAGGCCAGATAGATTTCTACAGACAAAAAGAGGACTCAGATCTCTGAGGTAAAACTCCAGAATGAGTTTCCTATGTCTACTCCCTGTGTAAACAGCCAAGTTCTTTTTTTCTTGACACGAGAGTTTTAGAAAATTGAAAGAATTCAGGTCTTTAAATATTTGGGAAATAGAGAAAGAAATAAAGCCACCAGGTACAAATCTGGTGGGCAATTTAGAACATCCGAGAAACTATTTATTTATTTTTATTTTATTTATTTGATTTGTCAATCACTTACAAGATAATAGGTATAAGAATAAACATAGTTATGAATACATGAAATGAATATATATAAGAAAAATAAAAGAAACAATAGGACAGGGACGGTAGGCACATTGGTGCACTTATGCACGCCCCCTACAGACCTCTTAGGAAAGGGGTGAGGTCAATAGTAGAAAGGTTAAAGTTTTTGGGGTTTGGGGAAGAAACTACAGAGTCAGGTAGAGTATTCCAGACATTGACCACTCTGTTGCTGAAGTCCTATTTCCTGCAATCAAGTTTGGTGCGGTTAACCTTGAGTTTATATCTATTGTGTGCTCTTGTATTGTTATGGTTGAAGCTGAAGTATTCATTGACCAGAAGGACATTGCAACGTATGATTTTATATACTATACTTAGATCGGACTGAAGACGGCATAGTTCTAGGTTTTCTAGGTCTAGAATTTCAAGTCTGGTGGCATAAGGTATTCTGCAACAAGTAGAGGAGTGTAGAACTCTTCTTGTGAAATATTTCTGGACTTTCTCAACTGTGTTAATATCAGATACATGATGTGGACTCCATATTTATTTAAATCTAGTATACCTAATCTAGTAAAAAGAAGGACCAGAGGTGACATGATGCTGCAGTGGCTACCACAAGGAAGAGGGGGCAACTTATTCACACAGAATCTTTAGGCAGGATAAGAAACAATGGATGGAAACTAATCAAGGAGAGAAACAACCTGGAATTCAAGAGGAGCTTCCTATCAGTGAGAACAATTAACCAGTGGAACAGCTTTGCCTTCAGAAGTTGTGGGTGCTCCATCATTGGAGGCTTTTAAGAAGAGACTGGACAGCCATTTCTCAGGAATAGTACAGGTCTCCTGTGAGAGCAGGGGTTGGACTAGATGATCTTCAAAGTCCCTCCCTGCTCTGTTTGTCTGACTATTTAGTTTGCTCCAGTTGCTTACAGGAAAAAGTGGTTTGTTTTAAGAAATCAAAACCCACCTTTGAAGGCTGAGGAATATTCTTTTACTAATGTCTTGGCAATCTATTTTTGGCAAAGGTCTCCATTCAATTCCAATTAGAAGAAGAATTTTGGAGCAACAGACTTTAACAGAGATCAGTTTTCTTGCAGATTTTATTATGATGCTGAGAATCAATATTCTGCTTCTTGTTGCATAAGTCTCCCTTCAATCAATCTATGACTTCAAGACTTCCTACATTTCAGTTCAGCGTCAAGGAAAGACATCAAGAAAGAAATCCCTGCTGAGTATTTTGTGAAATGACACAAGTCTCCACACTAAGGATAAAAAAAATCTTTGGGAAACCTTTCGTTTTCCTAGGAAAAATTCTCCTGAAAACATGGTTGCTGCCCCAACATTTGATGGAGAATTTTAGAACATATTTCATTCCCAGTTTTCATCCTGAATTACCTTCTGACTCTGCTGTACTGTAAGTGAAATCAGAGTAGTTTTATCTTTATCTTTTTATCTTTTATTTTTATCTATTTTTATTTTATTGTTGCCTTTTATCTTGTATCTTTACAATTTATACTGTTTTATTTGTTTTCCTGATATGTTTTGATTGCTTATTATTAGTAACTATGTATGATTTGATTGCTTATTAGTAACCTATGACTATCACTAAGTATTGTATCTTATGATGCTTGATGAATGTATTTTATTTTTTTCTTTATGTACACTGAGAGCATATGCACCAGAGACAAATTCCTTGTGTGTCCAATCACACTTGGCCAATAAAGAATTCTATTCTATTCTATTCTTTTCTATTCTATTCTATTCTATTCTATTCTATTCTATTCTAATTCTACTCTATTCTATTCCAATTCTATTCTATATTCTATTCTATTCTATATTCTATTCTATTCCCTATTCCCTATTCCCTATTCTGTTCTGTTCCATTCCGTTCCGTTCCGTTCCGTTCCGTTCCGTTCCGTTCCGTTCCGCTCCGCTCCGCTCTGCTCTGTTCTGTTCTGTTCTGTTCTGTTCTGTTCTGTTCTACTCTATTCCTATTTCTTTTCCTTTTCCTTATTCTATTCTATTCTATATTCTGTTCTACTCTACTCTACTCTATTCCTATTTCTTTTCCTTTTCCTTTTCCTTTTCCTTTTCTCTATTCTATTCTATTCTATTTTGCTGTTGTTTTTCAATGAAGCTTATATCTTCTTTTGAATGATGCGAAGGAATTCTTGTCTCACCATCACTCCTGGCTTTGGAGCTTAACAGCAGGTCTTTTAAGGAGGAAGGTGGCTTGATGGCTTTGCATCTTCCCTTCAACTAAGAAGGCAGGCTTGAAGAGTGCAGCAATTTAATTGTTTTTAGGAAGGCTTGCAATACCTTTGAAGGTTCAAGAGATAAGATTTGAAGGCTCGGGGTATAGCAATGGTTTCTATGGGAAACTGTTCTCCAGGGCACTGGAAAGAAAGAGCACTTAAAACAACAACAACTCCAAGAAAACATTTGAGTGTTGTCTCATCAAGAAATGACCCGGCAAGATCTCAGATTGTCAGCCTAATAAAGCTACTTCTGTGTTTTCTGTTTAAGACGTTGATGTACTGCAGCAGCCAAGAGGTGTATTTGATTAATTTCATCCTAATGAATGATCCTGCAGATATGCTGGCCTCCTCCTTTAGAGGAAAAAAGCAGAAGGACCAGTGCAATAAATACAGTAAAACTAGCAGACGTGAATGCACCTTTTAATGATTCACATCTTATCTTTCCGTTCAGGCAATTGAAAAGGTATCTTGGCATAACTAATCAGCAGCTGTCCTCAGGGCAAAATTCTCTCTTTCTTTGTAGTTCTTTGCTGCTCTTCTGAATATTTTATTAAGCATACTGGAACAGAGCGTCTTTCGGGCATGCAGCTTGTGTGTGTTTGTGTGTGTGTGTGTGTGAGAGAGAGAGAGAGAGAAGGAGAGAGGGAAGGAGGGAGAGGGAGAGAGAGAGATTGTGTCTCATATGCAATAGCATATAAGAGTACACTTGACTAAAGAAGCTGATTGCTTCAGTGATATCCACAGCAGCAGGAGATAACAACAGTGGATGTATCGATGGCACAAAGCTGATTTTTCAATTTATAAGTGAATGAGCATATGGTGAACTAATTAGGCTTATCCTCATTTGACCAGAATAAGCCCATCTACATAACACCAACAGATACATTGTACAGTGGAAGGAACAGTAAGGTCTCAGAAAGACATCGTAAAAATCAAACTAAAAAGAATGCATTTCCTCTAAATCATGGAGACATACACCCAAATGAGTTAAACAAAGGAAAGAATACATCAGGCACAGGCAGATACCTTTACTCCACTTGTAAAGGTTCAAGGCAGATACTTCATTGCATTCTACCTATATTACAAGAATCTTCCCCACACTGCTTGCCTTCCCTTGGGAACAAACAAAGTTCAATGGAACTTATTTGCAGGGGGGATATCTTGTGGCTGCCCAAGGCAAGTTAGCTCAAGGCTAACTCCCCATTTGACCTTTCTTCTTTGCCTGGCTGAGAATTTTCCAACAGAATACCAATCTACTAGGGTCCTAATGGCTTAGTGGTTAGAATACAGTACATGTTGTGTATTCTGCACAAAACCACGTGGTTTACAATACCATTACATGTTGTGGTGCCATTTTGCTAAAAAACAAAAAGGCCAATTATGATACAGTCCTGGGATGGTGGTATTTTGCAACTGGCCATAACTGCAACTTTCTTGGTAAGTTCCTGACACACTTGATCGTGTGTGTGTGTGTGTGTGTGTGTAATGACTGTCCAAATTCCAGATCCAAGTTGTAAATCCTCTTTTTTCAGGTAGGTTGTAACTTCAAATGATTGCAATTATTGACTGTTCTATTGGTCGTGGACTATCCGTCCACAGTCTTCTTACTTATTTTTCTCTGTATACATGTCAATTGAGAAGGTTAGACTGCAATTCCTGATTCTCATTCTGTCATCTTTCTCTCTAAGCAATTGCTTCCTGCTTCCATGTAAGATGCAGAAATCTGCTAATGAATTTCACCTTCTTGTTTTTAAGCTTGCAGAAGTAAGGACATGCAATTCTGCCATTCGAGTTTCTCCCAAACTTTTCATTTTACTAGACACATACTTCTTTCTTTCTTCTACATGGGTGGCTTATAGATAGATAGATAGATAGATAGATAGATAGATAGATAGATAGATAGATAGACAGACAGACAGACAGACAGACAGATATAGATCTTCTTCGTGTATCCTCCCAATTGAGTTTTCAGGTGTGTTTTTCCCAGCTTGTGGAATTTCTGCACATTTTTTTTAACTGGTGAATTGCAAATCTGTCCATCTTTTTTTCCCTTCAGAATGCATATTGTGAGTTACAAATGAGTCCACAGCATTTTGAAGAACTGATGTCTGTAGTGCATTTCATATTAGCAGTCTGCCGAGATAAATTTCTCCTACATTCCTGTTTTCACTTGATAGGCAGAAGGTTGCAATCATTCCTGAACTAATTTTTTCCTTCTAAAAAAAGTAAAAATAAGCTTACCACACAGATTAGACATTTGCCTAAATACTCTCATTTGGAAAACAGAACAGGACTACATTTCTCTTTCTAATTGAATGTTAACCATTTTGGGAAGGAAAAATTGTGAAAAATGCTTGGCACTTCTATGATTTAATCTTTTTCCATCTTTCCTCATCTCTCTGTTTCTTATATCTGTGACAGCTTTCTGTTTATGTATGTGATTAGATACAGTTCAAATGCACACATGTATTTCCTTATTATTCTGATTTAAGCCTACAGAAAGGCAAAAAGTTACATCTAATACGTAATTGCAAAAAAAAAACCCACTTTCAAACAAAGGTGTTTTTATCCCCCCTTTTTATAATACTGAAGATAATGACATAGGGATATTATGTTAAATCAGCTTTGCATCAATTTCTCTTTAGTCTGCAGTGTCACTTTTTCTCCTGACAGCTTGCTGTTTCAGATCCCTTTTGGAACAGAATGAAATACGTTGTGATAAAAAAAGAGAGAAAGTCTGAAAAGTATGTGTAATGTGTATTAAGCTCTGCTTCATGCTTTAATTGGGAATTCCACAAAGGCCTGGGGTTTGAAAGGCCATTTATTATTCTACATTTTTCACAAGTTCATTTTGTGCGCAAGGAGTTTTTGAAGTTTGAAGCAGACAGATGCTTTTGTTCTTTGTTGTGCCTTATTGTTTATTATTTGGTTCAAAGGATTGCAGAGCAAACCGTGAGGATGGGAAAAGAAACAAATGAGCAACAAGCCATATAGGGCAGATTGCAGACAGATTATGCAGCCCCAAGAAAGGAAAAGGTGAGAAAAGAACTCAAAATAACTCCATCTTGATTTGCTTTAGTTTAAGGTGAAACAAACATGGACCAACTTCCATGATCGTATAAAGAGTATGTCTGTTTTGTGGTCTCCTTTCTCTTCTAGAAGATATTCAGGTTTCCCCCCGTTTAGTTTCATTCACACATTTGTTCACTTGTTCATTTGTTCACTCGTTCATTCGTTCATTCGTTCATTTGTTCATTCATTTGTTCATTCATTCTTCTGCCCATGCAATTTGTTAGCATACCTCCTTCTTTTTCTGTGGCTTGTCTCTCCTGCAGTCTCCTAGCTCATTTTGCACAACTGTGGGTTGTGCACCAGTTATGCCCTTTCCTGGACCAATGGTCCCTACTCACAGTCACTCATGCCCTAGTTACTTCCCATCTTGACTATTGCAACATGCTCTACATGGGGCTGCCCTTGAAGAGCATTCAGAAACTCCAGTCAGTGCAAAATACAGTAGCCCACATGGTTTTGTGCAGACTTTGGTGTGCACATGTATCACACCTCTCCTGCGGGAGCTGCATTGGCCGCTGATTTGTTTCTGGGTGCAATTCAAGGTCTTGGTTGTCACCTTTCAAGCCCTTCATGGCTTGGGACCAGGTTATGTGAGGGACCATCTCTTGCCAGTCACATCTACCTGACCCATCAGAGCAGGGAGGCAGGGAATGCTGCAGATCATTTGTTGAGACTTTGGAAAGAGTGCAGAAAAGAGCAGCAAAGATGATTAGGGAACTGGAGAAATTCAATGTAGAGAAAAGTAAGTCCTACATTTAGGCAAGAAGAACCAAAAGTACACATATAGACTGGGTGAAACCAGGCTCAATAGCAGTAACTGTGAGAGGGATCTTGGAGTCTTAGTGGACAACCAGCTAAACATGAGCCAGTAGTGTGCAGCAGCAGCCAAAAAAAGCCAATGCAATCCTAAGTTGCATTAACAGAAGGATACAATTGAGATCAAGTGAGGTGCTAATACCATTCTATAAAGCCTTAGTAAGACTACTAGAGTACTGCATCCAGTTTTGGTCACCACATTATAAAAAAGATGTTGAGACTCTAGAAAAAGTACAGAGAAGAGCAACCAGGATGATTAGGGGACTGGAGACTGAAGCATATGAAGAATGGTTACAGGAACTGGGCATGGCCAGTCTAGTGAAGAGAAGGACTGGGGAGACATGAGAGCAGTCTTCCAATATTTGAGGGGCTGCCACAGAGAGGAAGGAAGCTATTTTGTAAAGCACCTGTAGGCAAGACAAGGAATAATAGATGGAAACTGAACAAGGAGAGATTTAACCTGGAAATAAGGAGAAACTTTCTGACAGTGAGAACGATGAAGTGAACAGAACAGAAGTTGCCTCCAGAAGTTGTGGGAGCACCATCACTTGAGACTTTCAAGAAGAGATTGGACTGCCATCTGTCAGAAATGGTGTAGGGTCTCCAGCTTGGGCAGGGGGTTGGACTAGATGACCTACAAGGCCCCTTCCAACTCTGATTATCTGTTATCTGAGGCTAAACCATATGAAGAACAGTTGTAGGAACTGGGTTTGTTTAGCCTAGTGAGAAGAAGCACCAGGGGAGACATGATAGCAGTCTTTCCAATATCTCAGGGGCTGCCACAAAGAAGAGGGAGCCAAGCTATTCTCCAAAGCACCTGATGGCAGGACAAGTAGCAATGGGTGGAAACTAATCAAGGAGAGAAGCAACCTAGAACTAAGGAGAAATTTCCTGACAGTGAGGACAATTAACCAGTGGAACAGGTTGGCTTCAGAAGTTGTGAATGCTCCATCTCTGGAGGCTTTTAAGGAGAGACTGGACAACCAATGGTGTAGGGTTTCCTGCTTGAGCAAGGGGTTGGACTAGAAGGACTCCAAGTTCATTTCTTACTCTATTATTCTGTATTCTATCCTGTAAAAATACATCTATAAAGCCATGATGTCATCCACTAAGATTCCCAGTTGCTTTGCTTCACCCTGGCAACAAATAAGAAAGCAGAAAGAATCACAAATTGCTCAAGTAATGCCAAACCATTAACATATTTGGAAAAGACAAAGGTGAAAATGGCATTTTTAAAAGGTGAACGTTTTCATAATTATGGATGAGGGAAGGTGTTTTTTTTAAGAGGTGGTAGCAGAAGAAATTAACTATAGGATTTTCAAAAGCAAAATTCTTAATGCACAAATCAGAATTACTGGTGCATACTTACAGATGGCATGACTGACATATCACATCTACATGTTTAAGACTCTGCATGTTTTGAAAATGATTTTGAGCATATGCTTCAGATCTTACACCAGCCCCTCAGCTACTTATTAAAGCAGCCTGTTGTTTTTTGGTCTTGCACGAAAATGTGGAAAAAAGGGTTTGTAGATTAATGCATTATTTTATTCCCACACTTCTGATTGCCCTGATTGCCCTGATTGCAGGGCTAAGAAACTTTCTTCTGACTACCTAGTGAGATCTCATCAGCCATGTGATCTGAGTAAAGATTACTCAGGCTGTGCTAACACCGTAATCAAACTGGTTGATAGTGGAATGGACCACCATTTGAACAGAAAATTGCATTTGGTGCACGCAACAATATGTTCTGGATTAAATTTCATTCTCTGGGGCGGATCTACATCTACCTGTTCTACAGGTCTGTTTCTGAGATTTCTTTTAAAAGTCAATTCAATAAAAAAAATCTTATTCAGCTTACTGACTATGCATTGAATTTGGCATTGTGTAGAAAGGGGATGGCTTTTGTTTTTGAATGAAATTATTTTCTATTATAGGGTCACCATATCAAATAATAAATAGATGATAGATAGGTGATAGATAGATTATGATAGATAGATAGATAGATAGATAGATAGATAGATAGATAGTAGATAGATAGATATTAAAGAGTGGTCTGGGCTAAACCCAGAGGTAGGTAGTTAGGTAGGTAGGTAAGTAGATAGATAGATAGATAGATAGATAGATAGATAGATAGATAGATAGATAGATTATAGATGGATGGACAGATATATTATAGATGGTTGCATAGAGATAGATAGATAATAAGTGTTGAATGGATGTACAGACAGACAGATATAGATATATGATAAATGGATGGATGAATAGATGTACAGATAGACAGACAGATAGACAGACAGACAGACAGATAAAAGACAGGTGATGGATGGAGGGATGGAGGGATGGATAGATAGATAATGGATAGATGATGGATGGACAGATAGATATAGATAGGATAAAGGGATGGATGGATGAATAGATGGACAGACGGAGTTGATTGGAGCTTGATTCGAGTATCAGTTGGTAGGAAAATGTTAGTTCTTGATGTGAAAAGCTTGTCTTAATGATTCCTGCTCTCAAGTTGTTTCAGGATGTATCCTATCTAAAGGCGGGGAAGGAAGGGAGGAAGGGAGGGAGGGAGGGAAGAACAGGAGGAGGAGGAGGAAGAAAAAAGAAGAAGATTCTTTTATCCCGCTGTTTATATATTTTGGCCCACTCCAATACTCTTTCCTTCTATTTTACCACAGCAAGAACTGGATTAGGCTGAGAGAGACTGACTAGCCCAAAGTTACCCAGTCAGCTTTCATGCCAAAGATAGGACAAGAACTCACAGTCTCCTGGTTTCTAGGATCACCTTAACCACTGAACCAAACTGGCTGTCTAATCTTGTCTAACCCTTTGCAATGGCAGGAAAACCAGTTAGGTTATCCAGGACACATGGTTGCCTCTTCTTAAAAGATACAGAACCCACAAACTATATGGGTAGACTATTCTACTTTTATGCAGATCTTACTGTCAGGAATTTTTTTCCTTAAATTTAAATAAAACCAACATAGCTTATTATGCCCATTATTTCCAAATTTCTGTGGCCATGGTAAGTAGCCTTGGCCATCTTCTTTATTTAACTGAGCATGACTCTCATGCCTTCTCAAGTTCTTCCATTCCGAAGAATGAAGTTGAAATAGAAACTAGAAATACGTTCAATTGGTTCTGTAAATCATGGGTCTTCAAACTTGGCGAGTTTAAGGCTTGTGGACTTCAACTCCCAGAATTCCTGAGCTAACATGATTGGAGGAGGAATTCTGGGAGTTCAAGTCCACAATCTTAAACTTGCCAAGTTTGAAGATCCCTGCTCTAAATGTTCACCCCCCCTTTTTTATAACCCTGTAATCCCTTGCTTAGAGGCGGGGTCAGAGTGATTGAATGGAACTGAGCATTTACTGCCCAGATGCCCTTCCTGACACCTACATGGAGTTTGCATTTAGAGTCTCTAAATGCCAATATCCTTCCTGAAATGTAATGGTTGTAATTAGACATAGTACTCTAGATGTGGTTTCAGTAGAGGTAATGGAGAAGAAGAATACAGCCATTTTGTATTCATCTTTCTAGCAACTGTTCACTCTATTGATTCATGCCAACTTGTTGTAATGACCCCACCCAATTAAACCATGTAGTAGTTTAGATTTATCCCTTCTTTTTCTCAACAAATGTCTTCCAACTTGTCAAGATGATGCAAGGATTTTTCATGAGTGATTATTCATTTGTCACGAGTGATTATTCATTTCTTTAAAACTTCCTCCCAACAGAGCAGTGTTCATATATTTAGGACATCATTACTATCCCTTGGGTCTTACTCCATCTTTCTAAAGGACAGCTATTCAATTTCTGGTTAGAACAGAATTCCCAACCTGACCTCATAGTCCTAGTGGGGTTAGGTAATTGTACAGAGATGTGAACTAAAAGGGCAGTAGATATCAAGTGGCACTTCCAACTTTTTAGATGTACGATGAAGAAAGAAGGATGTTCTCCCATTGTCCCCTGAATCAAACACTCAAGCAGATCTGGATTTATTTTCTGTAAAATATGTGCATAAATCCATCCCCTGCATGGATCACCCCTGGGACTATTGTAGGAGAGATGGGGAGGAAGCAGAGGTGGTATTCAACTGGTTTGGACTGGTTCTGGCATAGTTCAGGTTAGACTCCTCCTGATGACATCATCAAGCTAAGTCTGTCTTGTATAAAAGGGACTGCCTGTGGGAGTTTCCCCCAGCTTTGGCAAAGGTACTTGACAGACTGTAGTAAGTGTCTCTGAAAGCCAAACAGAATCTTTAACATTAACGTATCTTACCATGGTCCAGATGAAATAAGGGAGGGGTTGGGCTCTCTAGCAGCATATAGAAAGGGCATTCTCAGGTAAATTTACCAATGCTCATTCTCCTAAATGCTGCTGCGAGAGCCCAGGATGGAACATACCAAAGCCTGCATGTCCACAGGAGGGTCCTCATCTGGCAAATCTCTCCGAAGTTGGAACCACTAGTTGAATCACCCATCTGCCAAAAGCTGCACTCATCGAGGCATAGGAGTCCAGATGGTAATGTCTGATGAACGGAGATGGGGAGGTCCACGTAGCTGCTCCGCAAATCTCTTCTAGGAGTGCTGGGTGGCCCAGGTAACTGTAGTCAAGGCACTCCTAGCAGAGTGTGCTGTTAGGCCCTGGTGTACTGGAAGGGCTCTGGCTTTGAAGGCCTCTGCGATGCATGCCCTGATCCACCTACTCAAGGTGGGAGGAGATGCTATGTTCCCCCAATGGGAAGGGGAAAAGGACACAAACATGGCCTCAGTTTTGCTAAGTAGTTCGGGAACCAGCAAATATCACTTCTGTCTGGCCCTGCCCACCTGCTCCACCCTTTCCTGTCCTATATTCCCTTGTTTTTTTAGCTCAGCTGATTCACGTGACACAGAGGGTGGTTTTTGAGTGCTGCGTGCACATGCAAAGCACGCTTTCATAGAGCCAGTAGGAAAAAATGTGGAATCCCACCACTGGGAGGAAGCTAACCACCAGATTGCATGAACACAAGTGAGCTATCAGTTGAGGAGACCCAAACTCATTGGTATTTATTTATTTATTTATTTATTTGTTTGTTTGTTTATTTATTTATTTATTTGATTTATATCCCGCCTCTCTTCCCCCATCAGCAGCCTCACAGTGCAATGAACAAGGACATAAAATTATCTGTTGCAATGTCCTACCCATCAATGACTACTTCAGCTTCAACCACAACCACATACAAGCACACAATAGATACAAACTCAAGGTAAACCACACCAAACTCGATTGCAGGAAATACAACTTCAGCAGCAGAGTGGTCAATGTCTGGAATACTCTACCTGACTCTGTGGTTTCTTCCCCAAACCCCAAAAACTTTAACCTTAGACTGTCGACTGTTGACCTCATCCCATTCCTAAGAGGTCTGCAAGGGGCATATATAAGCTTACCAACATGCCTACCATCCCTGTCCTGATGTTTCCTTTTTATTTGTGTCCATTTCATGTATTAATAATCATGTTTAAACTTATATCTGTTATCTAATACATGCTTGACAAAATAAATAAACCAATAAAAAATAAATAAAAACATACATCTATTTTTGCAGCTACCAAGATTGTTGGACGAGCAAGCAGAAAAACAGCCAGGGAGGTGATTGAAGGCTCCCTGCCCCACCGGGTCAATCAATAGAAGTGCTAATTTACCTCTAGCCTATCAGGTACTTAGGAGGAGAAGGCTTGGCACAAGGAAACAACAGCCAATGACTTAATAGCCAGCCAATAAAATCCCAAGCAACATCTAAAAAGCCCACACACAACAGGCACCATATAAATACCACACACAGAACAGCCCAAAGCACACATTCTGCAAAAGGCAATGTTTCTTGAAGATGGGCTCCTGTATGGGTATGAATGTGTGCAGCAGCAGTCAAAAAGGTAATGCAATCCTAAATTGCATTAACAGAGGGATACAATCAAGATCAGGTGACTATAAAGCCTTAGTAAGACCACACCTAGAGTACTGCATCTAGTTTTGGTCAACACACTATAAAAAAGATGTTGAGATTCTAGAAAGAGTGCAGAGAAGAGCAACCAAGATGATTAGGGGACCAGACATACAGTGAATGGTTGCAGGAACTGGGCATGGCCAGTCTAGGGAAGAGAAGGACCAGGGGAGACAGGAGGGCAGACTTCCAATATTTGAGGGGCTGCTACAGGGAGGAAGGGGTCAAGCTATTTTCTAAAGCACCCCAAGGCCAGACAGGGAATAATGGACAGAAACTGAACAAGGAGAGATTTAACCTGGAAATAAGGAGAAACTTGCTGACAGTGAGAACAATCTACCAATGGAACAGCTTGCCCTCGGAAGTTGTGGGAGCACCATCACTTGAAACTTTCAAGAAGAAATTGGACTGCCATCTGTCAGAAGTTTCCTGCTTGGGCAGGGGGTTGGACTAGATGGCCTACAAGATCCCTTCCAACTTTGATTATCTGTTATCTGAAAGCTCGGAAAACAAAACCTTTGGCTTCAGTGACCAATGCAGATTGGATCCTATGTGAGGAAACTTTGAGGAAAGGTTTAAGAGTTGGGATGCATTCCTCTGGAAGACTTTTGAAACATCTGGAGACGGTCACCAGATTTTGCCTCAGCAAAGTTCTGAATAGGAACTTGAATATGAATAATTCCCTCCTAATTTAAACTTCAGAGAATGTTTTAAAAAATTAATTAAAAATATGCCAACATTGCATTTTTTAAAAGAGCATGGTAATGAACAAATGCAAACAATGGACAAAAGCTATGCATCTGACTTACACACATTGGGAGTATATAAAAGCATATATTTTTAATTATTAATCAATGATATCCAATTTCAAATATCCATGTTCAAGGCATGGTAATAATGGACAGAGGGCAAAAATCCCCTCCATGCTATAACTAAGAAAAGCTGTTGTGTTTTTACAATTTCCTCAAAAGCTTTTTACCAAAGTCGGTAATTAAATGATCATTCCCACTGGAGTTAATAATATGTAACAATCTGATTACAATGGCTCCTACACACTCTATAAAGACTAATTAATTGAATGCTGTTTTAAGGAAGAATAGTACCATCTATAAGTTCTTTTTATGATATTTTCTTGATAACTTGTCAAGATTATTTGAAAGGAATATCTCCCCTTAGAAATACGAGCAAATTTTTCAAGTCCTCTTCCCATACTTTAACAACAATGAAAAACTTTCTAGAAAGCTAGCTGTGTTAAGTGATTTTCAGTGAAAGAAAGAAAGTGATGTTTTCCTGAATATTAATTCATCCTCGGGAGTTAATTATATTTTGTATATTTACATGTTAGGATAGCAATCAATCAGTGGTGGGATTCAAATATTTTTTACTACCGGTTCTATGGGCGTGGTTTGGTGGGCATGGCAGAAGGATACTGTAAAATCTCCAGTCAGAAGTGGTATATGCTGGTTCTCTGAACTACTCAAAATTTCTGCTACTGGTACTGCAGAACTGGTCAGAACCTGCTGAATACCACCTCTGCTATCAATCAATCAGAATAGAGCTGGAAGGGACTTTGGCGATCTTCTAGCCCAACCCCCTGCTCCAGCAGGAACCCTATACCATTTCAGACAAGTGGCTATTCAATCTTTTCTTAAAAGCCTCCATCATTAGAGCACCCACAACTTCTGGATGCCAGCTGTTCCACTGGTTAATTGTTCTCACTATTAGAAAGTTTCTCCTTAATTCCAGGTTGCTTCTCTCCTTGATTAGTTTCCATCCATTGTTCCTTGTCCTGCCTTCAGGTGCTTTGGAAAATAAGTTGATTCCCTCTTCTTTTTGGCAGCCGCTCAAATACTAGAAGACTGCTATCATGTTACCCATAGTCCTTCTTTTCTCTAGACTAGTCATACCCAGTTCTTTCTTTCTTTCTTCCCCATCTTTCTTTTCTTTTCTTTTCTTTTCTTTTCTTTTCTTTTCTTTTCTTTTCTTTCTTTCTTTCTTTCTTTCTTTCTTTCTTTCTTTCTTTCTTTCTTTCTATCATTGATTCATCCATCCATCCAGGCCAAGCATGACCATACTCAGTTGAACTTTCCAATAAAGTCATTGAAACTATAGGATGAGACTGTTCTCATGTTTCTTTTTCTTTCTTTCTTTCTTTCTTTCTTTCTTTCTTTCTTTCTTTCTTTCTTTCTTTCTTTTTCTTTCTATCATTAATCCATCCATCCATCCATCCATCCATCCATCCAGGCCAAGCATTGCCATACTCAATTGGTTGAACATGCCAATAAAGTCATTGAAACTATAGGATGTGGCTGTTCTCATAAAATATTGGCTGTTCTCATGGGCTCCTTTTCAGTCACTTTCTTATTCTGTTACATAAAATTATAGTCTTAAAAGAGTTAGGAGGTCTATGCCTTTGCTCGACATTGGAGTCAATATTAAGCATTCCAGAGATACAATTGGCCATTCTATCCAATAGAGGTGAATATTCTAGTACTGATGATTCTATAGAGTTGGGTAATGAAACACTGACAAGAAAATAGCCAAGCTAAGAAAGCATCAAGAATTCCATCATCCATTTTCTTCACAAACACATCCAGAAAACATCCAGGGACATATCTCTGTTTTGTATGACTGGTCTTATTTTCAAACCTCCCTTACTCCTAGGAAGTTATTTCTGATATTCAACCAGAAGCTGTCTTTATGTCAGCATTGTTCTCTCTCCTGCTCTCTGAAATTACAGAAAACAGGTCTTAATCTTCTTGTATTTTGATATCCTTTAAAGTATTTAATGAGTGCCTCTTTCAGTCATCTTTGCTCACAGCTAAGTATGTCTGAAAAGCATTCTCTTCCCCTCTTAATCCAAAGCATTAAATAAAATATTGAAGAGCAGAGGACCTGGGACTAATTCTTGTGACAACCTTCTAATACTTCTGTTCAATTTGAGGAAGAATGAGCCAGCTATGAATCCACTTAATTGTCATGCCATGTTGCCCACAGTTAATTAGCTCAGTAATGTGCCCTTCAGATGCATTTGTGTGCTCACACATACAGAGTCCAGGAGGGATTCTCCTACTGTGAGATTCTTAGTATCTTCCAAGAAAAGCATCCATTTTTTAGCATTTTTTAAAATCAGCCTGATGCACTGGTTCTAGTTTAAAATAGAATCTTTCACTTCTTCATTCTCAAGTTCTGTGAAAGGAGGCCTTGAAAATATCACCAGATCTAATTCGGTTATTCCAGTACTTACATTATCCCAATAAAAGAGAAGAATATTTGGGGAGATTTTTCTAGCACTGGCTATTGGTTATGACTGTGCTATACTTTGATGATCTCCAGCAGATGTTTTAGAAGATGCAGTGGGATGAAGTGGGATTTTTCTGCCACACTTTAGATCAGGTTTATCTTTTCTTGAGTTTATGCAGCACAGAGATGTCAACATTAAGGGTCAAAAAATTATGGATGGTGGCCAAATATACAAGGGAAGCTCTGCCCTCTTTTTATATGTTGTTGTTGTTGCATCTCTAAGTGGTGCCTAATTCCTCACAACTCCATGGAGAACAGCATGCCAGGTCCCTCCATCCTCCCCTGTCTCCTGGAGTGTGCCCAAATTCATGTACATTATGTAGATGACACTATCTAACCTCTGCGTCCCTTTCTCCTTTGGCTTTCCCAACATCAGTGACTCTTCTCTGATTTTCTGTCTTTTCAAAAGATGTCAGCGTTAATTTATTTTGTGATTAATTGATTTGATCTTCTTGCAGTCCAAGGGACTCTCAAGGGTTTCTTGAACCTCACCATTCAAAAGCATCAGTGCTTCTGTGCTCAGCATTCCTTATGGTCCAACTCTCACAACCATGCATTACTCCTGGAAAAAGCATAGCTTTGATGATATGGACCTTTGGTGGCAAAACTTTGAAACATTGGGTGTTGAAAGTTAAAACATTTAAAAAAGGTATTGTCATGCCCTTGTTAGAGTCAGACTCTGAGGGAGAGGAGGGACAGCTGATAGGGAGTGGAGGTGTGGCTCCAGATGTTGTGGAGGAGGCTGGGGAAGGGCAGTCAGAGGAAGAACCAGGCCCATCCCCTCTTCATCTTAGGACACACAGGGAGGAACAGAGAAAGAAACAACTTGGCTTATGAGAGAGGAAGCGGCCATGATCCCCCTCATTGGTTGCAGCTGGGGAGAATAGTATATAAGAAAGACTGTTAAAACACAGTGTTGCCAGAAGCAAAGTGTGTGTTATTTTAGGCTGAAGTTATCTTGGTTGGCATCCTTCCAACATATTGTGCCTTGTTATCTCCTTGCAATTGGTAATTACTTATCCTGGTCCGTTGTGGAAATTCCTTCATTGTAGTTTGTTTTGGTTTTTCATTTCACCTTCATCTGCTCATTGAATTTGGACTGTATTGCTTTCTTTTGAAGACTATTTTTGAATATGTTTAATCTCCAACTGAGAATTATTGAACAGTGGGGCCAAGTTGGAGGCATTAAAGGACATTTATTTACATTTTGGATTTTATTACGGTTGTGTTACACTCAGGTCATCACATGTATTGCAATATAATATATAATATAATATATAATACAAAATATAATCAGCCTTAATCAATTCTCTGAGAGGATGAAGTTCTCTTAATTGAAGCTTATGGATGTCCCCTACAATGGTGGTATTAGTAGCTAGTAGATCTTTTTCCCAATCTATAGGTAAAAGAGGATAGCCTAAGTCACCTATGTGTTTTTTGTGCCGAAAAGCAGATTACAAACTTGGGCTTTCCCATTCCTATTCCAGCACCTTAAGCAAAGCTTACATTGATCCTTGTATATAATTCAGACAGAGCCACCTGCAATTTGGTATGGCTAAATTTAAATTAACTTTAACTGAATATGCATGCTGTAATGGAATGTGTTCTAATTTAAAGCAACAGTCATCGTGGCTTATAAAAAAAAGATTTCCCTCTGTTCCTAATAATGTAAGCACTCTTTTGATATACAGCTTATATTAGTATGATTGTGCAACTTGCTAAACACAGAACACCACCTGGAGGGTTGAACGAGAAATGAAACTTACTATAAATAGAGACATCAGGGCTTCAGATGGCAACAAAATGTGGGAAAATGATTATTAACTCCAACCCATTAATGGGTCCTTGAATTTCTTCCATATCAGTTGATTTACATGTAGCAGTGACAAATATGTCTAAAGTGGTTTGTGTCAAGGGTTTAATCAAAAACCTTATGCTTTTTCTTTTTTTTCTTTTTTTGAAAGCACCCTCAAAAAGAACATCAGTATAAAATGTGTTTTAAATGTATTTTTCTGCATCTTTGAACTGAGAAATGAATTGCAACAAAGGCATAGGTGATGAGGGTGAGGATGATTTATGATAAAGTACAGAGGTGGTATTCAGCAGGTTCTGACCAGTTCTCGAAAACCGGTAGTGGAAATTTTGAGTAGTTTGGAGAACTGGTAAATACAACCTCTGACTGGCCCCGCCCCCTCTATTATCTGCCTCCTGAGCCCCAGCTGATCAGCTGGGTCTTTTTTTGTTGCCCTGCACAGGAGAATGGAGCTGGAAAGCAGATTAGTGGGGTGGGGTGGGAATGGAGATTTTGCAGTATCCTTCCCCTGTCATGCCCATCAAGCCATGCCATGCCCGCCAAGCCACATCCACAGAACCGGTAGTAAAATTTTTTGAATCCCACCACTGATGAGGATGATGATGAGGAGGAGGAGGAGGAGGAGGAGGGGGGAGGAGGGATGGAGTCAACCTATTCAAGCAAGACTCAACTTATTCTCCAAAGCACTCAAAGTAGACCAAGAAGCAATAGATGGAAAATCAAGGAGAGAACCAACGTAGAACTAAGGACATATTTCCTGATAGTGAGAAGAATTAATCAGTGGAACAACTGGCCTCCAGAAGTTGTGGGTGTTCCAACACTGGAAGTTGTTAAGTAAAGATTGAACCACCATTTGTTTCAAATTGTATAGGGTTTCCTTCCTGACCAGCAGGTTGGACTAGAAGACCTACAAGGTCCCTTCCAACTCTGTTATTCTGATGATGGATGATGATGGATGGATGATGTTCATCATCATCATCATCATCATCATCATCATCATCATCATCATCCTCATCATCATCCATGTGTCAGGGTTCCAATAAATGCTATAATCAAATCATGATCCTCGAGCCAAACTTCAAAAGAAATCCAATTATTTATTAGGAGCAACGTGTCGGTACTTATCCTAATGATGTCAGCTCTGACTCATGTAATTTACAGAGCACCAAGACCCTGTTTCCCCCTCCTTACTGGATGTGCCATAAATGACATTCTCCAACCAGAGCACCATTATGGCTGATGTGTCATAAATCACATTCTCCAACAGAGGACTTTCATGGGCTCTACAGCCCATGCCCCACCAACTGGATTGGTAAGCTAGGATACAGCCTTGGTAAAGTATGCATGGAATGTACTTCTGGTTTTGATTGCCTTGCTGCTCCTTCAGGTCTTTCCCCCCTCCTCCCTATGGCAACTCCAAAGGAGTCCAGAAATGCTTTACGAGTTGACACATGTTGAATCATGCTATAGTTTAGTTCACTTCCTTCTAGCCCTACATGTGGCCAGGTTTATTTCCATTTAATCCAAATACAAATTGTCCACTCCAAGCAAAATTGTAAGGAGAACTTGCTAAGAATCCTTACTCCTCACCAAGTGCAACAGGGGAATACCTTTCCTATGGAACCCTCTTCCACTGGATATAAGAGTTGCACTTCAGTTCTAATGTGGTATATATTTAGGAAGTTTTTAAACACAAACTTTTTCAATGTTTCCCCCCCTGCAACATTTGAGTCTGTTCCAAGAGTCCTTGGAAATACCTGAACATGTGATATGTTTCCATTGTTTGATGCAGTACCATGATTTTCTGAGTCTAATTGTTGGCCGCATTTCATGGCTGCATTCACTCTATTCATAATTCTTAATTTGGTGCTCTAATAATCATTTGTTTGCATTTAGGCTCAAATGATTGAAGTGTCATGAAAGGGAGGGAGGGAAGGAGGGGGAAGGAAGGAAGGAAGGATCAATCATTTCCCCCCAATCCCATTTATATGACCAATAAGATAAAGGTACATGCTAGTTGTTTCCAGCTCTAGGGGGAAGTGCTCCTCTCCATTACAAAGCCAGAGATCCAACCCTGTCCAAAGACATCTCCATGGTCATGACTAAATGCTGAAGGCACACAGAACACTGTTACCTTCCCACCGAAGTGATCTCTATTTTTCTACTTGCATTTTTACATGCTTTCGAACTGCTAGGTTGGCAGAAGCTGACGGGCGCTCACTCGATTACGCAGCGTTAGGGATTTGAACCACCAAACTGCTGACCTTTCTGATCAACAAGCTCAGTGTCCTAGCCACTGAGCCACCACTTCCCTATATGACCAATACTCAGTCACAATATTTACCATCTTAAAAGGGAAATGTATTTTCCTTTATTTCTCAATGCCACTATAATTAACTTTAGAAAATATCCCGTTTCTCTGTATTTGTCAGTTGTAAGAGATAGAGTGGATCAGGAAGCCTACTGGACAATAAGACACTGGAGCACTAGTTTAAGTAGGTAGGCTGATCTTGCAAGTGTACCCTTCCCTCCTCCTGATATCCCACTGAATCAGGCAGAAGCCAGTCTGAGACTCTTTCTAAGACTACCGTCTTTCTTAAGACTTAAGGAATACAGTATCTCTGCTCTTGTTGTTTCTCTAAAGGCTTCTGAACAACCCCTTCAAATCCATTTCTATATCCCTCAACACCATCCCTCTAGACTGGCAAAGGAAAAAAAACTCCTACAGAAGAGAGCACCCATGTGCTTTCCTTTTCATTGATGTAATGTTTGCAGCAGCATCATTGGAAGATCCAAAAATCAAGCGAGGGACAGAGTGTCAATAAGAATAACTATCTGTGTGGTTGCTAAGAGGAACAGTGTTGAGCACCTAACCTATCAAGATGGTGAAGTTTTTGTTGAGGAACAATCAAACATCTTCTGATGACCCGGGGCATGGCACAAAGGCAACACAGCTATAAAATAGGTATAAGTCCCTTTATTTGCTCCAACTTTGTCCCCAACGTCCAGTTACTCTCTGGCCTGGAGAAAAGCTCTCCCATAAACCTACAACAGCCTCTGGCTGCAGATACTCCAGTCCAAACACTGTAAACAGAATGACTGCACTCAATCACTCCAGCAGAGTAAGATAATGAGATGATGAGTCCAATAATTCCAGCAAGGCATATAAGCATACAGAAGCACAGGAATAATTCACAGAGACAGGAGGAATGGCAGGAATGCAGACTAAAACTGACAACACTAGATGAGTTCAGCATTTGTTCCTGACAAACGCCCCTCCCAATTGCCTCTCCTTTAAACTCCATCCCCAGGTGTGCCTTATGAAGGGAGTTGAGGCCCTTTCCTTCCTCATAAGCCATGCAACCCACATTGCTCTCTTCTCCGTTCCTCCCTGTGTGCTGGGATGAGGAGGGGGTGGACCTTGGTCTTCCTCTGAACCCACTCTCCCTTGTTCTACCTCTTCCCTGCTCTGCCCAGCCTGACTTTGCCCTTCCCCAGTTTCCTCCACAGCCAACGGAGCCATTCTCCCGCTCTCTGTCAGCTGTTCATTTTCTCCTTCAGATTCTGATTCCGATGGGGGCATGGCACATCTCAAGGAGCTCAGTTCTTCCATCTTTTCTACACCCTTCCTCTCTTTTTACAGTTGGAGTCTTTCAAATATGGTCTAGTGATAAAGTGACCAAGGAAACATGTGTTCTAGTCATGGTGAGTTGGGTAAAGATACTCACCTTAGGCATGAAAGCCTTCTCAGTGACTTTGGTCCAATTGCCAGTATAATGTGAGTTCTAATCCCTCCTTAGGCATCAAAGATGCCTGTGTGACTTTGGTCCAATCACTAGGATACTGAGAGTTCTAGTCCTGCTTGGGTATGCAAACCAGCTGGGTGATTTTGGTCCAATCTCTAGAAGACCATGAATTCTAGTCCTGTCTTAGCCATGAAAGACAGTCCTTTGATCAGTCACTCTTTCTTGGCCCAATTCACCACAGATTATTGTAGTGGTGGGAAAAACAGGAGAAAGAAAAAGCACTAGGTTTGTTTGTCACCTATTTATTTATTAGATTTATATCCTGCCTCTCTTCCCCATCAGGGGAACTCAAGGCGGCATACAACAAACTAAAAACATATCCTGTACAGTATAAAACCAAAAATCTCATTCATATCATCCAAACATACCAGAGGGAAGAACAGAGGTCTCAATTCCATGCTTTCCGACAAAGCCAGGTCTTAATGGCTTTGTGGAATGTAGGTAGATTGGAGTTGGTTCTAATCTCCACAGGGAGCATATTCCAAAGGGATGGTGCTGCCACAGAGAAGGCCCTGGCCCATGGGCCCGCCAGCCGACATTGTCTGGCCAACGGTATCTGGAGCAAGCCTTCCCTGTGGGATCTAACCGGGCACTGGGAGGCACGAGGTAGCAGTAGGCGGTCTCGAAGGTATCCCACTCCTAAGCCATGAAGGGTTACTAGCACCTTGAATTGCACCGGAAGACCACTGGTAGCCAATGCAGCTCACGGAAGATAGGTGTTATATGGGTGCACTTAGGCACCCCCATAATCACTCACGCGGCCACATTTTGCACCTAGAGTTATTTCTTTACAAAAAAGTAATAAAAGTTATTCTAAAAATAATTAAAAAAATAAAAATGCAATGCTTAAATAAATAAAAAAAACAAACCTGCAGTAGGAACTAGCATAGTCACCCCAAACAACAAGATGGGGGATGCATAAATTTAATTTAAAAATAAATAAATCAATTGAACCTCACCCATGTTTTAATAAAAATGTCCAGAAGCCCAAACAGGTTCTGACAAGCCTTCAAAATTTCCTGTAGCAAAAGAGAATCAGGAAGGACCAAATGCTATAAATGATGGAACAATATAATCCACGGTAACCTTGCTATATTATTTCCCAAGCAACCAAACCCCCATTATAAAAATCATACCTCCCGGGAAGGGGAAAAGGCAGAACCTCGACTAATATTGGTCATTTGGCTGTTTTTGCCGTTGTGCAGCAAAGGCTCCAAGAAACAACCGAGCTGTTTTTCTTTTCAATCTCACTCTTGAAAATAAACACCGTGCATACAGGCCCATAGAAAAAAAATCTATAGATTTTGAAAATGTCATTTTACTTAGTCAGGAAGTTGAGAAATAGCAAAACTAATGACTGCCTCTGCAAAAGAATAATAATCCAATGTGCAATTGGCAGTCACTTCCCACACCATGTATTTTGGAAACATGTTGTTTCTTTCCCAAGCCGTTGAGGAAATAAGGCTCACATTGGTTAGAGTTTAGTATAAATGTTTTAAAATCAAAATTGGAAGGCAAGCTCAAAACATCCCTGGTTAAAGTAGAGGGCATTATGAGGCCAGAATAACTTCGACTTTGGTATTAAGCTTATTACCAAGTTTTTTTTTAACAAAGTAAAAATACAAAATAAGAAGCAAATAAAAAATAATAATTCCTTGCTGGAATCCCGTAGAAGCAAACTGGTGATAGGAACCGATAGGCATGCTATATCACCAATAATTGATTAATGAAAACTATTAACAAGACAGACAAAGACTTCAGAGAGTAATTAGGACTGCAGAAAAAACAATTGCTACCAACCTGCCTTCAATCAAGGACCTGTATACTGCACGAGTCAAAAAGAGGGCTGTGAAAATATTTACAGACCCCCTCACATCCCAGACATAAACTGTTTCAACTCCTTCCCTCTTGATGAATGTACCTTTTCACTGAGAGCATTTGCACCTGAACAAATCCCTTGTGTGTCCAATCACACTTGGCCAATAAAGAATTCTATTCTATTCTATTCTATTCTATTCTATTCTATTCTATTCTATTCTATTCCATTCCATTCCATTCCATTCCATTCCATTCCATTCTATTCTTATATTCTATTCTATTCTATTCTAATTATATTCTTCATTCCATTCTAAGAATATCTACCCATGTGATATGGCTGGTTCTCATTTATCTTTCTCATCTGTTCTACTACCTCCCATTATTGGCATCATTATTACTTTATTATTACTTTGTTGTTTTGTATGTACCCTGAGAGCTGATGCACCAGACACAAATTCCTTGTGTATATAATCACACCTGGTCAATAAAGTATTTTAGTCTAGTCTAAGTCTTGTTAAGTCAAGTTGAGTTAACTCTAGTCTAGTCGTCTATCCAACAGAAATACTGAAGGGCCATTGATTGATTGATTTGGTATACTGAATGTAGCCATGAGGTTAAAATCTGAAAAAATACTCAATTGAAGCAACTGTGAATCAATTACATCATTTATTGGCTGAAATTAAAATTCTAGGAAGGTTGTTTGCTGTCCCTGGGAAAGTTTGCTGATGTCATTCCCCTGGTGGAGACTGATTCTGAGGGAGAGGAGGAACAGCTGACAGGGAGTGGAAGTGTGGCTCCAGAGGTTATGGAGGAGGTTGGGGAAGGGCAGAGGCTGGCTGGGCAGTCAGAGGAGGACCCAGGCCCATCCTGTCTCCATCCTAGGGCACGTGGTCTACTAGGGCCTTAATCCTCTTCATGGGCTGCAGCTGTGACAACTGGATAAGAGGACAGACAAGCATATGGGTGAGTGATGGAAACAAAGCATGGAAATATCTCTAGTTTATGGTTCCTCTCTGAGTTTGGCATCCTTCCCAGTGTGTGTTCTGATATCTGTGGACATCCTCCAGCTCTTATCTTGCCTGGTTTGTGTTGTTTTTCCTCCCTCTTGTAACTGCTTGTGTGGGAGTTTTTTTGTCTTCTGTCAAGGATATTTGGAGCTTGGAAGCAAAGTGAAGGAATAAAAGGGGCTTCACCGGGTTTTTTGTGACTGTGTTGGTTTTGTATCTCCATCCTGGATCATCACAGTTGATACTTCTTTGCTACCATCTAGCAGCTGACTGGTGCAGATCTGGTAGCCATACTTCCAATAT
Organism: Naja naja; assembly: GCA_009733165.1. Taxonomy (NCBI): domain Eukaryota; kingdom Metazoa; phylum Chordata; class Lepidosauria; order Squamata; family Elapidae; genus Naja; species Naja naja. The sequence continues at coordinate 63,643,876 of CM019151.1, read as the reverse complement.
ACAAGGAAATTTTTAATAATTTTTTTTATTTTATTTAAAATACATACAATACATCTTTCATTTAATGGTGTGCCATCTGGGTACAAATATCTGGGTCTGGGTACAAATATAGAATTCTTTATTGGCCAAGTGTGATTGGACACACAAGGAATTTGTCCTGGTGTAAATGCTCTCAGTGTACATAAAAGAAAAGATACATTCATCAAGAGTCGAGAATCATAAGGTACAACACTTAATGATAGTCATAGGGTACAATAAGCCATCAAATCATACTAGGAAACAGTCAGTATAAATCGTAAGGATACAAGCGACAACGTTACAGTCATACAGTCACAAGAGGGAGGGGATGGGTGATAAGGAGTGATGAGAAGATTAACAGTAATAGTAGTGAAGACTTTGTAAATAGTTGGACAGTGTTGAGGGAATTATTTGTTTAGCAGAGTGGTGGCATTTGGGAAAGAAACTGTCTTCGTGTCTAGTTGTTCTGGTGTGCAGTCCTCTATAGCGTTGTTTTGAGGGTAGGAGTTGAAACAGTTTATGTCTGAGATGTGAGAGGTCTGTAAATATTTTCACAGCCTCTTTTTGACTAGTGCAGTATACAGGTCCTCGATTGAAGGCAGGTTGGTAATAATAGTTTTTTCTGCAGTCCTAATTATCCTCTGAAGTCTGTGTTTGTCCTGTTGGGTTACAGAACCAAACCAGACAGTTATAGAGGTATATATCTCATTGTGCAATGAGTTAAATTTTACAACCATATTTGTTAAGTTTGCATGAAGAGTCAGACGCAGAGTGCTTCAGTGAAGAGTTTATTGGTGACTACAGCTCATAACAGACCCAATTTGGCTGGGCTGCGGCTGCTACTTATAGCCAGCAGCTGCAGTTGCCAGCCAATCAGAGTGCAGGATTTTCCCGCACTTTTTAAACCAATCATTTCTGACATTTTACAAGAACAGTTCAAACAGTAAAAAGTTTACTCGCTAGCGGAGTTATGGGCCTTCAGGACTGTGCCCTTGTCCATGAATTGGCCCGTGGGGTTATCGACAGCTTACCTCAATGATGGATCCTGGGATCCCGAGAGGTGGCATGACGCAGCCAAGGGGTTAAATTTTAAATTGGGAAAGGGACAACTTTTAAAATTTTTAATTCGTTGTTTTAATGGGTTAGGGAGGAGGAGGGCTCTGCCTTTTTCGGTAGAGTCTGGTTTGCCCGGGCCGGTGGGGGGTCTCATAGTGGAGAGGTGGGGTGAGGGGGCCACAGGGTCCGCATCAAGTAGGGTGGGATTGACAATCCCTAGGCATTGGTTATGGCAGGGGGTGGACAGAGGGCCATATCATGTATTGGGAGCCGCTATTCTGAGCAGTGGTGCGCTCCAACCTCAGGTCTCTGCCCGCTCCCCTGGGTCTTTGGTGTGTGGTCCCTGGGCTCAGGCTGGTGTATGTAAATGCCAGATCCGTAGCTAATAAGGCTCCCCTCCTCCGTGAACTTATTGAGGAGGAGGCTGCGGATCTGGCGTGTATCACGGAGACCTGGTTGGGGCCTGAGGGAGGTGTCCCTCTGTGTGATCTATGTCCCCAGGTTTCCGGTGTTGCACCGCCACGAGCCCAGGGAAGGGGTGGAGGAGTAGCTATTGTTATTAGGGAGACTCTGTTTCCAAGGGAGGCCACTGTCCCCAGATTGGCGGTTGCAGTCCCTCCTTCTGAGGTTGGGCCCGGATGGTCGGTTGGGCCTGTTGTTGATGTACCTGTCCCCCAGCTGCGTTGCAACGGCCCTTCCCGAGCTGCTGGATGCCCTCTCGGGAGTGGTGGTGGAGTTTCCCAGACTTATTGTCCTGGGGGACTTCAACTTGCCCTCCTGGGGTGGCGATGGACTGGCTTGGGAGTTCTTGGCATCCATGACAGCCATGGACCTGACCCAGGTGATTCAGGGGCCCACCCATGAAGGGGGGGAACGCACTTGGCCTGATTTTTATCTCGGGGCAGTGGTGTAGTGATCTGGGGGTGGATCTCCGGTTACTCTACCCCTATCATGGACAGATCATTATCTCCTGAGGCTGGTCTTCCAATCTGCTGCTCCTCGCTGCTGGGATGAGGAGCCGACACGATGGTTCCGCCCCAGGCCTGATGGACCCGGAGAGGTTTCAGACGGCCCGGGTTCTTGCCCACCTCCCTTGTCCACAGCCCGCCGAGACTTTGGTGGCCGCCTGGCAAGAGGCTGCCTCGCAGCCGACTGGGTTGTCCTCTGGCCTCTCCCTTGCCGAGACCTCGCATTTGGCTCCTTGGTTTTCAGAGGAGCGGGGAATGAAGCGGCAGAGGAGACGCCTAGAGAGCAGGTGGAGGACTAGTCGCCTGAGTCTGACCGCCTCCAGCTAAGAGCCTATATTAGGACTTACCTGGAAGCGATTAGAGCAGCGAGATGTGCTTATCTCGCTTCTGATCGCTGCCTGCAGATGATCGCCCCTGGCCCTGTTTAGGGTCACTCCCTCCTGCAATTGAGGGAGGGAGGGGACTGGCGGGCAGAGCAGAGGATTTTAGTTTACATCTGGATAAGGTCGCCAGATTCGGCTGGCTTGGACTCTGACTGGCAGGATGTTGACGATGGAGTGGCATGAGTCTTGTGGATCCTATTTGGGTTGAGTTTGACTCTGTCTCCCTGGATGAAGTGGACAGGATCATGAGGCTGTCCTCCACCACGGTTTATTGGACCCGTGTCCTTCCTGGTTGGTTTATGCCTCCAGGGAGGTTACGCTGCTGGCTCCAGGCAGTTATCAACGCCTTGAGTGAAGGGGTTTTTCCGCCGCCTTGAAAGAGGCGGTGGTGAGACCCTCCTTAAGAAGCCTGCTCTGGACCCAACCATTTTGAATAACTATCGTCCAGTCTCCAACCTTCACTTTTAGCGAAGGTTGTTGAGAGCTGCAGTGGTTCAGCAGCTTCCGCTGTTCCTGGAGGAAACTGATTACCTTGACCTGTACCAATCGGGCTTCAGGTCCAGACACAGCACCGAGACAGCATTGGTCGCATTGGTGGATGATCTCTGGAGGGCTCGGGACAGGGGTTTTTCCTCTGTCCTGGTCCTTTAGATCTCTCAGTGGCTTTCGATACCATCGACCATGGTATCCTTCTGCGGCCCGGGTTGGGAGTGGGGGGCACCGCATGGTGGTTCTCCTTACCTTCGGACTCGCAGTCGGTGTTGACAGGAGAGCAGAGATCCTCCCCGAGGCCCCTTAGTTGTGGGTACCTCAGGGTCGGTTCTCTCACCTCCTGTTTAATATCTACATGAAACCGCTGGGCGAGATCATCCGTGGTTTTGGGGTGAGGTATCATCAATATGCGGATGATACCCAGTTGTATATCTCCACCCCAGACCAGATCAGTGATGCTCTCTCGGTGATGTCCCGTGCCTGGAGGGTGCAGGCCTGGATGGGGAGTAACAGGCTCAGGCTCAACCCGCCAAGACTGAGTGGCTGTTCTACCAGCATCTCGGTGTTCAGTGGATGTGCCATCTTTGGTCATGGGGGAGGTGTTACCCCCGGGATAGGGCGAGGAATCTGGGCGCCCTCCTGGATGCACAGCTCAGTTTGGAGGAGCAGGTGGGAGCTGTGGCCAGGGGGCTTTTGCCCAGGTTCGGCTGGTTCGCCAGCCGCCCTTACCTGAACCGAGATGCCCTTTGAATGGTCACCATGCTGCCACTTCCAGAATCGACTACTGCAACGCTCTCTACATGGGGCTACCTTGCGGATTACTCGGAGGTTGCAGCTGGTGCAGAATGCGTCACTGGCTGTGATGGGAGTATCCCGACACTCCCATGTTACACCCTCCTGCGTGACTTGCATTGGTTGCTGGTTGCCTTCCGGTTTCCTTCAAGGTGTTAGTAACAACTTATAAAGCCTTAAATGGCTTGGGTGCAGGGTACTTGCGGAACGCCTCCTGCCCATCACAGTCCCGCCCCGCGCTGGGAATACCGTCGGTCAGGCATTGTCGGCTGGCAGCTCCCAGAGCTAGGGCCTTTCTGTGGGAGCTCCTCTATGGAATCAGCTTCCTGGATCTGCTGGCCCCTGATCTCCGCTCCTTCGTCGAGACCTGAAGACCTGGCTGTTTCAGCAGGCGGCCTGGATTGACCACGGGGTGGGTAGTTTTAAGAGTTTGTTTATTTTGTAATTTTATTGTTTTAGCTGTTTTTGTAATTTGGACTTGTTTTTATTTATTTATTTTTATTGTATATGCTTTTTGTATGTTCGCCGCCTTTGGGAGAAGGGCGGCATACAAGTCTAAATAAATAATAATAATAATAATAATAAACTAAACCAATGACATTCAAACCTGCATACATAACAATATTCATTACTTTGATATTAATTTTCTATTCTTATCTTATTCTTATCTTATTGATATACATAATATTTCTATTACTATGAAACTCAACTTCTTAACATGTTTAATTCTATTAACATATTTTCTATATTTCACTAGTCTATTAGCTATTTCTAGCTTTCATATTTTTTCTCTAGCCATTGATAAAATAGTTCCCATATCTGGTAATATTCAGTTTTCTCCTTCTCTTTAATTGCAAGAGTTAGCCTATTCATTTCTGCACATTCTAATATTTTTCTGATCACATTTTCATCAGTAGGAATCTCTTAACTTTTCCAATTTTGAGCAAATACAATTCTAGCTGCAGTTAATACATGAATAATCATATATACATTCTCTTTACTATAAATTTCAGGTAAGATCCCCAACAGGAATATTTCAGGTTTTAAATTCAATATGCTGTTGTATCATCTTTTCCAACCACGTGTGTTTTTTTGTCCAGTATTTTTTGGCTTCTACTCAGGTCCACCACATATGATAGCATGACCCAGGTATTTGGTGACATTTCCAATGCTTAGCCAATTTATCAAGGAAATTTGAATTAAGCCATGTTGGTAGGGAAGGAGAACAAAAGTTGGTATCAGCAGAATATTGTAACTTAAAACCTGAGAAAAATATTAGTTCTTGCTGATCTCGTGTCTGTGCTTTTGGGAAAAAAAGTCCAGAAAACATGCTAATGAAGAATAGATAATGTGGAGACAGGTAATATGGGTCTTACTTCCAGTAGTAGACAAAGGAAGTGCAAATTAAGTGTTTACTAGCTGACCAACATCCCTTAATTATCCCCTAATTATCATTGTTTTGCAATGAAGCTCTCTCAGCAGATGAAGGAGGTTAATTTGGTTTAATCACTATAGAAAATTTAAGCTGGGTTGTGATGGGTTGGGCTGCAATGTTGAATTGTTTGTTGCTATGTTGATATACTTGCTGATCTCCAACAATGGTACTTTAAAGAAGTTCTAATCATTACAGTAAATTGTGAACTGGCAATCTAAAAATACACACAGGGAAGTAGCCGTACTAAAATAAATTTTAAGGATGTTAACAGTAACATAATCTATAAAATAACTAAGCTAAGCCAATGCAGCTAGCAGCATATAAAAATAAATAGCTTATTAAGTTCTGTTTAAAACTCAAGGAAGTAATCAAGAAACATATTTCACAGGTAGGAGTGATGGGAAACATAAAAAGATCTCATAAGACTTCATCTGAGTCATCATCTTGCTAAAATTTCAAGAAGGACCTGTGAGGTCAAATAATTAAATGAAGGTTATTATTATCTTGTGTAGTAGATGGCAAGCAGCTGGATGAAACCTGCATATATATCAGGAGTTACTGCATATTTCATTCCCTAAAAGAACTCAGGACAGCTTCCATAGCTTTTTCATTTCCATCTTCACAAAAATCGATTGAAGTATCTGAGGGGCTGCCACAAAGAAGAGAGGGCAAGCTCAGTGGTGAGATTCAAAATTTTTACTACTGGTTCTGTGGGTGTAGCTGGGTGGGCATGGCAGGAGAAGGATACTGCAAAATCTCCATTCCCTCCCCACTCCAGGGGGAAGATTACTACAAAATCCACATTCCCTCCCCACTCCACTAACCTGCTTTCCAGCTCCTTTCTCCTGTGCAGGGCAACCAAAAAAGACCCAGCCAATCAGCTGGGACTCGGGAGGCGGAGAATAGATGGGGGCGGGGCCAGTCATAGCTGGTATTTGCCGGTTCTCCAAACTACTCAAAATTTCCGCTACTGGATTTCCAGAACTGGTCAGAACCTGCTAAATACCACCTCTGGTCAAGCTATTCTCCAAAGCACCTGAAGGCAGGACAAGAAGCAATGGATGGAAACTAATCAAGGAGCAAAGCAACCTAGAACTAAGGATAAATTTCCTGACAATTAGAACAATTGATTAGTGGAATAGCTTTCCTCCAGAAGTTGTGAATGCTCCAACATTGGAAGATTCTAACAAGAGATTGAACCATTTGTGTGAAATGCTATAGGGTTTCCTGCCTGAGCAAGGGGTTGGACTAGAAGTCCTTCAAGGTCCCTTCCAACTCTGTTATTCTGAAAACTTCCGTAATGTTGAGAGTAGGTTAGGGTGAAGAATTTGATAACCTCTACAGACCTTTTAGTAGGTCTTTCTTCATGCTATTCTACTAGTGTAATTTCTCTCCAATACAGGTAGTCCTTGTCTTACAACCAATGTTGAGCCCAAAATTTCTGTGGCTATGCAAGACAATTGTTAAGTGAGTATGGCCCCATTTTACAACCTTTCTTCCCACTGCTGTTAAGTAAATCGATGTGGTTGTGGAACTAGTAACATAGTTGTTAAGTGAATTTGGCTTCCCCATTGACATTGCTTGTCCAGGGTGGCAAAAGGAGACCACAAGTCATTGCAACCATCTTAAATCCATGCAGGTTGCCAATTTTGATCCCATGTCCTTGGAGATGTTCTGACCCAAACCTTGTTCCAAGGAAACAAACACAAAACAAAGATAACAGCAAAACCTAATGATTCTTTATGAATTCCGTTCCTTCCTGGTGAAAAGGCTGTTTCAAATTAATTGTGTCTGATAAGAACAAGCCTTGCCAAAGTTGTGCAAGGCTGCCAAGAACACTAGATAAAGGTACTAAGAAATATTTCAAACACAAAGAGTCTCCAAACACCAACCAAGATATTCTGAACATCTACAAGGCTTGAGTGCAAAAACTTCTTTGCTTCCTGCAAAGAACTCCCATTTCTCAGCTGGCTTTTATCTCTTAAGGGAGGGGCAGCCTTTTTCCTGAGTCACCCGTGCTGCTGCAGCTGCTCTTTCCTTCAAGCAGCCCTGCATGCATGCGCACTGGGCACAGGCTCCTTGGGGACCTCTTCATCACTGCTGCCAGCCTCCACAATTTCCTAAGGGAGCACTCCACTCCCTGATGGTCCTGGCCCCATCCCTGCATCACACGCAAGCCCCTCATCTGAGTCCTCACTCTCCAAGACCTCAGCCATCCACACCTGCTGCTGGCAAACCACAACAGATGTGGGAATAGTTGTAAGTGTAAAAAAACAGTTGTAAGTCACTTTTTGTACACACAATTGATTCGAAATGATTCAAAGTTGTTTGACTAAACATGGCTGTAGGCAGGGTTTGATCTGAGCTGCTTTTTCACTCCAATCTTGTGTTTGTCATGCTTAAAAGGCACTGTAGTCCCTGCCTTTCCTCAGGACTGTTACACAACTTTTGAGGTGGAGACTTGGAAGCAGTGGTGGGATTCAAAAAGTTTTACCACCGGCTCGGTGGGTGTGGCTTGGTGGTCGTGCTTTGCACGCATGCACACACTTTGCATGGACGCATATGCCAAATGCGCACTTTGTGCAGGCACAGAGGTGTTTGTGCAGGCGCAGAGGCGTTCCAACTCACCTCCTGCAAGGCTGCACTCTCCCAGTAGCTTCAGCAGCTGCACTTCAAAAGCAGAGGATAATGGTGAGTATGTGAGCCCAGGCGGGTGGGTGGGCCCAACATCAGAGCAGCGGAGAGAAGTGATTTGGTCTCCACTGCTCATCGCCACTACCAGCTCAGCAGAACCAGACCGAACCGGTAGAATACCACCACTGCTTGGGAAACGGGAGTAACTAAAAAACCATCCTATTGGATTTCATTTTAACTTCGCCTCAAAGAACCTGTTTGTTTGGGAAAGATTCAAACTTCTGGAGCTAGGTACATCACTGCTGGAGGTCTTTGGCTTTTCAAATTCTCTTTCTCTCTCATCCTGCCAATCATATTGGCTCAGCTGGACCATTGCACTTGACATATGGTCATTTTGGCTGAAAAAAAATTAAGAAGTTGAAAAGCTTCAATCGCATGGTAATTTTGGAAGCAGTTCAGAAGCTAAAGTGCCCTTTTTTCATAAGGCAAAAATCACTTTGTTTGTCCAAGTCTAAATTTGCCACCTCTATCCAAATTTCAATAAACATTTGGCAGAATTTTCCAACATGAAAAAGAAGGCTAGTTAATCGAAAGCTTGCTTTTACTCCCTAAGGGAATCATTTGAATGGGTAGGAAATGAATAGTTTGGAAGGAAAGGAGCGTATAACCCTTATTATATTGGAAGGCCAACAAAAAGGTATTAACTGAGGAAATATATAGAGTTTCAGCAGCTGCCTGCAGGTCTGAAAGTTTTTTGACACAGCAGGGCTGCTTTAATTTCAGAGAGGAGAAAAAGGAAGGAAGGAAGGAAGGAAAGAAGAGGGAGAAGGAAGGAAGGACAGAGAAAGAAAAAGAAAGAAATGAAAGAGAGAGGGAGGGAAGGAAGGAAGGAAAGAGAGAAGAGAGAGAAGGAAGGAACGAAAGAGAAAAAGAAAGAAAGAAAAAGAAAGAAAGAGAGAGAGAAGGAAAGAAGGAAAAAGAAAAAGAAAGAAAAAGACTACAGTCAAGATATCACACTGTAGAGAAAAATGATAAGGAAACAACTTTCTCTCTCTCCCCACTCTCTCTTCTCTCTCTCCCCCTCTCCCTCCCTCTCCTCCCTCTCTTCTCTCTCTCTCTTCATATTCCAGAAAAGGTAAATGTGAATTATCTAGAACAAGAAATGAGGCCCAAACATTGAACACTGTGTATTGTCTCAGAAAAAGATCACAAATGGCAAATATATGTGATGGTCTTATTTAAATTCCTCTAGGTCAGAGGCTGACCTGACAAACCAGGAGCCTGAAGTTCCAGCAGACAATTAAATGCCTGCAGAGACTCCAGAAGATCTTAGGCGGCGAGACCCAATTTGGATAATGAGGGCCCAGATTCTGTCAAGGTGGCTGATCTGAGAACATTCTGGCATCTCTACAAAGGACAATCAGCTTGTCTCCTTGAGAGCAGAGGACTGCAACTACCGTGTTTCCCCGAAAATAAGACCTACCCCAAAAGTAAGACCTAGCACTATTTTCTAAACCTGCCCTAATATAAGACCTACCCCGAAAATAAGACCTAGTGTAAATCTCCAGTTCCAGGAAGACTTTTCAGGGAGCAACCGTGCACCCACGAAACACTCACCCCTACACACTCACACCCACTATTTGGCACCATAAATATATAAGACCTACCCCGAAAATAAGACCTAGTGTGTTTTTGGGAGCCAAAAAAAATATAAGACAGTGTCTTATTTTCGGGGAAACACGGTAGCTGATCAAGCCACACCAACACCTGTAGCAAAGTAAGAGCAATCTCCAGGCCATTGATTGGTTGGTTGGTTCAAAGCATTGGGCCTTATCCAACAAGATGCAGTGCAGTGATTAGAAATGTAAGGTCCTGCACTTAGGCAGGAAAGACCAAATGCAAAGGTATAGAATAAGAAGTACCTGACTCAACTGTAGTAACAGAGAAAGAGCGATCTAAGTGTCCTGGTGGATCACGGCTTAAGTATGAGCCAGTAGTATGCTACACAGAGGAGGGATTCTACCAGTTTGGCCTGGTTCTCCCGAACCAATAGCTCCAAAGATCAGCTGAGAGGGAACCGGTTCACTCCAATGATCTTCTGTTCTTCTGTTTTGCCCACCCACCCATCCTGGATCTAGGCTGTCCTTTATTTCCTACTTTTTCAACCACAGCTGCTTTGCACAGCAGGAGAAGATGGTTTTCAAATGCTCTGCGTGCTCACCAAACCAGTTATTACATCAGTTGAATCCTACCCCGGTGCTACAGCTGCAAAAAAAAGCCAACACAGTCCAAGGCTACATCAACGGGAGGATAGCATCAACATCACAAAGAGTGATTGCACCACTCTGTACTGCATTAGTGAAGCTACCAGTGGTGGGATTCAATTTTTACTACCAGTTCTGTGGGTGTGGCTTGGTGGGCATGGCAGGGAAAGGAGACTGTAAAATCTCGAGTCAGTGGTGGTATTTGCCAGTTCTCCAAACTACTCAAAATTTCCAATACCGGTTCTCCAGAACTGGTCAGAACCTGCTGAATACCACCTCTGAAAGCTACATTTGGAATATTGTTTCCAGTTTTGGTTAACATTTTAAAGGTGCTGAGGCTCTAGAAAAAGTGCAGAGAAGAGCAACAAAGATGATAAGGGGAACTGAAGATTAAATCATATGACCTGGTAGCATTTTCCAAAACTTGAAGGGCTGTCTCAGAAAGGGGGCCTCAATTTACTCTCTGTAGCACCTGATTACAGAAAGCAACAAATGGTAGCTCCAGGTTGATTTCTCCTAGCTTTGGTCAATTAATGTACCAGCCAATCCCAGTGATGCTTTCACTTGCACCAAATAAGAGATTGGATCCAGTAACCTAAATGCAACTTTCAAGCCCATGGTTTTATTTTTATGCATCATTTTGCATATGTACATTGGGAATGGTTATGTTCTAACCTGTCTCCCAAACATGACAAACCCTCTGTAGTTAATAAATAAATGTTCCCTTTGTTAGGAGCACCAGCAGCCATGGCAAAAAGTTTCTCTCACAGCAGGCTAACAAGTCTGCATGTCAGGGAGATGAATAGTTGTCTGCCTTTTATCCCCAGAGCTAAGGTGGAGCTTCACTAGCAGTGGTGGCTCTTCCTTCCCAAGGACCAGCCCATAGATTTCCACTGCTCTCCTCTACCTTCTGCACATCCACAGATCAGGCACTGAACCCAGCTGTTCCTCCTCTTCCTCATCAGCCACCTCTTGACCTGGGGACTGTTGACTCTCCATCTGAAGGCTGATGGACTGTCTAGGCTCCATCTCTGTCTCTCTTTCTGACAGCTCCACTCCCTCTTCCGCCTCGGAGGTCTCAGGTTGCCTTTAATGCTGGCCCTGTTCTTGCCTTGTTATTTTCAAGTCTGGTATAGTTGTTGATGAGACTTGAGGAGGGCTCTGATTGTTCTCAACTCCAACTTCTTTGTCATTTTTTCTTTTGTTTCCTTAATGACTTGGTTCTATAAGAAGTAGAGCTGAGGGGTGGAGTTAAAGGACTCATCAGTCTAGAATTACGTTCAAATAAATGAGAACCCCTCCTGAATTTCATTGCCCCTTATTTGGCACCAATGTGATGCTTGAATTTCAGTTGACTTGATTCTTGTGTGTATAACCTTGAATAAATCTTCTGTGCTTTTGTTCAACAGATGGTCCTGGTCCTTTATGCCCGGCAAGGATCCTTCTTAAACTCCCTTAAGGGATCTTTTGGACAAGATCCCTGGCATTTGTCCATCCTGCTTAGGTGCCTTCTTCATCAGACACAGCAGCTTCAGTTTAGTCTCACACCTTCCTTGCTTGAACAAATTGCCTACACAAAAGACAAATCAATGAAATGAATAATTTGGAAGAAAAATTGTGCAAGGGAAGCATATAGGGATAAATATCTGTCTTTTATTGTACAAGCCTTTCTCCACCAGACATTTAATTCCAGAAAACAACATCCAGACATAATTACACATATGGGTCTTTTTCAGATTAAGAACGTAATTGCCTGCTCACTCAGACCAAGGTTCATCTTATCCAATCTTTTGTTTTTCACAGTGGGCCCCAGGGTTTCCCTCAAGCAAGAGATGGAGGACTGCTCATTTTTCTTCCTTTAACTGGTATTTGGAGGCAGAGTGATGGATGGATGGATTGGGTAAGTCTGTGGACAACCAGGGAGATTTTTGAGTGATGGAAAGATGTGTAACAGCAACAACAAAGAAAACTCTAGGGAGCATCACTGCAACCCACTTAAAAACTCCATCCAAAAATGTTTTAAGGAAAGATACTGGTACCTTGAGAATAAGGGAGACAAGCAGAAAAAAACTTGAGAAATTGTGCGGGAGACTTTGACACAGTGTTAGGTTTTTGGCTTGGTTTGGAGAATTATCTGCCTGAAGAATGATCAGATTACATAAAATGCTGCAGAACATTGCTTTCAGCCTTAGTGTATCCCCTGTGGCAGTTATTATCGTAATCATTTCCAGGGGATTATCCTAGCACAGTGACATCAGGTTGAGATGGAGCTGAATTTTAAGCAAAGGTTTATTTGGTTTTGTTTTAAGACACCTCGAAATCCTCCCAAATTCAACCCTGTTCGTTCATCTCGCAGCCTTAATAATACTCTGTCAATCAAAATGTGAGCACAAATATTGCGTTGTCACTTTGGCTTTTGGTGAGCTGAATAATGCATCCTTATCTATATTGCACTTTGTTATTAGTGAGGCTACTGAGACTGATTGGATGAAAGCTAAATAGTTACCATCTCAATTAAATCATGAATTCCTTAAATTAGAGTAAGCATTTCTCCAGATAATACCTACTTCTTCATGAAGCAATTTCTCCTCCCTACCCCATGTGTATGGTTTAGATTTCAATCCCACTATTCTTGAAGCTAGCCATCACAGGGGTCTTTTCAAATGCAATAAATCCTAAAATATCTAATACAATTCAGGCATGCCTGATAACATATGACCTTCAAAGAATAGAATAGAATAGAATAGAATAGAATAGAATAGAATAGAATAGATAGAGAAGAGAAGTAGAGTAGATAGAGTAGAGAGAGTAGAGAATAGAATAGAGGAGAATAGAATAGAGTAGAAGAGAAGAGTAGAGTAGAGTAGAGTAGAGTTGAATAGAATAGAATAGAATAGAATAGAATAGAATAGAATAGAATAGGAGTAGAGAAGAGTAAAGTAGTAGAGTAGAGTAGAGTAGAGTAGAGTTGAATAGAATAGAATAGAATAGAATAGAATAGAATAGAATAGAATAGAATAGAACAGAACAGAACAGAACAGAGCAACAAAGTTGGAAGGGACCTTGGAGATCTTCTAGTCCAACTCAAGCAAGAAACCCTTTACCAAAATTGTTGTCCAATCTCTTCTTAAGATCTTCCAGTGTTGGAGCACCCACAACTTCTAGAGGCAAGTCATTCCAATTGTTCAAACTGTCAGGAAATTTCTCTTTAGTTCTAGGTTGCTTCTCTCCTTGACTAGTTTCCATCCATTGTTTCTTGTCCTCCCTTTGGGTGCTTTGGAAAATAGGTTGATCTCTTCTTCTTTGTGTCAGTCCCGTAGATAGAACACTGCTATCAAGTCCCCTCTAGTCCTTTTCATTAAGCTAGAGATACCCACTTCCTGCAACCATTCTTCATATGTTCATATTTAAATCTCGACCAACAAATGCTCTGTCCTACATATTGGTAAACAAAATCAGTACACCAAAGACAAACTAGGTGGATATGACCTCGTTGATGATCCTCACTCTGTCAAGGACCTTGGAGTTCTCATATCACATGACTTAAGCGCCAGAGCTCAGTGTAACAGCATTGACAAAAAGGCATTAAGAGTTGTAAATCTAATCTTGCGAAGCTTCTCCTCCGGAAATATTGAATTGCTAACTACAGCATACAAAACTTTTGCCAGACCAATACTCGAATACAGCTCATCTGTCTGGAATCCACACTGCATATCGGACATTAATACAATCGAGTGAGTCCAGAAGTATTTCACAAGAAGAGTACTACATTCCTCTGCTTGCAACAGAATACCCTATATCACCAGACTTGAGATTTTGGGCTTGGACAACCTTGAACTATGCCGCCTATGGTTAGACTTAAGCGTAGCACACAAAATTATCTGCTACAATGTCCTACCAGTCAATGACTACTTCAGCTTCAACCACAACAATACAAGAGCACACAACAGATACAAAGTCAATGTAAACTGCTTCAAACTCGATTGCAGAAAGTACAACTTCAGCAACAGAGTGGTCAATGCCTGGAATGCACTACCTGACACTGTTGTTACATCCTGTAACAAACACTCCTTTAACCTCAAACTATCCACTATTGACCTCACCCCATTCCTAAGAGGTGTGCATAAGTGCACCATCATGCCTACTGTTCCTGTCCTATTGTCCCCATTTATTCGTACCTATTTCCTGTATTCTTACTCATGTTTATACTGATACTTATTATCTTGTAAGCAATTGACAAATAAAATAAAATAAATAAATAAATAAATAAATAAATGTTTTAGCCTTCAGCCCCCTAATCCTCTTTGTTGCTCTTCTCTGCACTCTTTCTAGAATCTCAACATCTTTTTTATATTGTGGCGACCAATACTGGATGCAATATTCCAAGTGTGGCCTTACCAAGGCCTTATATGGTGGTATTAACTCTTCATGTGATCTTGATGCCATCTATTAATGCAGCCTGTCTGTCTGTCTGACAGAAATGGTGTAGGGTCTCCTGCTTGGTCAGGGGGTTGGACTAGATGACCTACAAGGTCCCTTCCAACTCTGATTATCTGTTATCTGTTATCCTAGGACTACACTGCCTTTTCTTTTGGCAGCTGTGGCACACTGCTGGCTCATATTTAGGTGATTGTCCACTAGGACTCCAATATTTTTCTTTATTATTTTCAGCCCTTCCACCAACCATTTTATATTGATGGGAAAGGTAACAGCATGAAATATTTTTCAAATAGAAGTTGGTCAATGTGAGAATTTTGATGAAACTCAGAAGTCGGCCGTGTCCCCAATCCCCAATATCTCAAATAAGTCCATTCAACCCACTTCAGTTAAAGGGAAAAAATCAAAGTCACCTTCTGTCCTGGATCTGTTTTGTACTGCCTATCATACATTCACCTTCCCCTTCTTATTCCAATCATTTAGGCCAAAAGCATCTAAAAAGTGGCTAAATCGTGGCAACTGGACCAAAGTTTATTAAAACTGAGAAGTTTTGTTACTCATCCAAGTAATTTCTTCAGTCAAAATGAAAATGTGGTTAGGCAAAGAGTCAGAGAGTCATTGGCAGAGGTGGGATCCTTCCACTTCACACCAGCTCTATCAGACCAGTAGTTAAGGTTAGACACAGTTTGGTGAACCAGCAAATCCCACCACTGGTTGGCCTCATCCCCACCATTTTTTGCCTGTTTTGGAGGCCATTTTCAGGCTGCTTTTTGGGCTGTTTTCTGGGCTATTTTCAGGCTGTTTTCAGTCCATTTTAACCCCAAAACAGCCCCCCCAAAAACAGCCTGAAAATGGCCCCAAAACAGCCTGAAAAAAACAGGTTGAAAAATGGATGGGGCAGGGCCAGCCAGTGGTGGGATCAGCCCCAACTGGCTGAATTCTACCTCTTTCTTTTAGGTGAATGGCCAGGAGGTGGAGCTGGGTGTGATGAATGACATTACCCACCCAGTCATATGACCAATCGGCCAGGCCTACCCAGCCAGAGAACCGGTTGTTAAAAAATATGCAGCTCATCACTGGTCTTTGGAATGTACTAACTCTTGCCATAATGCATGTAGGGGTTTCTCCCAAAAATGAAATGCAATATGTAAATGAGGACTCAACCATCTAGGTCAAAAGACTCAATTTTAATAAACTTTGGTCCAGTTGCCATGATTTAGCCTTTTCAGATATATAATCTGGCTTAAGTATGGCTACAGGCACATGCTGGTTTTCTGGACAACTTTGCTATTTTTCTCAACATGTGTGAAGACCAGAAGATCTGAGATGAGGAATTAAGGAATCACTGGATGGTTCACTGGTTGAACTAGAAAAATGAAAGATTAAAAGAGAAAGTAGAAGTAGGAAAATAAGGAGGAACCGGAGCCAGAGAATTGAGATACGGTGTGATGGCTACAAGGAGAAAATTTGAATTATCTGAAGAACTTTTGAGACAGGGCCCTAGTTTTGCATGCTTGCCTTGACTGAGAGGTTGACCTATTTTCTAATACCTTTCTAGTAAATGTTTAGGGACATGGTGACTTAGTGGCTAAGATGCTGAACTTGTTGATCAGAAAGGTTGGCCATTCGATGGTTCGAATCCCTAGCGCCACGTAATGGAGTGAACTCCCATTACTTGTTCCAGCTTCTAACAACCCAGCAGTTTGAAAGCATGTAAAAAATGCAAGTAGAAAAATAGGGACCCATTTGGTGGAACTAACAGAGTTCCATGCGCCTTCAGCGTTTAGTCATGCCAGCCACATGTCCATGGAGACGTCTTCAGACAGCACTGGCTCTTCAGCTTTGTTTATAGATTAGCACCGCCCCCTAGAGTCGGAAATGACTAGCACATATGTGCAAGGGCAACCTTTAGTGTTTTTTTTAGTAAATGTTTTCTTCAGCTGGCTTAACAGTCTAATTATAGGCAGAAAAGTCCTTGTTCAGATTCTTTAAAGGAAATCTGAAAACTCTTGGATGTTTCACCAATGCTAATGGTAAAATCTGTTTTAATTTGACCTCTCTCTTCTTTTTCTTCATCTCCTGACCCCACAATTTAATTCTTTGGCTGAATTAAACTGTGGCAATAGTGAAAGGTCAGTGGATTTATCTATAATGGAACCTTAAGGAGATTTGGAATTCTTTTTTTTTTATCTTAACAATCCCCCTTCTCAAACAAAAAATGACAGGTGGTAATTTTCAAGTCGATGTATGACCTTTCAATGGTAAACAAGGTTAGTAGGAAAGTTTGACTCACAAGAGGTGGAGTAGGGTGGGTGACAACAGTTCAGGACTCTTCAAGATATTTTGGAAGACTTTTTTTTTAAAAAAAATGACTAGATGTGAAGCTTTAAAAAAAATCAATAGAAGGTTTGGAAAAGCTTTCATAATATTTAACAGGAAATGACTTCGTGCCAGATTTGTTCTGTTTGATTAGGTGAGTTCAATCCTGCTGCATTTAAGGTTTGTGGCTAAGATGACAATATAATTTAGACCCAAACATTTCAATTATCAACTCAGTTTATTGCAATCATAGAGCAGTACAAGCAGAATGCTCTGTGAAAATACAACATCTAAATGAACTTTATTTAACTGTTGCTAGCGTTCATGCTTTTAAAATAGTTCTCAACTTACAAGCACAACTAAGCCCAAAATTTCTGCTGTTAAGTGAGACATTTTTAAGTGAGTTTTGCACCATTTCATGACCTTTCTTGTCATAGTTGTTAAGTGAATCACTGCAGTTGTTAAGTTAGTAACAGGGGGGTAAGTAAATCTGACTTCTCCGTTGACTTTGCATGTCAGAAGGTTACAAAATGTGATCAAATGACCATCATAAATATGAATCAGTAGCCAAGCATCTGAATTTTGATCACATGACCATGGATATGTTGCAACGATCATAAAACACTCATTATTTTCAGTGCCATTGTAAATTTGAACAGTCACTAAATGAACTGTTCTAAGTCAAGGACTACCTGTTGTGGTTCGCTGGCAGCCGGTGCAGACGGCAGAAGAATCGGGCAGTGAGGAAGAAAGGGGACCAGCCAGGGAGTCTGGAGAGGACTTGAACGAGGCTCCTGTGGTCTGATGCAGAGATGGGGCCAGGACCATCTGGGAGTGGGGTGCTGCCTTCAGAGCCTTCGGAGTCTGGCAGCAGCAAGGCAGAGGAACAAAGGGAGCCTGTTCCCAGTGCGCATGTGCCCAGAGCTGCTAGAAGGCGAGAGCAGCTGAAACAGAAGGGGTGACTCAGGAGTAAGGCTGGGAGGTGATTGCCCCTCCCATAAGGAATAAAAGTCGGACCTTAATGATGAAACCTTTGCAGGAAGCAAAGTTGTTCTTTCAGTTCAGATTTATTCTTGAAGTTCTGTGAACTCTGGTTGGTTTTTTCTGGTACTTTGGTTGGTTTCTGTTATCATTAATTGGATACTTCTGTTTGTGGCAGCATTCCACAGCACTGAAAGTTGTGTGCGTATCTTGGGGAACTGTTTAAGATAAGTTCTGGCTGGGAATGACAGTAATTCCCAGCGTTGCAATAAAATAGGTCTTGCTTTTAAAACAAGTTTGTGTTTAATTACGTTTGACGAAGCCTGGGTCAGAACACTACCTACATTTTTATGCCATTGTAACCCATCGAGAGTAGAATAGAATAGAATAAAAACTTTGTCATTTTAAATGTAGACTAATCAGTATACATTAAAATGAAATTTTGCTGCATTCAGCTCTCGAAAAATAACCATTATGTGTATACCCACATTCACACACATATGAGACAGAAAAACATCACAGTTTAATTCAAATGTATGCATATACATGATGAAAAAAAAGAATCCTGTGAGTTTACAAGGTGGATGGCATAAGGAACAACAATGTTACAGAATTTAGTAGTCCCGCTGTAGATATTTGAAAATCTCCTCCCAGAGGGGAGCAACAGAAACAGACCATGAAGTGGGTGTGTGGGGTCTCTAACTGTTCTGACCCACACCCTTTTCCAGCAAATCAAACACAATCCAAAAGGAACAGTAACCTTGTAATGCTTTTACAAAATAATTAGCTGTGATAAGCACAAGTCTTGCCAAACTGTGCAAGTCTTGCCAAAAGATAACAGACAAGAAATAATTTGCAAAATAAGAATCTTCAAATACAAGCTTAGGATACTGGAATGTCCACGAGGCTGGAGTTTCAAAATGCCTTTGCCTTCTGCAAACTATGTTTGTTTCACAGCTGGCTTTTATCTTCTTGAAGGAGGGGCCATTACCTTGCAGCCTTACTCTCAAGTCGCCCGTGCTGTTGTAACTGCTCTTTCCTATGAACAATCCTGCACACACGCACACTTGGCACAGGCTCCTCGGGAACCTCCTGATCACTGCTGCCAGCCCCACAATCTCTGAAGGCAGCAGTCCACTCCCTAATGGTCCTGGCCTCTCAACTGAGTCCTCACTCTCCTCAGCCGTCTGTACCTGCTGCTGGCTAACCACAACACTAACAATGCTTTGAGCTCCAAGTATAAAGGGCTTATAAGTAGAATCCCGAATAATGGGAAGCGAGATTCCTAGAATCTTCTCCGCTGTCCTCACCACTCTCAGTAGGGACTTTCTATCTGAGGCTCTGCTGCCACCAAACCAAACAGGGATGCTGTTTGTTAAAATGCTCTCAGTCGTGCCTCTATAAAAAGTAGCCAGGACAGAAGGTGAAAGTTGTGTTCTCCTTATCCGATGCAAGAAATACAGACACTGGTTTGCACGCTTCACTAAAGATAATGTCACTTTGAATACTGAGATGGGCTGCATATTGAAGGAAGGAAGGAATGAATATCCTCATCCTTATCATTAGGTACTGTTAAAATATGTTTATAATTAAATTAGAGTCGATGGATCGTTAAACCTCACCTATGACTAAAGTTACCCAATCATGCAATTAGCCCAAATAGTTTTCAAAGTAAAGTATTTATTTACAATAAACAGAATATCTAATAAATACTTCTTAGTAATATATACAGAGTCTTTTGCCTTGCTTTAGCCTGGGAATACCTTTGTCTTCCTTCAGCTTCAAGTTAGAAATTGATGCAGTTGTCTATGAGCAATGTTCGCCTATGCTGAACATTCTCATTTAAGTAATGTCCAAAAGGTTCTTTAGGTAAGCTGCAAACCACTGAAGAGATTTAAATTCCTTTTCTCTTCTTTCTCCCTCAGATATATGATACAGGCCTCATGGAAAAACAATCCTCATGAGACAGACCTCCTCACACAAGACTCCTGTTGATTGACCAGCGCTGGATGACAGTTAGTAACGCTTATATGGGGGTATGGGTTGCAGTATCAAGATGGGGTACATGGCGTCACCCTGTCATTGGTGGGTTTGAATTCCTTTCAAAACCCCCACAAGATGTAATCTGCTTAGCAACACTAGAAAGTTCTACTTTCTAACAGGTACTGTGCAGAGCACATTGGACAACAAGTGTTTTCCAGTGTTTCAATCATTTACCACAACATTGGCCTCATCCCAAGGAAAATTCATAATCTTAAGATCTTCCTTAAGTGTTTGACACCAAGCTTTCCAAGACCAGTTTCATTTTTCTCTTTGCTCCAGAGTCCAGAAGGTATCCAACATAGTGCAACTTTTGGCATGTGTAAGATACTGGCCAACAAGCCACATTAGACGTTCATTCACAGTTCTCCATAAGTGTTCTAAATCTGATCTTTGTACTACCTCTTCCTTAGTCACATGGACATGATATGAGATGTGGAGGATTCTTTTCAAACAGCATTGTTGGAAAACATTTGCCTATTTAATCATCTTTACATTTCCATGTTTCACAAGCATACAGTATATTGCAGATGGTGTAACAATGTTCTTGAAGAGTTTTATCTTTGTAGTAGTACTTATAGCTGCCGTAGACAAAATTGGAAGCATGCATTGAATAAATAAAAGAATGAATGCACACACAGATACACAGACACACACAGATACAGACACAGACACACACACACACACACACATATATATACCTACATACCTACATACCTACCTACATACACACACACACACACACACACACACATATATATATATATATATATATATATATATATATATATATATATTCTTTCAATTCCAATCTTTATTGATTAGCCCTTGAGCTGTATCAAAGTACAGAATTCCAAAAAGAAATTATTACTAAAATTTGATAAAAGCAATTTAAAATGGAATTGGATGAAATACAATTTTAAATGAAATTGGCATATACGATTTAAAATGAAATTGGAATAAAATACAGTCTAAAATGAAATTGGAATAAAATGCAATAATTTAAGATACAGATAAAATACGATCAACTTGTAATCTTAGTGGATGGTAAACAAAATAACATTTAAAATAAATTTATAACACAATTTAATTAACATCCATGAGTGAGGTCAGGATGCAGTATAAAATATAAAAACTAAAATTATATCAAATATGGTAATACATAAAATTGTAACACTGTGGTGACCCAAACTTTTCAGACCGGTGAGTATTAATTTGCATATATTTCCCTTCCTTTTCTTCCCTACCTTATATTTTTATTAATATCAATTTTATTGCCACTGTCTTCTCAAAAAAGCAAGAATACAAACTTTGGTGAGTGTTTGTCTGACCCGAGAAATCAGGTCCACATGGGAAGGTCCAATGAAACAGATTTATTGCCAGTCATGCCTATGCAAGGGAATCTTCTCAATTAAGAGTTAGAACCAGTCTGGAGTCTGAGAAGGGTTAATGGAATTCAAGGGAAGTTGGTTTTAGTTCATTTGTGACTACAAAGGGATTCTAGGCTGATCCCTCTTTTGATGCCACCCTCAGGATCTGTCACTCCTTCCCCTACAATCTTGGAATTAAGGTAAGGATTTCATTGTGACTCGTTACTATTCAAAATCTACTGAGTCACCCTGACATCTTTAAGAAGAGCTTTGTGGGAAGTTGTAGAACTTTAGGACTTTATGTGGCCAGGTTGGCAAGACATGCATTTTCGATCCTTAATAATATGCTAGGCTTGGAAGTTCTCACCCATTAACCAAAATCACTGTGTTTAGAAAAATTATGATGATTTGGAATGTAGTGCTTTGGGAACGAAGTTCTCATTATGAAAACCTTTTACCAGAGAAGATTGGCAGGCAAGTTATATTCATTTTCAGAACAGTGGTGTGTGTATGTGTGTGTGTGTGGTGTCGTAGATACATGCTGTAACCTGTTTGGATTTGAAAAGGACCCTTGTTACATTAAAAAATAAAAAGCTGAAGATATTTTATTATTGTCTATACTGCTCTAAAGCCACTAGCTAGGCTGTCAAAACTCAACCTTGAAAAGCTCAGATTTTAAGTGGGAGAATACCAAGAAACCAAGAATACCAAGAAATGACTACTTCAGCTTCAACCGCAATAATACATGGGCAAACAATAGATATAAACTCAAAGTAAACCGCTCCAAACTCAATTGCAGAAAATACGACTTCAGCAACAGAGTGGTCAATGCCTGGAATTCACTACCCGACTCTATTGTTACATCCTCAAACCCCCAAAACTTCAATCTTAAACTGTCTACAGTGGACCTCACTCCATTGCTAAGAGGTCTGTAAGGGGGCAAGCATAAGTGCACCAGCGTGTCTACCGTTCCTGTCCTATTATTCCCATTTATTCATATTCATTTATTATGTATATACTTATACCTGTTTATACTTTTGTGTTTATATGTTATGTTCATTCATATACTTGTTTCTCATACATGCTTGACAAACTAAAGTAAATAAATATAAGTAAATAAATAAATACTGAGCTGACAGAATATAAAGACTGAAGTTTGAAAAGTATATGTATTTCTCGCTCTTCTGATGCCTTCTTTACCAATTGCTTTCTTTTAACTTGCTTGATGTTATCAAATTGTAAAATGCCACGATACTTGTAGCCCCATCCTGATATCTCCTGATGGTTTGGCCAGTTGCCATTTCAATTGTATTATTCATAGTGATTTTACCCTGTTTTATTGCTACTGTAGCTCATTTCTCTAGGCTGACCTCCACTGCTAGATGCGTGCTACAATATCTTGCAGTGTTTGCAATGACTGGAGTTCTGTTTCTAATTTTCCATATCAGTTCAGATCATGCATATCAAACAATGGTGATATTTTATGAGCAATTTGTTTTGCTGTTTGGTAGGCAAGCTTTATTTCCTTCCAGATCACTGAAAGTGGGATGGTTTAGCAGTTAGCAAAATGGCAGAAAGTGTTTTCTGTCTTTTGGGCTTTTTCCTGTCCCATTGGTTGTATTTGTGTTGCAGGGATGATGGTGGCAAGATGGATAAGCTGGTTGAAGTACCAATGGAAATAATTGTTGATCTTTCATTCCAGACTGATGAGGTGGTAAGCCCGGTGGTGGTGCAGAAATATTATATGAACTTATCAGTATTTATTTATTTATTTATTTATTTATTTATTTATTATTTGTCAAACAAAAACAAAAACATGAATAGTATAAAAATAAAATGCAGGGTGATAGGCACGGACCTCAAATATTAAGTGAGGTCCACAGAAATCAATTCATGACTAAAACTGTGAAAATTTGTAGCTGAGACTACTGAATCAGGTAGAGCATTCCAGACTTTGACAACTATATTACAGAAATGTCAGAAAATAGATCTTTCTGGTGTTGCTATGCAATTTACAATTTGTCTGGATTTGGAGAAAGATCAAATCCACCAATGACAGTGTGACACCACATACCCTGCACTGGTATCACAAGCCACACCCCTGCACTATATAAGGGGCTGCCTAACTGCCATTTACCTCAGAGGTCTACATTTCCCTGAGAGGTCTAAAGTTGTTTTCATCTGTCCCTAAAAGAGATTGATCAGCATAGGCGATTAGTTCTCTCTACATCTACTTCAGTACTTCTGAAGTGCTTTCTGCTATCTCTGATTGTCAGGCTGGAAGGAAAAGGAAACATCCTTAGGCTAGAGACTATCTAACTTTATTTCTGAGGACTAAAGGGACAGAGAAACTCCAACTACATAGGTAGTTGTAAAACTAAAGGAGACCTGAGAGGAAGAAACTAAGAAGGAAGAGAGGACACTGGTAACAGTCTTTCTGTGTGTTTATTTGTTTAAGCTGCTTGTTACAATAAATAGAGATTTGAAAACAGACTGGGCTTGATTCTTTACATAATTTAAATATATAGACAGAGTTTAAAGATCCTCAAATATTAATTAATCATAGGATTTATTAATAAAATTATTAACAAGAAATCATATTTTTTACAGTCAAGTTTAGAACAGTTTATGATTAGTGTAAAATGGTTGTTTGCATGCATATTATTGCAATTAAAACAGAAAAACTAATTTCCAGGTAAAACATTACTATGTACAATTTTGTATGCAATACCTAAGTCAGTTCCAGGTTGTCCAAACCGAGAATTTTGAGCCTAGGAGTGTAGGGAATTCGACTGTGTATAGAAGAATGCACAAATTTTCTCATGAAACACTTCTGAACCTCCTCGATTGTGCTAATATCAGGTATATGGTAGGGATTGCACACAGGTGAACACCACTCCAAGATTGGTCTAGCATAAGTTTTATAAGCTCTAGTTAGCAATACAATGTTTCCAGAAAAGAAACTTCATAGAATTAAGTTCACAACTCTTAGTCAAGGGTGCAATTCAACCAGTGTAACAAATAGTTTGGGATTAGGTCAAGATGTGGCTGCAACTTTGTGGTTTTTACTCTTTGTGATGACCCTGTTTTGAAATAGCGGATCATTTTCTTAACTTTTGACTTATTGCAAGATTGGCATTCAGCTGTTTGATAGTCAGAACTACCATTTTCCTTGTCACAATAGAATATAATTCTTTTATTAGCCAAGTGTGATTGGACACACAATGAATTTGTCTCTGGTGCATAAACTCTCAGTGTACGTACAAGCAACAAGGGATTAATCATGAACACAATCACAAAATACAATCATCATAATCATAAGATACAAATAGTCATAAGATTCTACATAAAAGCAATCAAATAACGCCAAAGTGATAGTCATAAGATACCAATTGTACTACAAAAGATGAGAAGGATAATAATAATTCAGCCCTAGTACATGGTTTCGTATCCTAGGGAATAAGGCAGTGTTGTGAGAAATGAAACACATAAATCAAATCCCATGTTAGGATCCAAAAAGATCTTGACAGACTTGAACATTGGGCCCTATCCAACAAAATAAAATTTAATTTGGAGAAAAGCGAAGTTTTACACCTGGGCAGAAAAAAACAAAGGTACAAGTACAGATTAGGCGAAATCTGGCTCCAAAACAGTAACCCTGAGAGGAATCTTGGAGTCTTAGTGGACAATAACTTAAACATGAGCCAGCCATGTGCAGCAGCAGCCAAAAAAGCTAATACAATCCTTGGTTGTATAAACAGAGGCAAAGAATCGAAATCATGTGAAATACTAGTGCTACTTTATAAAGCCTTGGTAAGACCACACCTGGAATACTGCATCCAGTTTTGGTCCCCACATTACAAAAAAAGATGTTGGACTTTGGAAAAAGTTCAAAGAAGAGCAACTAAGATGATTAAGGGCCTGGAGGCTAAAACATATGAAGAATGGTTGGAGGGTTTGGGTTTGGCTAGTCTAGAGAAAAGAAGGATCTAGGCGGGACATGATAGCAGTATTCCAGTATTTGAGAGACTGCCACACAGAAGAAGGGGTCAATTTATTTTCCAAAGCACCAGAGGGCAAAACAAAAAAAAACAATGGATGGAAACTAATCAATGAGAGAATTAAGGAGAAACTTCTTAACAGTGAGGACAATTAACCAATGGAGCAGCTTACCTTCTGATGTTGTGAGTATTTCATCACTGGAAGTTTTTAAGAAGACACTGGACAGTAACTTGTCTGAAATGGTATAGGGCCATGATGGTGAACCTATGGCACACATGCCACAGATGGCATGCAGAGCCATTTGTGCCAGCATGCGAGCTGCAGGCAAACTTACCTCACTGTACATGTGCGGGCCTCACAGCTTATTTTTGGCTGGTTTGAGACCTTTTTCTGCCTCCCAAAGGGTTGAGGAAGGCTTCTGCAGGCTTCTGCAAGCTTTGTAGGCTGAAAATTAGGCCTGTTCATCACTTCCTGTATTTTCAGAAAAACAGGAAGTGATGAAACAGGGCTAGTTTTCAGCGTGCAAAGCTTGCAGAAGCCTGCAGAAGCCTTCCTCAAGCCTTTGGGAGGCTGAAAAAGGCCTCAAACCGGCCAAAAATCAGCTGTGAGGTGCAGTGCAGGTAAGGGAGCACTGGGGGGTGGGTGGGGGGGTGGATTGCATGTGCACAAGTAGGGGGCATGGGTGCTCATTACCTTCTGGGTGCTGGCACGTGAGCGTGCAAGCACGCGCACAATTTTTGGCACAGGAGCCCCAAAAGTTTAGCCACCACTGGTATAGGGTCTCCTGCTTGAACAGGGGGCTGGACTAGAAGACCTCCAAGATCCCTTCCAGCTCTATTCTGATTGTGATTTAATGGTGAGGCCCCATTGTACTCATGCATGTGTTTAAAACTTGACAACTTTAGATGACCATTTCCCGAATTTAATGTCGGACAATGAATTGAAAAGTTTGAAGCCTGATAGATGTGCTGTTGACTTAGTACTTTGCTTCGGAGAAGCAGAATAACAAGCAGAGGGACCAACAGGGGGAAGAAAAGGCAGCAAATGTCATGGTACCCATGCACACTGTGCTGAGAAAACAAACATGCCATTCGCTTTCCTTCCTATGCAGCAGGCGCTTCCCTCCAGCTAGGAAAACATTTGTGCAGTTGTCTTTGAAATTGAATCACTCCAGGGAAATAAAAAAAAGCCTATAAATTAAATTATTGGAAAGAGGAGATGGATAGGTTCGGTTCAATTCGTGGATACTTGAGTTGCATGCCAGCCTAAACGAGCACAAAATATAAGAAAAAAGGGCAAGGCTTCTCAGATTCGATCACTAAGGGATATAACTCAGCAGGCTGAGATCGAACACTGTGATTTCAAAAGATGCCCTTGGGATTTACTCAGGCTGCTACTTTGTGGGAGCAAAATGCAGTTTAAAAAAAACCCTTCACTTCATAAAGTTTCTCCATCTCCTCTCCAAATATTGTTTGCGCTTTAAAACCAGTTCTAAAGTTGTACGTAATTCGATGTTGTTTAAATTCCCAATGATGCATTAAGAAAAATGCATCATTAGTAAAGGATAGGTGGAATTGTCAACTCTACAGAAGATTATTGTCTCAATGAGTTCTCTAAAATTGTCGCTTGATTAAGGTGACTGTAATTTAACCGTCAGCTCTGGCAACCTAGATCTCAGTTATTTTTCTGAGGTGATCTGATGACCTCAGCAGGACTACCTGCAACATATTTACTTACTGTATTATCACTTTTCCTATGAAAAAGATCTTGCTTCATTATTGTGCATTGGGAAGCGCCCTTAAAAATGCTTCTTAAGAATAAGGTTCTATGCTTAGGATATGAGTTTCAAGATTGCACTTCAAACTCACATTAGGACTTCGCTCCTTATGTAGAGCCTTCCCATTCCATCTTTGTTTATATGGATAGGAGTAAGAGTAGGAGTAGAAATGGAGAATAGAATGGAATGGAATAGAATAGAATAGAATAGGAGTAGAAGAATGAAGAATAGAATAGAATAGAATGGGATGGGATGGGATGGGATGGGATGGGATGGGATGGGATGGGATGGAATGGAATGGAATGGAAAGGAATGGAATGGAATGGAATAGAATAGAACAGAATAGAATAGGAGTAGAAGAATGAAGAATAGAATAGAATAGAAGAATGAAGAATAGAATAGAATAGAATAGAGAATGGAATGGAATGGAATGGAATAGAATAGAATAGAATAGAATAGAATAGAATAGAATAGAATAATGAAGAATGGAATGGAATGGAATGGAATGGAATAGAATGGAATAGAACAGAATAGAATAGGAGTAGAAGAATGAAGAATAGAATAGAATAGAATAGAATAGAATAGAATAGAATAGAAGAATGAAGAATAGAATAGAATAGAATAGAATAGAATAGAATAGAATAGAGAATGGAATGGAGTGGAGTGGAATGGAATGGAATAGAATAGAATAGAATAGAATAGAATAGAATAGAACAGAACAGAACAGAATAGAAGAATGAAGAATGGAATGGAGAATTTGGAACTAGAAATAGAACAAAATAGAATAGAATAGGAATTGGAATGAAATAGGAACAGAACAACTGGAACAAATTGAGAATGGAATGGGATAGGAACTGGAGTGCAATTGGAACCTAGAACAGGAACTGGAACTAGAACAGAATAGAGGACTGGAACTGGAAGTAGAACAAAATAGAATAGGAACTGGAATGGAACAGGAACTGGAATTGGAACTGAAACTAAGAATGGAATGGAATAGGGAACTGGAACTAGAACAAATTAGAATAGCATTGGAATGGAGTGGGAATGAATTGGATATGGAACTGAGAATAGAAGACAATGGAACAGGAACTGGAACACAACTGGAACTAGAACAAAATAGAATGGAATGGAATTAGAACTGGAGCTGGAACAAATTAGAATAGAATGGATTGGAAAAAGAACTGGAACTGGAATGGAACTGCAACTAGAACTTGAACAAATTAGAATAGAATAGGAATGGAATGGGAACCAGAACTGGATATGGAACTGAAAATAGAATAGAATGGAATAGGAAATGGAATGGAACTGGAATAGAACAGAACATTTTATTGCCCAAGTGTGATACAAGGTATTTGTCTATGGTGCATAAGCTCTCAATGTACAGTACATACAAACAACAAAGTAATGTAATCAGTGTACATACACACATTCAAACAACATACATACATACATACATACATACATACATACATACATACATACATCAAGTTGTTTTGGCATGCAATGTCCTATAACAGCATCCTGAGGCGAGGAGTTGAAAGAGTTTATGTCCCAATGTGAGAGGTCTGTAGATGTCTTCACAGCCCCTTTTCTGGCTTGTATAAGGTACTCAGTGGAAGGCAGGCTGGTCGGAATAACTTTTCCTGCAGTGTTAACTATCCATTGAAGTCTGTACTTGTGCTGTTTGGTTGCTGCGCCAGACAGTTATAGAAGTACAACTGAGAGGCTCGATAATTCCTCTATAGAACTGTATCTGTATCCAGGAGCTGTAACAGCTCCTGGACCAGTCCGAACATTGTGAGTTGATGCAGGAAGAACATTCTTTGTTGTGCCTTTTTAAATGGTGGTTGTAATGTAAGGTGTACATTTCAGATCCTGGGAGATTATAGAACCCAGAAACTTGAAGGTGTCTACTGTTGATACTGAATTATCTAATATGGTAACAGTTGGTTGAATAGGAGGTTTCCTCCCAAAATTCATTTTCATCTCTACAGTTTTAAGTGTGTTCAGGTCCAGATTGATTCCAGCTGCATCTCAGGGTGGAGAAGGATTATTTTACTCATTGACATCTTTTCACCATCATTTGCCCTTAAAACAACTTGTGTGGCTTGATTATCCCATGTGTGACCTAATGAAGACTTATTAACCTTGTATGTTCCAGAGCTTTGAGAAACAGTTATGGATTCTGTTAAGTTTGCATGAAGAGACAGACGCAGAGTGCTTCAAGCTCTTTGTTTATTAGTGACTACAGCTCAGAACGAACCCACTTTGGCTGGGCTGCGGCTGCTACTTATAGCCAACAGCCACAGTTGCCAGCCAATCAGAGTGCAGGGTTTTCCCGCACTTTTTAAACCAATCATTTCTTACATTTTACAAGAACAGTTCAAACTAAACCCATGACTTTAAACCTGCATACATAACAGATTCTACCTTCTATTTCTCTTTTCAGCTTAAAAGATTAGGAAACTGGATGCTGAACTTACTATGAACAGCTGTGGAAGCTGAGAATGTCTAGTCTAATGAAGAGAAGGATTAGGGGTGACATTGTGGCAGTCTTCCAATATTTGAAGAGATGTCACAAAGAAGAGAGGAGTAACCTATTCTCCAAAGCACCTGAAGGCAGGAGAAGAGTAACAGATGGAGTAATCAAAGAGCGACCCAACCTCGAACAAAGTAGAAATTTCCTAACAGTGAGAACAGTTAACCAGTGGGATAGTGGTGTTCCATCACTGGAAGTTTTTAAGGAAAGACTGGACAGCCTCTTGTCTGGAATGTTATATGGTCTTCTACTTGAATAGTGGGTTGGGCAGAAGGTGCCTTCCAACTCATGTTGTTCTGTATTCTATTATGGTACTTTTCCTTAGATTTCTAATTCTGGCAGAGCAGACTAAACGGAATAACAGTTTGAATGGATATTGGAGGTCTTCCAGTCCAATCCCCTGCTCAGGCAGGAGCCCACACATAATATTTCAGACAAGCAGCTATCCAGTTTCTTCTTTAAAACCTTCAGTGATAAAGCACCCACAACTTATGAATGCAAGCTATTCCACTGATTAATTGTTCACCTTAGTTCTAGACTGCTTCACTTTTTGATCAGTTTCCATCCATTGCTTCTTGTCTTGTCTTCTAGTGCTTTAGAAGATGGGGTTGACCACACCCTCTTCTTTGTGACAGCTTTTCAAATATTTCAACAGTGCTATCATGTCTTGCCTAGTCCTTCTTTTCACTAGACTGGACATACCCAATTCGTGCAACCATTCTTTAGCCTCCAGCCCCCTAATCATGTTTGTTGCTCTTCTCTGCATTCTTTCCATAGTATCATAATTTTAAATCCCACAGACCCTGGGAAAATCTCAAAAAAAATCTGCAGGAAAATTCCCCACCCTGTTTTTCTACCAATCGATCATTCTTTATTTGGGATTGCAGAATACCAGCTCCATTCTTAGGGAGGGAAAGAGGGGAGAAGGGAGGGAGGGAGAGAGAGAGAGACTTTTGGCTTCATGCAAGGAAAGCAGCAGAAGCAGCAGAAGTCTTTCTTTCTCTCCCCCAAACTCCACCAGAAATGAGTCTTTGTGAGACTTGTTGCACCAGCACAGCCTCTTGGAGCAGGATGCCTTGCAGGATCCCAAAAACTCATTTCTGGCAGAGTTTGAGGGAGAGAAAGAAAGACTTTTGCTGCTTTCCTTGCATGCAGCCAAAAGCAGATTCACCCTCCCCTACCTCGTGGCTGAGGCACTGATGCGCCATGAAGCCTCCTGCCCACTACGAACAAGCCAAATAAATGTACCTCCTGTACATGGGGGAAAATAAGACACCCCCCCACCCAAAAATAAGCCCTAGTGCTTATTTTGGGGCCCCAAAACAAAATAAGACCTGGTGTTATTTTGGGGGAAACATGATACTATATTATTACACTACATGATTTTTTTTAAAAAGTTATATCCAAATCTTCAAGGCTAAAATTAGGCACCCTACTTTGATCAATGATCAGGGCATTCAGAACTGTTTGCCATAGAATATTCCCACCACCAGCTTCAAACTCCTCCCAAATAAAATTCTACTATTTGGAGTATTTGCATAATTGGTCCAGAGATATGCATTTACAGTTTCCATCTAAGTCCTAGATATAAAAATATGGCAAGTAATAACCTATGATATTTCACTCTCTCTATTAAATTGCATCAGCTTGAGCTATAATACTATTAGAAAAAAAAGAACATAAAGAAAATAAAAGCCCACCATGGTAATTTACCTATTGCTTTCTGGTGAGTTAATGAGCATTCCGAGTATGAAATTTCACCAACAACATTTGAGAACAGCTTGCAAGAGCATATTTTATGCAATAAGCCAAATGTAAGTTAGAAAACTCAGTGATTTTAATTTAAAATTCCCCACCTCATTTCCATACATGTTAATTTTTCACCCGTAAATCTTCGTTCACTTTCATGAGGCTAGTAGTGAGCACTACTGTCCATAAATAACTCTGCATTTGGTATGTGAGAATTATTTTCTTTAATTGGGGGAAATGTATGTTCCCCTCCTTTCTAAAATGATATGTGCTTTTGAGCAAAGAAAGGTGAATGTCTCATGCAGAAAATAGTATTTAACTTTTGGGGCAGGATGAGAAAGGTAAAATAAATGAGAGCTCCATACCTGGCAAAAAAATTATGAGGCTTTGATATGATCAGGGCTGGGCTGCTGGGGGTTCGCAGGGGTTCAGAAGAGCCTCCAGCTAAGACTCTGTCAGTCTAGAGAGCCCCCAAATCCCACTCCTGGCTGGCCCTGCCCATTATGCCCCTCCCCTCCCAGGAGTTTCCACACCGCCTGTTTTGGATGCAGGTAAGTGCAGGGCGCACGTAGGGAGCAATATGCTGACTCTGTAAACCACTTAGAGATTTATCAATGGTTGGATAAAAAGACATGGTAATGTAATAGATTAGGAAATTTTACAACAGATATTTAATAGATTGATATTAATTATAATATAAACATACACAGCCATTGGGTGAAAGTGTAATACAACTCTTACAATTAAAGAGAGATTATAATAAAGCACTACGAAGCAGTATATAAGCCTAAGTGCTATTGGTATATGATGCCATTTCAATATCTTTTCCAAGTCCTATCAAGTGCTAGTTTATGGTGTGCGTCTTTTTGACCACTTATGTCTTGACGGTTGTTCCTAAAAGGCAAAATCTATCATCCAGAGGTGCTATTCAGCAGGTTCTCACCAGTTCTGGAGAACCGATAGCGGAAATTTTGAGTTGTTTGGAGAACCGGCAAATCCCACCTCTGACTGGAGATTTTATAGTATCCTTCCCCTGCCATGCCCACCAAGCTACGCCCACAGAACCAGTAGTAAAAAAATTTGAATCCCACCACTGCTATCATCTACTTCAATAATTTTGTTGTACATAGTAAGGCTGTTTTTTTCCCCTGCTTCTGCTTAATAAATGCTCAGCCCATAGCATGGATAACTAAAAGGGAGAATATATAGTCTTGTCACATTCCTTTGCCAATCTGGATCCAGGCTGATCTGGCTGGATTGACCATGTTCGGTGTCTACTGTGGCTTCTCGACCTGCATGTGACTTGCTCATGAGTTCTGAGATTTTCTAAACCCAGTCCACAGCTTGATGCTGTTGACACAACTGGAGGTCTTTCTATAATCAATGAAGCATGTGCTGGCTTCAATAAATCAAACATTGCCATTAATCCCATATATTTTTAAGTATTATGTGTCAATGGCCTGTCTATTCATTAGCTGTTGCCTATCTTTTTCTTTAGCTTTGCCATCCTTGAGTACCAGACTGGCACATTAATGCAATTCTTCTTCTTCTTCTTCTTCTTCTTCTTCTTCTTCTTCTTCTTCTTCTTCTTCTTCTTCTTCTTCTTCTTCTTCTTCTTCTTCTTCTCCTCCTCCTCCTCCTCCTCCTCCTCACCACCACCACCACCACCACCACCACCACCACCCCCTTTCAACATTTTTCTCGCAGGTGCAGGGTCCACTTTTCAGTTCAGCAAGGGCCATCTCATGTGATCAAATTGTACCATCTGGGTCCAACAGGGAAGTTTTCATGGCCATGTTTATTATATCTTGCCATCCTTGCTTTGGCTTTCCAGGCAGGCACTTGCCATCTATATGGGAAGATGATGTAGGCAATGATATGGGGTGCTGCTCATATGGCCATGTTCTATGAGCACACAGCTGCTGTCTGTTTTTGTACCTACTTGTCCAACAATCTTAGTAGCTACAAAATTGAATGTATGTCCTTGTTTGTTGTCCAAGAACTCAGAAGACTAAACCTCTGGTCCCAATGACTGACCCAGATTGGATCCTGCAACATTATCCTGGGACACTAATGTTTGCCTTAATTCATTGGGTAAAAAATCCCTATACAAATTTCATATCTGGGAAGAAGACTGACTCAAACTCTCAGTCTGTCTCCTTTACAGAGGAGGTACATTTTCTTTTCCTGCAGCTGTTTATATCTATGATTCCCCTCCTGTAGCATGAAGGGGGCAGCAAACAAGCCAAAAAAACAACAACAAATGACTATATAATCTCATTAAGCTGTGAGAAGAATCTAACCATCAGTCCCTTCATTTCTATCTGTCTCTCTGTTTCTCTGTCTGTCTCTGTCTCTGTCTCTGTCTCTGTCTCTGTCTCTGTCTCTCTCTCTCTCTCTCTCACACACACACACACTACACGGTACCTGTGCTTTGCTACAAAACTGTGTGATTGGGCTTAGTTTTGGGGGAGGAAAATAAGGGGAAAAAATTGTGCCTCTGCCTACCAGCATCCATTGGTATTCATCTGGCTAGTGTCCTGTCAGTGTGTGAGAGAGTTCAGGGCTGTTTGGAAACTGAAACTGCATTTGCTGTGTGAGCAAGAAGGAGACAGCAAGGAGCCTGGGCGTGGCTTAGCTCAAGTATTCTGTACTAAAACTGCTTGATGCTGTGAAACCAAAACTGAAACTCCTCTCCTCTGCTTGTGTTTTGCATTTGGAAGAGATTTCTTTTCAGGTGGGGAGGGAGAGCAGAACTCCTTAGCATCAGAGCGTGTTAATAATAATATACAAAATACTAATGCTCTGATGGTCATTTCAAAAAATCCTTCCTTGGCGAGCACCTAGAAGCCAAGAGGAACATGTGTGCCAAATTTCAAGTTTGTAGGTATATATATATATATATAGATAGATAGAGAGAGAGAGAGAGAGAGAGAGAGAGAGGGAGGGAGGGAGGGAGGGAGAGAGAGAGTGATTGTTCAGGTCTTTTCCCGTGTAAGATTGAGAGTATCTTGGTGACGTTTCGACGAGGTCCCACTTGCCATCTTCAGGCTGGTGCTTTTGGCTTCGTGCTTGTGTGAGCAAAGTGTATATGTATACATATACATATACATATGCATATGCATACGATACATACGCATACGCATACACATACACATACACACATACACACACACGCACACACACATATATAAACTGTTTCTCTGGTTTATGTTATGCATTAATTATGTTCTAGTTTGAGTGTTCCTCTTCTTCTGTATCTGAAAAACCATATGTCCTAGACAATTTTAATATTTATCCCAGCAGTAACCTCAAGTTGATATATTTCACATTTTAATTATCAGCGACTGCAGGTTTAAGATGCACTTTTTGCTTTGCAGGCAGAGAAATAACTTCTGCCAGTAACGAGGGATGGGGAAAGCAGGAAGGAAAAGGGAAACATCGTTTAATTGTTCCCTTTTATTTCTGGTGCTTAATTGGGTAGGCGAGTGTCTGCAGCCTTGCTTCTTTGGGCCCTCAGGAGTTTCTAACAAGGTGCTGACATAGCAAATATTTTCTTTTTTCAAGGAGATTCAAGGTAGTCTTTTTAACAGTGTGTTTCCCCAGATCTCTCTCTCTTTTCTCCCCTTTTCTGAATGACTCCCGGACACACGAAAGCCAAATTGCCAAGAAAAGGATAGCTGTGCTGCAAAGCGTCAGATGCATGGATGCATTATAAATGAGTCCTTTGAGGTCAACTTTCACAGTTATCTCTACAGAATTCTATGCAAGGAGGCATTATTGTATTATCTGAAACTGTCTCAATGCTTTGTTCTGCACCATCCCGGGGCCTTGTCAGAAGTATTTCAAGCACGCCAAACATGGGAAGTTCGAAAGATCTGTATTTAGGAGAAGAAAAACAGTAAAGTTATTCACGAACAGCTTTATCTAATGATTCCCATTGTTGTTATTATTATTATGATATGCTGAAAATATCAGCTGTCCTTGAAGGTACTTTTTGCAGCCCTGTGGGATGGAGGTAGTTTGATGCATCCAACTAGATTAAACAAGTCATTGCTTTGCTGATGCATGCCACATTTTAGCATAGAGTGGACAAGGATTCCTTAGTTCATTGCCCTGATTTCCTGCAGCTCTTACCGCTGGGAGAAAGATTGGATTACAAACATCAATGGTATGTATCTCGTCTGTCATCAGTAGACAATTACCTGACCTCCTTGTTCTTTGAAGTGATGACAAAGGGTTCTTTAACCTGTAGCCAGAACAACCGGATCAGACAAGAAAGTATTCCCT
The DNA here is from genome assembly GCA_009733165.1 of Naja naja. NCBI lineage: Eukaryota > Metazoa > Chordata > Lepidosauria > Squamata > Elapidae > Naja > Naja naja. The sequence continues at coordinate 63,608,330 of CM019151.1, read as the reverse complement.
TGTTCCACCTTTCTCAACAGCAAGAGGAGCAAGATTCAGGAATGGAATGAGATTTCTTTTTGCATTTGTTAGCAGCCTCAAACCCGATAAATCTTAGCTGAGCATGATATGAAAGAACGGATCTTCATAATGGACGCTGACTTTAGAAGAATAGCTTGAGGGTTTCAAAGAACAAAGGCACTGAATATAGATACCTTTTGCTCCATCAGCTGTATGCCAGGGAATAAATATCTTCATGTTCAAACTATGCTTTGCAACTCTGTCACCACTGAGAATGTCAACATTTCAATAAACCCTACAATGGGCCATGCATACGTATTTATAGCAACTTTATCACCTTGGTAATGTCTTTTTCCTTAAACCTTAAGTTCTGATTCCTGGGGATGCCAAAACTGGGTCCAAAATCATCCAGCCAACTTCCGTGACTGAGAAAGCATTAGAATGTGAGTTTCTTCACTTTTAATCCAGGGCCTTAAACCCTGGAACACAATTGGCACATTTCTCTTTCGCATACACTCACAGACACACAGATGTTCATACATATGTATAGTCACATCTATCCTTTCATTATGTACAATAATGGGGCAAATAACAAGCAATGGGAAAATCAGGAGATTCAGGCAGTTCAAATGAGTGTAAGGATGTATTGCAAACATAAGCTCTCTACAAGAATCTGACCAACTAACAGTCAAGGGAAATGAGTGGAAGATAAGAAAGGCTGGACTTAGATCTCTTGTGGGGACTTGTGACTTATGATGCGTCTGATCCAGTGGTGGGATTCAAATTTTTTTACTACCAGTTCTGTGGGCATGGCTTGGTGGGTGTGGCAGAGGAAGGATACTGTAAAATCTCCAGTCAGAGATGGGATTTGCTGGTTCTCCGAACTACTCAAAATTTCCACTACTGGTTCTCCAAAACTGGTCAGAACCTGCTGAATACCACCTCTGGTCTGATCCATCCCTCAGGCTCAACCTGGTAATCTCATATAGTATTTACCATATTAACTGGAAGCTTAAACCTGCATCCCACTGGTCCATTGTAAGTGTGTAGCGATGGTATATTATGCCACAGTATTTCACACTTAAAACATTACAGAAGATATTTCTTATTGTCTTATTGACTTTATTTTTTAATACATCCTTCTGCTCGCTTGTTGTTGGATATTCCAAAAATATTAAGCAATGGTGAAATCAGGAGATTCAGGCAGTTCAAATGAGTATAAGGATGTACTGCAAGCATAAGCACTCTACAAGAATCTGACCAACTAATGGTCAAGGGAAATGAGTGGGAGATAAGAAAGGCAATCAAGATGGGCTGGACTCAGGACTCCCTCCGCCTCAGCCAGGTCATCTCCTACAGCAAAATACTTAAGATGGCAGAGAAACATTAGAGAAGTGAAAGATATTCATGTACCAGAAAGGACTGAAACTATGAAACAATTTCACAACACCCTTTGCAGGGTTTGAGTAATATGCACACATCTTGCCAATCACTCCTGTTTGCATTGGAGCTGTCAGAGTTGATTGGATTATGAAAGCAAACCTTGATACAGAAGAAATGAAAGTATAAGAAATGTTTACAGATAAGAAATTGTGTCAGCTGCCATGATTTTCATCCAACATGGATGGAAAGAGTGCAAACTTAATTATAGCAGTAAGTCTTGGACATCTTGATTTGGAATTCTCCATATATATTTGTAGAAGATGAGGCTGTCCAATTTTTAATGAACATTTAGACAAGCGCCTTATTTTACTTGATTAAAAGTACAGGTATCCACATTCTATTATTTAAACATTTCTTTTTACTTATCTAATTATTACTGGTGTATTTTTCACAGGAATTAATCTGTTCAAAGAATACAGTTTGATTTCTTTAAAAAAAGATAGAATAAAATTTATGTACTTTAGACCAAAGTAAGAAGTGTACTTTTGTGTAAATTTGTACCTTATTATAATTGTTTGCCTATGGAGGTTATACTTTTAGCTATGTATAATTGAAGAAATGTTCTCTCTCTCTCTCTCTCTCTCTCTCTCTCTCTCTCTCTCTCTCCTCTCCCTCCCTCTCAATATTTTTCAAGGGTGTAAATATTAATCACTTTACAGAACAGGTGAAGGAGGGGAAATGAAGAATGTGAACATATGCACATTGAATATTAAATATGTAAAAGACTAGGATAGATATTAATAGATTATCTTACTACATGCAATATCCCTCAAAGACAGAGATGGAAAGATAGGTTATAATCAACTGTCTTTAAATTTCTTAGCTGATCCCTCTCTACCTTGTTGGGCTATTAATCATTGTTCAAAAATAATGCTACCAGCCAGGCTGGGTTAGCTTCCCTTTTTTTCCCCTTCAACCAAAAATCTGAGCAGAATTCTTCCAGTTTTGATTTCTATTTTTCATTTTGCAAAAGTTACAGCAATTATCCCATTATCCCAATTATCCCAAGTGTGGATTAAGGTGATATGTCTTCTGAGATTATGTGGTGGTGTATCAAGATCCTCATTTGCATCCAGTGGTGGGATTCAAATAATTTAACAACCGGTTCTCTGCCCTAATGATTTCTTCCAACAACCACTGCTTGGATCAGATTAGAATCATAGGGCTAGAAGGGACCTTGGAGGTCTTCTAGTCCAACCCCCTGCTCAAGCAGGAAACCCCATACCATTTCAAACAAATGGTTGTCCAATCTTTTCTTTAAAACCTCCAGTGTTGGAGCACCCACAATTTCTGGAGGCAAATCGTTCCACTAATCAATTGTTCTCACTGTCAGGAAATTTCTCCTTAATTCCAGGTTGCTTCTCTCTTTGATGAATTTCCACCCATTGCTGCCTGTCCTGCCTTCAGGTGCTTTGGAAAACAGGTTGACCCCCCCCCTTCTTCTTTGTGGCAGCCCCTCAAATATTGGAACACTGCTACCATGTCACCCCTAGTGCTAGCAAAATGTCAGAGAACATCTGTTGAAATTTGGTGGCAGAGTTTGTTGCCATTTAGACTTGCTGAAATAATGACATTTTTGAAAAAAGAAATATGCCCACCCATGTAAATCCGAAACAGAACAATCTGAACAATTCTGATCACATGATAAAAAGGTGTGATATGGCCAATTTTTACATTCTTCATTAACAAAATAAAGTATCCACTACAACATTCATAATGCATAATTCATAATTATAACCTCAAAATCAATTCACACCATCGTACTACCAAGTAAAGAAGGAAGAAATGCAGGAAGGAGAATGAAATTATATTAGAAGTGAAAGAGGTTAACAAAAAAAATAGACTATAACATTCAAAAGCTTTTTTTTTCTCCCTTGCATTTGTTCTGTTTGTTTGCAAAACAAAATGTGTTTATTTCAATTATTGAAAGAGAACAAGCAACATTTTTTTTAGCAAAACAAGTGTACAATTTTCTTTTCAAATTGTGTGGTGATTTTTTTTAAAGTTTTATTATTTTCCAAAAAACAAACAAAACAAACAAACATACTGTTGTGGCCCCGCCTCATGAGCCTGTGCTGACAGAGGAAGAGGACCTGGATGATGAAGAAGAAGAGGAGGAACAGGCAATGCCTTCCTCACCAGGGCCTTCCTCCCCAGGACCTGCCCCCCCAGGACCTTCCTCCCTGGCAAGGCCTCCCTCCCCAGGACCTTCCTCCCTGGCAATGCCTCAGGTTTCCTTGGAAAGCCAAGAGGAACAGCCTGAGAGACGTGTATCATGCGGCCATGGCGAGAGAGGGAGGAGGAGGGTTCCTGGCTTGATCCCAGGCAACGTCGGAGGGAGAAACGTCAGCAGCAACGTGGGGGTGGGAGGGCCAGAGATTGAGCTGGACCACACCCCACCAGGTATAAAAGTGGGTGTGCCTACGTTGCAAACTCTGTATGTGACAAAGTGTGAAATGAAGGCGAGGATTCCGTCTGTGTGCCTGATTCAGTTTTTGAACTCTGAGAATAAATCAGGCTTCTGTGAGTACTGCATTCCTTGTTGGCTTTGAATTTGGCAGTGAAAGCCTGGGTGACTGCCAACACTCTTGTCCGGAGAGATAACTGGGATTTTGGAGACAGGCCAGCGTGACTCTCTGTGCTAGCATTCCTTACCTTCTGGGGAAGGGAATGTGAGGCAGAACACATACAATACATAAACCAATATCAATTTTAAGTGTGTCGGTCGGTCACAAATCTCAGTGCCATCCCCTCATCATCCATACTCTCTATTACAGAAAAAAAGCTATAATCATTATTATTAATTCTCTATCATGTTATAATCTCTATATTATATTTCCTTTCAACAATTCTATTTATCTCCATTGTTCCATATATCACCAAACTTTTTTATCTAACCATTGATAAAACATATTCCATATCTTATAAAACTGCTTTTCTTCTTGATCCCTAATTTCAAATGTTAATCTACTCATTTCGGCACAATCCAAAATCTTCTTAATCACTTCCTCCTGCGTAGGTATCTTGTCATTTCTCCAATTTTTATCAAATACAATTCTAGCAGCTGTCAGTACATTAACAATCAGGTATTTCAGTTCTTTGTTAAATGTCTCTGGTACAATTCCCAACAGGAATATCTCAGGTTTCAAGTCTATATGTTGTTGTGTCATTTTTTCCAACCACGTGTGATTTCTAGTATCTTTTTGCATCAGTGCAAGTCCACCACATGTGGTAGTAGGAGCCAGGTGTCTGATGACATTTCCAACACTTATCCGATTTGTCCTTAAACATTCTTGTGATCCTTCCTGGGGATAGGTGCCACCTGTAAAACATCTTATACAAATTTTCTTTATATGCAGTTGACATTGTCATTTTATAATTCTGATCCTATAGTGTTTGCCATCTCTCTAAATCTATCCCATAACCAAAATTTCCCCCCCAAGCAATCATTGTTTCCTTAACCTGCTCCTCTTCCATTCTAACTTCTAATAAATGACCATAAAGTTTTTAAATCACTTTTTCATTCATACCCATCAAAATTTTATCTAATTCAGTTTGCTTTTTATAAATACCTTCAGTCCTAACATCCTCATCATATCTAGATTGTATCTGCAAATATGAAAACCAATTCATTTTTATTCCTTGTTCTTGTAATGTTTGCATCGATTTGAGTTCACCCTTTTCATTTAAAATCTCTTCATATCTAATTGTTTGTTCCTGCTTGTATATTATTGGATATGAAAAGGCTTCAATAGTAGATACCCATAATGGAATTTGTATATAATGTTGTTTTCTAGTTTTTTCCCAATTTAAAAATAAAGCTTCTCGAACATAGTGTCTTCTAAAATATCCTTGTTTTTTAGTTCCCTTATACCATAAGAAAGCATGCCATCCTAGTAACAAATCATGACCTTCTAAGGTTAATAATCTATTATTTCTCAACGTTATCCATTCTTTTACCCACATCAAACTTGCAGCTTGATAATACAATTCCCAATTAGGTAGTGCAAATCCCCCTCTTGACCTTGCATCTTGCAATAGCTTAAATTTAATTCTTGGTTTTTTGCCCTGCCATATGAATTTTAGTGTAATTTTATTTAAATCTTCAAAAAACTCTTTCCCAAGTCTAATTGGAATTGTCTGAAATAAATATAAGATTCTGGTTAATACATTCATCTTAACTGTCGATATTCTGCCAATAAGAGATAGCTGCATGTTTTCCCATCTTTCAAGATTTGTCGCTATCTGCTGTTTGAGTTTTATGTAATTGTCTTCTTTCAATGTACTACATCTTGATGTTATATATATTCCTAAATATTTAACTTTACTTGCAATCTGGATCTCTAGTAAATCTTCTAAATCTTTCTTACGTTTTGCTAACATGTTCTTTGTTAGGATCTTTGTTTTATCTTTATTAATTTTTAAACCTGCCACCATTCCATATTCTTCTATTTGCTCTATCAATTTAGGTGCTGATTTAAGTGGATCCTCTAATATGAATACCAAATCGTCTGCAAACACCTGTAATTTATATTCTTCTTTTTTGATTTTCATTCCTTTTATTTCTTCATCTTCTCTGATGGCTCTATTCAGTACTTCTAATGTTAAGACAAACAGCAGAGGCGACAGAGGACAACCTTGTCTAGTTCCTTTTCTTATCTCTATAAATTCTGTCAATTCTCCATTTACCAATATCTTCGCTGTTTGCTTATTATATATTGTCTCAATGGCCTGTATAAAGTTTTTGCCAAAGCCCATTTGTGCCATTTGCAATACCATAAATCACCAATTCACATTGTCAAATGCTTTTGTGCATCTAAAACATCAGTGCCATCCGTTTTTCAGGGTGTGCTTCGTAATACTCCAAGTATCTAAAATTATTCTCACATTTTGCTTAATTTGTCATTTTGGCAAAATCCATTTTGGTCCGTGTGAATAAATTCATTTAAGTATCTTTTCATTCTTTCTGCCAGGATTGAGGCAAAGATTTTATAATCTGAATTCAACAGTGAAATAGGTCTATAATTTTTGACTTGTTGTAAGTCCATTTCTTCTTTAGGTATAAGGGTAATATAAGCTTCCAACCATGTCTCAGGTATTCTCTTTTTTAATAACACTTCATTCATCACTTCTAGAAGGTAGATGCTTAATACTTCCTGAAAGGTCTTGTAGAATTCGCTGGTAAGCCATCTGGACCTGGTGCTTTTCCTGTATTTTGTTTCTTCAAGGCTTCTGTCAATTCCATCATGGTTATGTTCCCTTCTAACATTGTTTCAATATCTTTAGGTATCTGTGGTAATCTTGTCTTTTGTAAATACTCTTTAATTTTTCCTTCTGCAATATCTTCTTGAGAGTATAGTTTTCATAGTAATCTCAGATAATTTTTCTTTTCGTCATTCCCATATTGTATATTCCCTTTTCCATCTATTAATTGACTAATTTTCTTTGTTTCTCTTTCCTTTCTAATTTTATAAGCTAACCATCTTCCTGGTTTATTAGCATTTTCAAAGTAGTTTTGTTTAGCACCTTTAATCTTTTGGGCAATTTCTTCTTTATCCATTAAAGCCATTTTATGTTTAATCATATCCATTTTCCTTTTAATATCTTTCCTTTGCAGTGATTGTTGTAATTCTTTTCTAATTTCATAAGGTCATCTTCCAATATTTTAGATTTTGTGTGTGATTTTGTTAGCCTGTCTGCATTTTGGAAAAGTCTACAAATCTTAACAGATATCACATATTATGGTGATATCGCGTAAACAAACAAACATACCTATGCATCATTAACACCCATGGAACATCTATCTGTTTCATTAACTTCCTTCAATTTCGTCCTGCCTCCATCTGTCTGAAACTCTTTCTCATTCTCATTCATCAAAAAATAATGGGAATCATTTCACCTAATTTGTGACAGTTAGAACAGTTAATCAATGGAACAACTTGCCTCCAGAAAGGTAAATGCTCCAACACTGAGGTTTTCAAGAAAAGATTGGACAACCGTTTTTCTGAAATGGCATAGGGTTTCCTGCTTGAGCAGGGGGTGGACTAGAAAACCTCCAAGGTCCCTTCCAACTCTATCCTTCTGTTATTTATAACTAATATATGAAGAGACTGGCCCTTGCTTTTGATCATTATTTCTTTTTTTTTTTAAAACAAATTTTATTCAATTTTAACAATTTTTAAAACAGCTCTTTTCAGTAGACAGATGTTCCCGGGTGTCCACTTTCCATGCAAATATGACAGTAAATCTATATTCATTTTAAACATTTGACTTCACTTCTATTCCATTTAGCAGGACAAAGGATCAAAGAAATTAATCCTAATCTCAAATTTAATCTCAATCTGTATAGCCCCCAGTTCATTTCGAGTTAATTGCAAATATATATATATATATTTTAAAAAACTTCATTTATAAATCTTACAAATAACAATATATTTGCCCATCATATTAAAGATAAGTTCATCCATATCTATCCTTTAATTATCTTCACATTGTTAATACTCTTTTATCATTTACAAAATTCTTTGTCCGTCAGATTTGCCCTTTCATCACATATTCTCTCCATAATTCTAGACCGTACAGATTTTAACACTAAAAGAATGAAAGAAAAAAAACTAGACTTGCCCCCCTTTTAACACTTTGAAAAGTGGCACCTCAGCGGTTAATATAGTAGCATAATCATAATCATTCCTTTTAAACGAAAGATAGAGTAAAAAGAAAAAAAGAAAATAGGAAAAAGCTCCCTTACATATATCTCTAATCGATCGGGTCTGCAACACATATCCCCCTAAGAATTTATTATCGGTCCCAAGATAATAATAAAAATAACTAATCTTAGTTATTGACAATACCTCATTTTAGACATTTTCT